>PVKU01002575.1:0-219709 GCA_004027475.1 Anoura caudifer | reverse complement strand
ATTGTAGCCTTCATTTTTTCATCTAATTTGTGAGCAAAATCAACCAATTCTGTAAGCATCCTGATTACCAGGGTTTTGAATTGTGCATCTGATAGGTTGGCAATCTCTTCATCGCTTAGATAAATTGGCTCTGGGGCTTTGATTTGTTCTCCGGTTTGAGCCATTTCCATTTCTGGGTTTTTTTTTGTTTGTTTGTTTGCTTGTTTGTTTTGTCTAGTCGCGGCTGTTACGTAGTGAGGGGTGGAGCCTCGGGTGTTCCCCAGGGCGGGACAGCCCAGTCGCTGGGTAGTGACGCTGTATGTGGGGGCGGGGTCTGAGAGGAGATAATGGCGGTTGCTTTACTCTCTCTTAGATTCCAGTTCCTTTCACCGCTTCCCCTTTGCCTGGATTATCTGCGCGTGAATGTGGGACCACCCGGTCAGCCAGCTGCCTTGTGCGGCCTCACTGGTTCTGCACAGTTGCCGCCCGGTGCCCGGGGTCTGCTAGTCGCCGCCTGTGCACCTGGGGGCTGCCAGCCGCTGCTGCCTGTGTGCCCGTCCGCACCTCCGCTTTTTCCTGCTGCGACTCCGCCCCTCTTACCGGTCTGGATGAATGTTGTTGGACTTCCAAACAGTTTGATTTTCTGAGTTCTGGTTGTTTTCTTGTTTCTAAATCTTTGTTGTCCTTAATTTGGTTGTGAGAAGAGGCACAGTGCGTCTGCCTATGCCTCCATCTTGGCCGGAAGTCCTCCTTACTATTTTTTTAAATTTTATTTTAATTGTTGTTCTTACACAGTTTTCTGTCTTCTACTCCCATCCCAGCCCACTGCCCCAGCCCTCCCCAGCTCCCTCCCATTTCCACCTCCCCTAGCTTTTGTCCATGTGTCTTTCATACTTGTTGCTCAGAAGTTTTTTAAAGAAGAGGAAAGTTGAGTGCTGTTCGTGTGTGTGGAAAGAGCTTGTGAATAAAGGGATGGTGGAGATACATTGCCTATTACCAAGAGAAAACCCTTCTTTCTCTTTTTTCTCATCTGTTTATGCTTTATCTTTCTACCTATATATCTACCTATTTATTTTTTAACGGGAGTATCCCAACTTTGCCATTTATGGTTCATATGTTTTACTTATTTTCATATAAATAACTACACATGGCCATCAATTTTTCCAACTTATCAGGGTTCTCCCTGAACAAATATAATAATATTTGTTCAATAACTTGAACAAATATTATTGTATGTATTTAAAGTATACAATGTGATGATTTTACATACATATACATTGTAGAATGATTGCCAAGGTGAAAGTAAATAACACAACCATCACTTTACATACTCTTTTTCCCCTTTTTTTCGTGGTGAGAATGATTAAGATCTAGTCTTAGCAACTTTCAAGTGTATAATACAATATTGTTAACTATAGTCGCCATGCTGTGTGTTAGATCCTCAGAATTTATTCTTCCTGGAACTGAAAGTTTGTACCCTTTGTCTTATATCTCCTCATTTCTCCCTCTCCTCAGCCATTGGAAGCCACCATTCTATTCTCTGTATGAAATTAACTTAAAAAATGATTCTTAGTGTAAGTTATACCATACAGTATTTGCCTTTCTCTGTCTGACTTATCACACTTAGCATAAGCCCTCCGGGTGCATCCATGGTGTTGCAAATGGAAAAATTTCCTTCTTTTGTATGGCTGAGTAATATTCCTTTGTGTCATCATATATTATATTGTCTTTATCCATTCATCTGTTGAAGGACATTTAGATTATTGGAATAATGCTGCCATGAACGTGAGAGTGCAGATACCTTTTTGAGGTACTGATTTCATTTCCTTTGGATATATACTTAGCAGTGGGATTGCTGAATCATGTGTTAGTTCTATTTTAAGGTTTTTGAAGAACCTCTACTCTGTTTTTCATAATTACTGTACCTTTCCAACCCAGTGTGTAAAGGTTCCCTTTTTACCACATCCTCACCAACATGTGTTATCTCTTGTCTTTTTGATAATAGCCATCCAAATAGGTATGAGATGACATCTTGTTGTGGTTTTGATTTGCATTTCCCTGATTATTAGTGATGTTGAGCACCTTTTTCTGTACCTGTTGGCCATTTGTAGGTCTTCTTTGGAAAAATGTCTATTCAGGTCCTTCACCCATTTAAAATTAGATTATTTTCTTTTTTACTCTTGAGTTGTATGAGTTACTTATATATTTTGGATATTAACCCCTTATCTCATAGATGATTTGCAAATATTTTCTCCCATTTGACAGGTTGCCTTTTCAATTTATATTTCACTGTACTTCTGCTGCGCAGAAGTTTTTTCAAATGTTTGATGTAGTCTGGCTTGTTTGTTTTAGTTTTTTTTTGCCTGTGGTTTTGATGTCTTATCCAAGAAATCATTGCCAAGACCAATGACAAGGAGTTTTCCCTCTATTTTTCTGCTAGGAGTTTTATGATCCCAGGTCTGACATTAAGTCTTTAATCTGTCTTGGATTAACTCTTGTGATTGGTGTAAAATAAGGGTCCAGTTTCATTCTTTTGCATGTAAATATCCAATTTGCCTAATACCATTTATTGAAGAGACTATCCTTTTCCTATTGTTTATTGGTACACTTGTCAAAAATTAGTTGACCATATATGTGTGGATTTATTTCTGGGCTCTCTACTCTTTTCCACTGGTCTATGTGCCTATTTTTATGTCAGTACTATAATTTTTTGATTACTATAGCTTTACAATATAGTTTTAAATCAGGAAGCATGCCCCTCTGCAAATGAGTATGACCATCAGTACTGGGTAGATTTATGAATTTCTTAATTGAGATTTTCATTGCTTCAGTATGGCTGACTTAAACTTGGGGAGGAGGTGGATGAGGTAGGAATAGGGTGGGTAAGGTTAATGGTTGAGCATCTTTTTTAATTTAAGTGCTATGGTAGCTCCTATCCAGAAGTAACTGTATGTGGCAAATTAAAGATGTCCCTAAATTCCTTGGGCCTTTTCCATTCAAGAGTTGTTGTCTGTGACCCTTGAATCTGGGCAGTTTCTATGTGTGATTGACCAATAGAATATGGTGGTAGTGACAATGTGCCAGTTTCAGTCCCAGGCTTTAAGAGCCTGGCAATTTACACTTTCTGCTTCTTGGGACACTCTGGGAGCTCTGAGCCACTATTTATGAAATCCCACTACCCTGAGGCCACCAGGCTGGAGAGGCTGCATGTGGGCACTCTGGTTACTGTTCCAGCTGAATCCAGCATTCAAGGCAACCCTGCCAAGGTACCACATATGTGAGTGAAAGTGTCTTGGATTCTCCAGGCCAACCCATTTGCCAATTGAACCCACAAAATTCTGAGACATTAAAAAGAGGTTTCTGTTTTAGACTGCTAAGTTTTCAGGGAATTTGTTGTAGAGCAACAGATAACCGAAACAGTAGACTGAAAGTGTATGTTCCAGACTTTTAAAGGGTGGAAGCCATTTTTAAAAAAATATTTTATTTATTTATTTTTAGAGAGAAAGAGATGGAGAGAAACATCAATGTGTGGTTGCCTCTTGTATGTCCCCTACTAGGGACCTGGCCCAGAACCCAGGCATGTGCCCTGACTGGGAATCGAACCAGTGACCCTTTGCTTCACAGGCCCACACTCAATCCACTGAGCCGCACTATCCAGGGCTGGAAGTCATTTTTAAGTAAAATTTATTAAAAATTTCAATGTTAAAAATAATCTTAATCTGGTAATTAAAAATGCTTAATCCCAAAGCCAGTATAATTTCACCATTGCTTTAACATGAAATATGTATTTTATTTATTAAATGGCATCTACATATAGCTGAAAATTATTAATATCTATATGTATGACACATATGAAACTGTTTAGATTTGTGAAGCCTCATATTTATTCCATAGAACCACAAAAGATCTATGACTTACTGGTTCTTAGAAACCGAACTAATTCTTCTTGTCTTAGTCAATGTAAAAAACATTGGATAGGATTTAGGTGCTAGTGGAACCAGCCATTTGAAGCCCATTGATGATTTATCTTGGAAAATGGTTTTCTCTGTAGGCCTGATTTCATAAATTGATGGCAAAAGATTGATGTCTAGACATTGAGTAAAAATAATGTGTGCGTATATATAATTTTTTTCATGGTATTTAAAATTAGTACTGTGATTCTTTCATCTTTTTTAAAATTTTTGAGTACCCTAGTTGACCACTGAATATATATTATAGGTACTTATCAATTTTCTTGATTATCATTTGGCCTTTGACATTTGCTTTGATCAAAACTTAAAAATTTTTTTATTGAGGTAACATAATGTTTATAACATTATATAACTTTCAGGTGTGCAGCATTACAATTCAGCATCTGTATGTACTACATTATGCTCACCACCAAAAGTCTAGTTTCTATCTGTCAATGAACAATTGAGCCTCTTTACCCATTTCGCCCTCCCTTCACCCCTCTTCCCTGATAGTAACCACCAATCTGTTGTCTGCCTCTATGAGTTTGTTCTTTCTGTTTGTTTCTTGGTTTTGTTTTTAATATTCCACATATGAATGAAATCATATGGTATTTGTCTTTTTCCATCTGATTTATTTCACTTAGCCTCTAGGTCCATTCCTGTTGTAAATTGAAAAAAGGTGGAATCCTGCCACTTGCTTTGAACAAATAAATCTTACTTTAAACTGTCTCACACTGAAGAATGGGAAGCCTTCTCTAGAAAAGTAAGTAAAGGAAAATGGTAGTTTTTTTTTTTAAAGGCAGAATGTCAGATTTTAAGCTAGTTCAGTGTTGTAGTTGCATTCAGTATCGATGTAATTGCTTTTACATTACTTGGTATTATGTGTCTAGTAGATTTTCAGAGCAGTTTGAAAAGCAATTGAGTAAACTATGTAAGTGTTCTTTCTACTGAGCATTACCTGGTACAAATGGATTATATAATAAGACTATTTAGTGCTGTGGAGATCGATGTGTGATAGATAGATCTACTAAATTTACTTCTGGCCTCCCATAACTCAAAGGATGTAAGCTTAAAACTACAAAAAAAAAAGCAATATCTGAGACTAAATCCTCTGACATTTAACACTTAACCTACAAGATGAATGTAGCTAAACACATGAACCTATCTGAAAATAAAAGAAGGATAGCTCATAAAATAGATAGTGTTGGGACATTTGGCTATCCATTTGGAAAGGGAAATTTGGTTTCTTCCTCACACCATTAGACAAGTAAGTTCCACAAGGAATAAATATTTAAATGTGGAAAATAACACTATATAATGATTAGAGGAAAAAATAGAAAAATCACTTTGAATTTCTGGAGGGGTGAATGATTTTCTTAGTTTTCCTCAAGGTTTTACTACATTAAAGAAAAACCATAGGTGGGGGGGTGTGAGGAGGTAGAAGAGGGTAAAGGGGTGATACATGGTGATGGAAGGAGACCTGACTTGGGGTGGTGAACACACAATACAGTGTACAGATGGTATATTATAGAATTGTACACCTGAAACTTATGCAATTTTATTAACCAATGTCACCCCAATATATTCAATTAAAAATAAAGAAATAAAAATAAAGGACAACTGAATCAGTTTGACCACATAGAAATACTACTACTGCTGCTAATACTACTAAAGTATTGGCCTGACAATGCTAAAACATATCCTTATTCTATCAAAACATTTCCAAAATTAATAAAACACTTAAATACAAAAATGAGCAAAGATTTAAATAGGAAATTTTCAAAAGAAGAAATTCACATAGAAGCCAATAAAAAAGAAAAAATGAGAAAATGCTTAATTTTACAATAATTAGGGAAGTAAAAATTTTTTTAGAGAAGTACAAATTATAATGACAATATGGTGGTATTTTTTTAGCTACCACACTGATGAAGGATGAAAAAGATTGCTAACAGCCAGAAAGGCTGTAGCTGTGAGGCAGTAGGCTGCCTCCTGCACTACGGAGGCTGTCGAAATTGACTAACCTTTCTGGAAGGCAAGCTTGCATCAAAATGTATTTACCATTTTTGACCCAAGAATTCACTTCTATGTAATTAGTCTGAAGAAATAAATGTTTTTATTTCAGTGTTGTATGTAATAGCAAAACTAGCAGGAACCCAAATGTCCATTCATACAATAGAAAATTAGGTGTTTATTTTTAAGGACAGGCTAAGTGTCCACTGATTGATGGATGGATAAAGAAATCATGGTATACAAATACAATACAATATTATTCTGCCTTCAAAAAGCAGATGCTGCTGTTCGCGACAAAGTGGATAAGCCTGCAGGACATTATGCTAAATGTGCTAAATGAAATAGGCCAGATAAAGATAGGAAAAAAAAACTGCATGATCTCACTGATACGTGGAATCTAAAAGAAGTTCAGTACATAAAAGTGGAGAGGAGAGGAGCGGTTACTAGGGGTGGGGAAGGTGGGGGAGATGGGGAGATGTTGGTCAAGGGTACAAAGTTGCAGTTACATAGGATGGATAAGTCTAGAGATGTAATGTACGGTGTGATGATTGTAGTTAATCATACTGTATTAAAGATGGAAACATGCTTTCAGGGGCTCTTACCACACACCAAGGAAGGTAACAATGTTAACTAGCTTGACTGCAGTAATCACACTTCACTGTGTATATGTATATCAAATCATCAAGTTGATATCTTAAAATATACAATTTTTATTAAAAAATTAAAGATTAAAGAAATAAAGGACAAGCTGTATTTATAGGCATTGACAGAGGAATAATACCACAATCTACTAAGTACTTTTTATTAAAAATAATTTATTTATTTATTTTTTAGAGAGAAGGGAAAGGAGGGAGAGAGGGGGAGAAACATCGACATGAGAGTGCGGCATCAATCAGTTGTGGGAATCAAACCAGTGACCTTTCACTTTGCAGAACGGGGCCCAACCAACTGAGCCATGCTGGCTGGGGCCTAAGTACTTTTTAGAAAATCTACAGAATAGTATGTATGTAATAAGCACATTTATTAGTTTACATGCATATAAAAGTTAGCAAAACTAACACCACATAGATAGCAGAAAGGTTTCTCTTGGAGGTGGATGGGACTTTGCTTTAAGTTTTCATTTTTTCATATTACTGTATTTTGCCATGTATAGCATGCAGTTTTTTGCCCAAATTTTTGAGGGAAAAATAAGGATGCATATTATACATGGGTATAATGATTACATACTATGTGTATAATAATCCCATGTATAATATGCACAAAAACATGGGTGTGCATTATACATGGCAAAAATATGGTATTTAATTTTTACAGTGACTGTGCGTATTACTTTGAACTGTTAAAGGCACTGAAGGTTTACATTTTGAATAAAATTGAAAATTGAATGTAACAGTTTTCCATGAAGTACCAGAACTTTACAGTCACCTTGGGTCCCTTGGGCTTTGTTTTAATTACTGTAAGTAAATAACTAAAGTAGATAAGAAACCTTGGGCTGAAGAGTCTTCCCAGGAAGAAAAATGGGAAGGATAAAAATCCTGCCTGAGTTTAGATCTTTTGAAAGACACTCAAAGCTTTGTCCAGACTAGACTGGAGTGTTGTAGACACACCTCGACAGTAGCTTTTTTGTGGGGGGGGGGGGGGCAGGGCTGTAATTAAATTCTCCCTTCGCCACTCTCTCCCCTCCATTTTTCCACTTCTTTTTTTTTTTGTACTCTGTTAAACAGTAGCATTATAACAAAAAGAGATAATTGAGACCTTTCCCTCAAGGACCTCTGGACAATACCTTGTTTTACATATTCAGAGGACTAAAATGAATAAACAATCCATACCAACTTCAGTTTAAGGCTGTAACGATAGCAAGCCTCAGCTGAAATGTTGGCAGGCAGAGGCCATCAGCAGGTTAGCCTCTGCTGCAGGGAAGATCTGTGAGTCGCTGCCATTAGAGAAAGGAGGTTACCAAAAGGTGGACTTTGCCCAGGCTCTCTCTCTCCCTTCCCTTCTCCTCTCAATAAATAATCACAGTGCTGCTTTTTGCTTGGAGGTGTAAGGTCGATGCAGTCATTCTAAATCAGGGATGCATATCAGAACTTTGAGAAGATTTTTCGAAATAAAGATGCCTGCAAAGTACCTCTAAGCGAACTGGCTGGAATGTATGTGATGTTAAACATTAAGGGTGATTCTTATGGTCAGGCAGCATCAGCAACCATTGGAAGCCATAGTCATTGCATAAATTACAAAGCTCTGAAGACCTGGAAGCTTAGTAGGCCCCTAGAGATGGCTTGCAGGACTCATTCTTTTATAAATCATCTTATAAAAACATGTTTTTTTGTCATCTTTCCAATAAGCAGTGAGCTTTCCCTTCTCTCTGAAAGTTTATAATAATTCTTCTACATAGTACATTACTCAAATGTTATCCTGATCTGGCATTATGTCACTAATTCATGTATTAAGAAGTACTTGTTTAGTACCTACCACATTCCAGGCTATTTTATAGGGTTTGGTTAGTATTTATTGTTCCTGATTATGTGTTATATCCATCCCTGTAGGTACTGTGTTCATCTCAAACCATTTTAATAAGGATTTCACATGTCTGTCTGCCCATCATACTATTGCTGAGTTCAGACTGTATCTTATTTATACTTGTGTTTCTAGTGCTTAGCACCTTCCCCGACATTTGGTTAGTGCTCGGTAAATATTAGCTTATATTATTATCCTTGTGGGAATGGGGAGAACAGATGGTGTGTTCTAGAATTGACAGGTCAGTGGTGACTGTTCAGTGTGGCTAGTACATGGCAGGCAGAGGAAGAGGTGGTAGGAGTTGAGGCTGAATAGGCAGGTGAGGCCGGCCCATGAAGAGTCTTACATGCTATGCCAAGAAGTTTTGGCTTTATGTTCAATGGTGACTGCTATGGTCAGAATACTTGCTTCCACTGGAAATTCGTATGTTGAAAAGCTAATGTCCAAGGTAGTGGAATTAGCAGGCGATCAAGCCATTAGGGCAGAGCCCTCATGTTTGGGATTTGTTCCTTTATAAAGGAGACCCAAGAGAGATCCTTTGTCCCTTTCCATGACTGGAGGACACAATGAGAGCTCAGCAGTCTGCAAACAGGAACAGGGTCATCACCAGAACCCAACCATGCTGGCGCTCTGATCTCAGACTTCCAGCCTCCAGGACTGTGAGAGATAAATTTCCATTGTTTATAAGCCACCCAATCTAAGGTATTTTGTTATAGCAGGACAAACAGAGGAAGGGTGGTGAGTCATTCGAAGTTTTGGCCCACAAAAGAGGCATGATGGCAGTACGGCTGGGAGGAGGTTAGGACAAGATCCATGGCTGGTGACAGTGATTATTGCAATCATCTAGAAGAGAGGATAAAACAGTTAATGGAGCATTTCCAGTGGTTTGCTGGAGCTGGCTTGTACCAGTTTGTAAGGGCTGATTCTGTACCTCTCTTCCCAACTTCATGATCAGTGGTGTCACACTTGTAGCTTAAAATTGGCCATGGTGGGATTGTTTGAATTATAAGAATTGGCAAACACTTCAAATTGGGGTTTCTTTTTTTCTGGAAAGCCATTTTAGCAACTATCATTGCATTTACTTCAACTTAAAGGTCATTTCACCTAGAAAGCCTTACCTTGTTGCCATGCCTGGGTAAGGTGCATCCTCTGTGTGCTCTCATAGCATCCTAGTCCATTTACATTATAATACGCAACATTCTCTATTTGTTTGCCTCACCTGAGGACATGCCTATTGATCTTAGAGAGAGAGGAAAGGAGGGAGAGAGAGAGAGAGAGAGGAAAAGAAACATCTATCTGAGAGAGAAACCTCAATTGGCTGCCTCCCGTATGCACCCCGACTGGGGACCAAACCCGCAACCCAGGCATTCGGCCTGACTGGGAATCAAACCAGGGACCCCTTGGTTACAGGACAACACTCAACCAGCTGAACCACAATGGCCAGGGCTCAACACTCTGTGCTTTAATAACCTGTTTACTTGTTTGGATATCATGCTGGGTTGTAAGCTTTGTGATGGCAGCAACATGTCTGCCATGTTCACAATTATACCCTGTGCCTATCATGTAAATGTGTTCAAAGATATTTGATGATTGTGTGAATGAATGCTTTATCCCAGTAGTTCATGTGGCTGATATGTTTCAACAGCAATTCCAGCCCTGGCTGGTGTGGCTCAGTGGATTGAGTGCCAGCTTGCAAAGCAAAGGGTCGCTGGTTGGATTCCCAGTCAGGGCACATGCCTGGGTTGTGGGCCAGGTCCCCAGTAGGGGGCACGCAAGAGGCAACAGTGTTGTTGATTGATACATTGATGTTTCTCTTCCTCTCTTTCTCTCTCCTTTTCCCTGTCTCTAAAAATAAATAAAGAAAATCTTTAAAAAAAAAGCACCAGCAATTCCAGAAGTGGCGTATGCACATGGTTCATACTTCCTTTTTTACGATAAATTAAATGAATCAAAATTATAATGTAATTATCAAAAAAGTATATATGTCCTCAACTCTTGAAAGAGAATAGAAAGAATAGATCATTTCTATGATCATAATATGAAAGAAATATTTTAAGAGGAATTATTTTCATTTTCTTTTAATTTTTCCTCCTTGCATATATGACAATTACAGTTTTCTTTGCATTTTAAATGTAGCATGGGAAGAAAAAGACTTTGAAGATCTAAGCAAGCATTTTATAATAGCTACAGAGGTACCCTTCAGTATTTTGATTTGAATGAGAAACTACAGGTATTAGGAAAAAACTGAGACTTGAATTTTTTCATGTTGTTGACATTACACCTGTCAAAGTAGATCACTTTCCTGTCAAAATAGATCTATATACTTACATGCACATATAAAACACATAAAAAGCACAGTTATTAAAATAACATTTATGAAAAATTTATAACATCTCTGTGTTCACTATCCACTGCTGCATAACAAATGGCTCCAAAACTTAATGGCTTAAAACAGTGCACATTTATTAGCAGACCCAATTTCTGTGGGTCAGAAGTCTGGTGGCAGCTTAGCTGGATTGTTCTGACTTCGGGTCCCTCTTGAGGTGGAAGTCAAGATGTTGGCCTGGGCTCCAGTCACCTGAAGACTTGAAAGGTGCTGGAGGATGCACTTCCAAGGTAGCTCACTTGCATACCTGGCAAGTTAGTGCTGGTTGTTGTCAGGAGACTTCTTCATTGGGCTGCTTGAGTGTCCTCAGGATATGGCAGCTGACTTCCTCCAGAGGGAGTTATGTGAAAGAATGAACAAAGATAAAGGCACAGTTTTTTATGACCTAGTCTCAGAGATATACACCTTTCCTTGCCATACTCTGTTCCTTGGAAGCATGTCCCGAAATACAGCCTATACTCTAGGGAGATAGGTAGTTAGTTTCTACCCTTTGAATGTAAGAGTAGCAAAGAATTTGTGGACATATTTTAAAAACATCATGATGGTGCCCTGGCTGGTGTAGCTCAGTGGATTGAGCACGGGCCTGCGAACCAAAGGATCATGGTTCGATTCCCAGTCAGGGCACATGCCTGGGTTGCAGGTCAGTTCCCAGCAGGGCATGCACCAGAGGCAAACACACATTGATATTTTTCTCCCTCTCTCCTTCCCTTCCCCTCTGAAGATAAATAAATAAAATCTTTAAAAAAATAAATAAACCCATCATGATGGCAAAAGGCTTATGTTGTACCTGTTTTTAAAAATTGTATTGATTATGCTATTACAGTTGTCCAAATTTTCCCCCATTGCCCCCCTCCTCCCAGCACCCCCCGCTCCCTCAGGCAATCCCCATACCGTTGTTCATAAGTTCTTTGGCTGTTCCATTTCCTATACCATACTTTACATCCCCATGGCTATTCTGTGATTACCTATTTGCACTTCTTAATCCCCCCACATTTTAACCCATTCTTCCACACCCCCCTCCCGTGTGGCAACCATCAAAATGCACTCCTTATCCATAATTTTGTTTCTGTTCTGCTTGTTCGCTTAGTTTGGTTTTTAGATTCCATTGTTGGTAGTTGTGAATTTATTGCCATTTTAATGTTCATAGTTTTGATCTTCTTTTTCTTAGATAAGTACCTATAACATTTCATATAATAATGGTTTGGTGATGATGAACTCCTTTAGCTTTGCCTTGTCTGGGAAGCACTTTATCTGCCCTTCCATTCTAAATGATAGCTTTGCTGGATAGAATAGTGTAGGTTGTAGGTTCTTGTTTTTCATCACTTTGAATACTTTTTGCCAGTCCCTTGTAGCCTGCAAAGTTTCTTTTGAGACATCATTTGACATCCTGTGGGAACTCCTTTGTAGGTAACTCTGCTTTTCTCTTACTTCTTTTAAGAATCTCTCTTTATCTTTAAACTTTGGCATTTTAGTTATGATGTGTCTTGGAGCAGGCCTCTTTGCATACATCTTGTTTGGGACTCTGTGCTTCCTGAACTTGCATGTCTATTTCTTTCACCAAATTAGCAAAGTTTTCTTTCATTATTTTTTCAAATTGATTTACAATTTCTTGCTCTTTCTCTTTTCCTTCTAGCACCACTATGAAGCGGATGTTGAATGCTTGAAGTTGTCCCATTGGCTTACACTATCCCTATTTTTTTTTTTTGATTCTTTTTTTATGCTGTTCTGATTGGCTGTTTTTTGCTTTCTTATGGTCCAAATCATTGATTCAATTCTTAGTTTCATCCACTTTACTGTTGTTTCCCTGTAAATTGTTCTTTAGTTCAGTGAGTGAATCCTTTGTTTCTGACTGCATCTTTTATATGCTATTGAGGTCCTCACTAAGTTCCTTGGGCATCCTTATACCCAGTATTTTGAATTCTGCATCTGACAGATTGCTTGTCTTTCTTTTGTTTGATTCTTTTTCTGGAGTTTTGATCTGTTCTTTCATTTGGGCCATGTTTCTTTGTCTCCTCATTTTGGTAGCATCCTTGTGTTTGTTTCTATGTATTAGGTAGAGCTGCTATGACTCCCTGTCTTGGTCACATGGCCTAATGTAGTAGGTATCTTGAAGGATCCAGTGGCACAGCCTCCCCTATCACCCAAGCTTGGTACTTGAGATGCTCCCTTTGTGTGGGCTGAGTACACTCTACTCTGGTAGTTGAGCCTTGATTGCTATTGGCAGGTCAATGGAGGGATTTACCCAGGCTAGTCAGCTGTAAGGGTTGGCTGTGACCATTGACTACCAACCTCTGCCCTCTGTGGAGGATCAACTGTGCAGGGCAGGATGGTGGTGCTCCTATGTGGTCTGTGGCTGTCCACTGGGTGTGTAGGATCTGGGGTTTCCTGGGTGGTGCAGGCCAAGGTCTGCCCTCACCAGTTTTGCACAGGGCCATCATGCCTGAGCCATGAAGCAATCTGAGATGGCGGCTACTTGTGCTGGGCTTGTAGATTCCCAGCTGAAACCAAGCTGTGAATCTAGGCTGGCTGCTGCTAGTGCCAGGCCTGGGACCACTTAGCAAGAGGTATAGGGGCTGGGGCCTCACTGAGGCTGACTGTTGCTTGTTTGAGAGGTTTTATGAAGTTGTGAAGCCTAGGCCAAGACCAGCCATTCATATTGAAAAATCACTGTTGATAGCTTGGGTGGGCCTGTAAGTTGGGTGGGGTGGAGTTTCAGGGGGATCTTGGGTGGGGCAAACAGTGTTAGGTTGATGAAGTCTCAGGTATGGCGCTAACCTGTCTGCTCTGTGGCTCTGTGGTGAGGGGAGGGTTCAATGGCCTCTGCCTGCTTTTCTGTCTGGGAGAAAGCTGTCCCCCAGCTCTTGTCTTGGTGCCAGACACTTCAGTTCCTCCCTGTATTCCACAGGTGCCTTTCAAGCTGCTACCTCAGTTCTAGAACTCAGAGGGAGTGAGTCTGGGTAAGTCTGTGCACAGGTCCTTTAAGAGGAACTGCTTGGGACTCCAGAAGTTTCTTCCACCAACTCAGTCCCCAAACCCATTGGTTTTTGCAGCCAGAAGTTGTGGTGCCTTACCTTCCTGGCACTGGGACCTTGGGCTGGGGAGCTTGGTGTGGGGCTGGGGCTCTTTGCTCCTGAGATTTCCCTCAGAAATTTTTACCGTCCACAAGTGGATGCGGGACCAGCCCATTCCACATCTCCATCCCTCCTACCAGTCTGGTTGGATGTGGTTTCTTTAATTCCATAGTTGTCAGACTTCCATTCAACTCAATTTCTGATGGTTCTGAGTGATGGTTTTTCTATAATTTAATTGTAATTTTGATGTGGTTGTGTGAGGAGGCAAGCCTGTGTTTACCTATGCTGTCGACTTGACCAAAAGTCTGAAAACTCTTTCATGTTGTAAATCTGAGTAAAAAAAGTGAAATTCACAATTACTTTTGTAATATGATCAAAATTGGGTGAGAAAAATAGCATAAAATGGTTAAAGAGAAGAAAATATGAATAGACCAATCACCACATGAGGTCTTTGAAAAGGGAATCAAAAACTTATGACTAAGAAGGCAAAATAATGGAAATATAGGGCTTTAAAATGTAAAGTGTTCTTTAAAAAAGTATAGAAAATTTATAAAATGACTTAGGAGAGCAATCAGGGATTGGGAATGGACAGGATCCAGAGATGGAGGCAAGGTGTCAAGGCAGCAGATTATATTATGGCAAGGGATCCTGGAACGATGATAAATTTTGCTCCAGCCAAAAGTCTATATGTGCTTTCTTAAGGGCAAAGGCTAATTTCAGGGCAAGCAAAATTAGATTCTGTGGGAGAAAACCAGGTGAGTTAATTAGCATGGGGGAAGGATTGTGAGCAAGGCTAGAGGTAGGGCTGAATTCTGAATTCTGGTGTTAATGGTTTATCATTAAACAAGGTATCTCCCCTAGGTGTTTGACCTGCCATATGAATCCTATCTTTATTTCATATGTATGTACTGCATAATGTTTTCATGCTTTTTTCCCTGCCATATTGGGTATTGATTTTCTGTTCCAGCCACTTGGGACTGTATAATCAAGTCTCTAGCTTCCTGAAGCTGGACATTCCAGACAAGCAGGATGCAAATACTGAAGGTTAAGGGAAAAGGTAATCATCTCATGAGGACTCAAATGAATTAGAGAAACCACTTCTGAGGTGTAAATTGGGATCTGATAGCAACAATGTAGTAAAATGACTTAAGGAAATTAGAAATCAGTGCTCCTCAACAGTTAAAGAGCAGGTCCCAAAGACAGTGACAACTGATGGTCTTACTGACAAGTCACATTGGAGCTCTGGACATTTAGTGTGAGTCTGCTTCTGTTGAATCTTACACAGAGTATAGCATATTCTTGACATGTGCAGCTTCATCTAAGCAGCCCCTTAGGAAAAGACCAGAGGTGTCTTTCCCAATAAGCTGTTGTTTGTATTGAAAAGTAACTTTGCAGTACAGAAACTGGCCACACCTCAATGGAATGGATACAAAATGTTTTGTTTTTCAGGAGAGTTGGTAGTCTTATATTTCTTCCTCAGCTGCTGCAGTAATGTATTCTAGTTCACTTTGTACCCTTCTGATGAAGCCAAGATGTCTTCCAGAATTATCTTTCCACTATAACCATGGTTCCTTACCTCCTCAATATTCCTCCAAATGTCATGTACTCCCTTTTCTGCATTTGGGACTTGCCCCACCTCACCGTGTTCTTCAATTCTCCCACAACCAGGTCAAAAACGTACCTCTTCACAAAGCATTCTAAAATTAATCCCCTCTCTTCCGACATTGTTAAACATGAGTCCTATGTTTCAGGTCTTTAGCTGATGGTATATAATTGACTGATTGTTTTTAATAACTCGTAAGCTCTTTGTTTGCAATTGTCCAGTGTGGCAACATAGCAGTAGTTGAGACCATGTGTCTAGATTCTAACTGCCAAGGATCAAATCCCAACTCTACCACTCATTCTCTGTGTGACTTTGGGAAAGTTACTTTGCTTCTCAGCATCTCAGTTTTCTCATCTGTAAAATGGGAAGAATATTAGTGCCTGTCTTATGGTATTGTTGTATCAGAAGACAATATAGCAGTGGGCAAAAGGAGGTTTACTGTTGTGAGTATGTGAAACACAGAGTTTATTCCTATCTTATTATTTATTAATTAATGCACTGTTTTCCACACACAACTGTAGACTTACTTTCACTCACACCTGTATATATCAAATGCTCATAAAGCCCTCAGTAAATGTTAGTAGTAGTAGTAAGAGAAGCCGCATCAGTAGGACTAGTATGTGTAGAGAAAAAGGCATGATTTTGTTGAAACCCAGATCTGCATTTTAGTAGCATAATGACCTTGGGCATGCTACCAACTTCTGGGCTGAACTGCTCATGGAATGAGGGTAGGGTTGGTACTTGGAGGTGTTGACCAGTGTTTGTTTCTTTCCTCCTAACTTGTCAACAGAAAACCAACTACTTATGTTAATCAATATGGTATTTTATTTCCTCATTACCTCCAAACCCCTGCTAGTCAGTTAATTTAGAGGAACTTTTGTAAAGAAAAAAATTAATCAACCTTTGTAGTCAGCATCTTGGAGAGAAAACACACAGCTGGCTAAATTTCTCGCTCTGTAATCAGCTTGATTCACATTGTTTGCATTGTTGTCTAGGTTTGTTTACTTCTTCCTATGGACCATTCACATTCCCAGGTAATATTCTTGTGTCCAGAGAACTTCCTGTCCTAATTTAAAGAATAGGTATTTGTGAATTGGAGGCAGGAAAGTAGGTAGTCAAAGTTCACCAGAATCAAAATGGTCAGCTGCTCTGTGGGACTATGGTAGTAATCTAAATGGCTTATTCTGGAACCTGATTTTAGTTTTGCCATGGTTTCCACATCCTCAGTGGATATGGTCATTGTCTCTAGATGCATCCCCATAGCTCTTGTGACAATGATGCCAATGAGACCAAACATTGTGGTTGCTTTTTTTGTGTTCTTATTATATACCATGAATAAAAGTAAGAAGTTTGGGGTTTTGTCTTATTACAGAATGTAGACCTCAGATTTGTGAAGGATCCGTAGAGTCTGTGATCCATGCACTGGCAGCATCAGTACCAAATGGGAACTGTTGGAGACTCAAATTCTTGTTCTGCACCCCAGATCTACTGAAGAATCTCCGAGAATGAGGCCCGCCCATCTGTGTTCTCAAACCCTCCAGGTGCTTCTTGTGCCAAAGTCTGAGAAGCCCAGTGATCCAGGATCTTGCTAAATCTGTGTGATTTGTAACAAAGTGCTTTTAGAAAGAGGCAAACTCTATTTTTAGCTATGGAAACCTAAAGAATGTTGGGTTAATTTAAATTCATATCATTTAATTATTAAAACCCTGAATCACTGATTGTTCACTTCAGATTCTATTACAATGCTGGAGCTGTCTTTTGGTGACTTTGGAAGGTTGTCATGGAATTCTGAAAAAATTTGAAAACTTCGAAACAAAATGAGCCACTTAGGGGCATAATATAGAGTCATTGGAAAGTAAGCAAACAAAAGGGTGCCAAAACTTTGTAAGTTTGAGAATCACTGTACTCAGTATTGGTGAGATAAATTTTATGATTGTATCACTAATCATGCACATAAACATGACGTGTGCTGTTGTTTTCTCTTTGAACCCAGGCTCAATTGTAATCTGTACAATTATATTTCTTAATGTAAAAGCATTTCCTCATACACCAGAAATGATAAATAAGTCTGAGTGGGACCCATTAAATGGGTCCCACAGTCTGCTGGACTTCCATGGTCCAGCTCCTTCTTGAATTAGCTTTACTCCTTTGGCGGAATATGTAATGTCAGGGCAACCTGCCATAATGCATCCAAAACAAAAATAAACTATTATCTGCCAAGCGCACCTCTATTGCAGAGGTGAATGATTCAGGCAGACTTCAGCATTTAATGAAGCCTGTTGTTTCCTATAAATTAACCGAGTGCTATCAAAGTTTGCTGATAGCAAATAACTGTTCTAACCATGAGCCCCTTCATTTAACAAGCTTGAAAGGCAAGCAAAGATCTGAGTGACACAGACAAGAGAACATAGAAAAAATCCCCTAAAGGAACTAATCTTTTATGCCCTTGTAACATGTCGGCCTCCATATGGAGAGATACTGTCGGTGATCTACTCACTGCTGTAGGACTGGCCACTTGAGTGGTTTTTCCAGAGCTAGGACACAGAGTTACAGGGATAAATTATGGCTTAACTCCTTTCAGAAGGGACATATTTCAGAAGCAAAGCCTGGGATGCATTGTGAGCACTGGAGAAATGACAGTCAGGCAGAAACCACAAGAGCGCTTGGCTTTACCCTTCTTGTCAATAAGATACTCCTATGACTGGTTTTATAGCTTCTTGATCCTCAGTTACTTCATCCGTTCATGAAATGGGGTACCTACAGGCCCTCCAGTGTTTGCCTGAAAAATAAGTACAAGGATTAAATGATCTGAAGTGGGTCTGTGCCTGATGAGACAGCAGAATGGCAGTGGAATGGTGCCCACTCTAGTGACGAGGGTGCTCTTGCCCTCCTTGCTACTGAGAGGTAGCAGAAAGAGGTGAGGATGGCAGGGAAGTAGAGACCAGATGAAGGCCGCAGGTGAAAGCGGTGGGCTCCTACACAAGCAGTGCATTTTGACAATTACTTATCAAGGGTCCTCTCTCCTGTCCTTGGCTGTGGTACAGAACTGTCCTATGTTCTTGAATCCTTTGACCAACATTCCACTGGGCCATTCTCTTCTGCATGCTCATGTTACCCAAATCACTGCTGCATAGAATTGTCTGGTGTGCTGGGTGTGTTAATCATAGTCCTGTGGTAGCCACAGCCCCTGCTGACACTGGTCTAGCCTGTAGCCCACTATTGGCTATAATTGTCCAGCTTTAAAAAGTGGCTTATTGGGCCCTGGCTGGTGTAGCTCAGTGGATTGAGCTCGGGCCTGCGAACCAAAGGATCACGGCTCGATGCCCAGTCAGGGCACATGCCTGGGTTGCAGGCCAGTTCCCAGCAGGGGACACACGAGAGGC
The DNA here is from genome assembly GCA_004027475.1 of Anoura caudifer. Lineage (NCBI taxonomy): Eukaryota > Metazoa > Chordata > Mammalia > Chiroptera > Phyllostomidae > Anoura > Anoura caudifer. Next base: position 200,810 of record PVKU01002575.1, on the reverse strand, counting down.
AACCATACATTGATGTTTCTCTCCCTCTCTCCCTCCCTTCCCCTCTAAAGATAAATAAAGAAAATCTTTTTTTAAAAAGTGGCTTATTTTGTTAAACAGGAAAGGAGTATTTCTGAACTCAGGTGGTATGTGTCATGCCCTCATGTATTTCTTTTTCTTTTTTTTTTTTTGTTGTCATCAGTAAGAAGTTTACTTGTTTAAAAAAAATCCAAATGCTGACATTGTCCACAAAAATTTAGCAGGTTTATTTATAATTACTAATAAATTGAACTGCTTAAACTTGTTCACTGAAACATTTTGACTTGCATTAATGCTTTATGTTCCTGCATTTACATCTTTAAAAATCCACACATGAATGAATATGGAAAAACTGCCAATACTGATTTCTGTCCTCTATTTTTCACTTGCAGTCATATATTTAGTTACCTTTTGACACCATGGAGAAAAAACGTAATGTTCAGAACTACCAATAATAGGAAAAAGAATTTTTTTAATAAAATGGTATGTTTTGTATCATAGTGGATTCTTTTTTTAATTTAAATTATTTTATTGTTGTTCAATTACAGTTGTCTGTATTTTCTCCTCACCCTTCCCCTCACCCCCTCCAAACCCAAACCCACTTCCCTCCCTTGCTTCCACCCTCCCCCTTGTTTTTGTCCATGCGTCCTTCACATTCTCCACATATGTGACATGCTAGCTGGATGTCTTTTGGCACAATTGTTACACGTTGGCATGGATAGTGCACCGGTTGGTATCTTCGAAAAGGCCAACCAGATGGGCCTCACTTGCCCCTGCGAAGCACCAATAGCTGCACTCGGGAAGCACAGATCTGTTTGGAAGTGCTGAGCAATTTCTTGTACCAGGTACTGGAAGGGAAGTTAGTGAATCAAAAGTTCAGTGGACTTCTGATAATGGCTAATTTCACTGGATGACATGGTACCAGGCCTGTAATGATGAGGTTTCTTCACTTCTCCAGTAGAGGGTGCACTCCTGTGAGTGGCTTTTGTCATGGGCAGTGGGCTTTCCAGGAGCCATGCTATAGAGACCTCCTTACTTACCATGCCCTCCATCTCCTTTGGCTGGAGCTTGGAGAGCTAGAGGAAGTGCTGGCATTAAAGAGCTATTGATGGCAGAGCGGCAGGGCTGTGAACACCCCTCACCTATTTCTTATCTTCCAAAACACAAAACACACAGTCTGAGCTTCCTTGATGAAGAAGAGCAGCGAGGAAGGTTGGACTGTGGATGGCGGCTTCTCCTTGTAGGAGAAGAGTGTCCTTCTCCAGCCTGGTAACCACAGGCCTACTTCTGTGGAGCTTTTCCTCAACTTTGAGCTTTGGTTCCATTCCCCCAATTGATTTTGGGGGAATTGACCCTACCCTTGGCACTAAGGGTGAGATCTGTCACTTAGGCCTGAACTCCTCAGAGTAATCATGTTCCTTGGCCATAGATACTGCTTCTGGGAAGGATTTGTGACACGATACTAGGTATTCCTGGGTAAGAAACTTATAGGATCTTTAAGGCTAGATTGACTCTGTTCCTATCTTGAAAAGGATGTAGCTATGGGAGTTACTAGAGCTATGTTGAGACCAGAAGGGGGAAAAGCAGCCTCACAATAAAGTTGACCCATGGAGCAAAGAACCTAGAACTTCAGTTTCACTGTTGAACCACTGAATCAAACCTGCCTTGAAATCTGCAAGCCCTAACACTGGACTTTCAAATTACACAAGCCTTTTATTGTTTAAACTATTTTGAGTTGCCTTTTCAGTTACTTGTGATCTAATTCATCCTAATACAGTTAGTGGAAATAGGATTTGAGGCATGCAGTTAAATTACAACAATTTCCACCATGCTGTCAAATTAACAGAGGAGATGACTTGGAGTGGTGGAATTCAGAGGTGGGTAGAAGGCATTGCATACATGAGTTTCTTGGGTGCCAGTACTGATGTGGATATCATCTTTTTCTGTCTAAGTGTAAGTTCCCTGTGGGCTGAGTTTCCCTCACAGCTGCCTGTTACTGAGCAGATACTCTATGATTAGCAAATGTAATTAAATGAAACCAATGCTATGCTACTGAGAAAGCATGTACACCCCCTGCACTCACTTAGTTAATTTGGTAGTGTTCCAAAGAGGTCATGGTCATATTTCCACAGTCCATCAGATCCTGAGTCATTTGGGGTTTTTAGTGAAGAGTGGATCTTTGGGATCCTGGGTGATGACCCTTTACGGGACACTGAAAACAGATGGTGCCACAGAGCAGAGGAAGGGCAGGCAGCACAAATGAACCCTTCATTCTTGCTGCAGTTGCTTCCAAAATGTTTTGTTATTGCCTTGTCCCCTTTAGTTCTTTTTTAAGCTATGTTGACCCCCTCATCTTTCAGGGTTGCTTCTGCTAGATACTCATTATTCCTGAATGAGTGTGTCAGGCAACTTCCCCTTTCTGTAAAACCAGTCAAGAGCAAATAGCACACCACTTGCTCCTATAGGATGCTGACAGTACATGCTTACTGCCAGCAAGATGACTGAGATGTGTTTCTCTTGAGGAAGGGGGTCCCCTTGTTACCCTTCCTACCCTCTTATCCTCACCATGGGTCCCATCACAAGTCATGTCCACCACCATGTAGAACCAACAGCTGATCTGAGTAGACTTACCTTTAAAAATAATTTACTTAGTATCTATTTCCAAAACAGATGCCGCAGTAGGTTTCCAAATTAATGCCACAATGAATGTAATCAATTATTTTGAATCACCAAGTTAGAGGTAAGCAACAATTTTAAGTCTTAATAAGAAGGGTATAAAAAAAAATCCCTGCATGGTTTGAATTTTTAATACATTTACTTCTACAAAAGATAAACCATTTATAAAATGCATCAGAGAAAGCATTTATACGAGGTTTAACTAACATTGTTAATGACTCATTTGTTCTAAAATTCATTTTGATTTCTTATGTTATATTCATAGCTATATACAAATATATGAAAAATGATGGCAGACATGAAAGCTACCATTACTGCAATTAAATGAGGTACATCTGGAGTTTTCAAGCAGTGGCAATTTTTTTACAAATATCCATTTCCATAAGAAATAAAAATTTCTTTGATTTTAGGGAATTTTTCTCACTTTTCATTATCTGAAGCAACTTACTATCTTAGTAGTCAATTAGAAGCTAGTATGGGCAGGAGAAACATTAAATCCCACCCAATTTCTCACCATATTTCCCTACTTGTGTCTTAGATTCTGAGTATCCTCTTTGTTTTTTTTGGTGGGTGATTTGAGGGAAATTTAGGTGACTTTTGTGTAGGATGTTGGAACATTTGTTAGGTGAGTGGGTACAAGGCATTTAAGAGGAATTGTTAATTACTAGTAGCAGAAGTTATGACTTGTGTTCAACAACTTCAAGTTCATTCTTTATAGAGGATCAGTTTGCAAGAGATACTCTTTCACATGGACCAGTTAAGATATAATATTTGTAATCATATCAACAAAACACTTTTTAAAAATCTCCCTGTGAGTTGGTGGAAATAACTTTGCTCCATAGAACCTCTCTTCAAATTTTTATAAATTAATTAGAGAGAGAGACAGAGAGAAACATTAATTTGTTGTTCTATTTACTTATGCATTCACTGGCTGATTCTCATATGTGCCCTGACTGAGGATCAAACCCACAACCTTGGCAAATCAAGGTGATGCTCTAATCAAATGAGCTACCTGGCCTCTCTTTTATAGTGGTATACTGTATATTGTGATCCCATTTAACCAAGAGATTCCTTGAAATAGCAGGTTCCCTAGTTCATTAAGGGATTCATTTGGCAATCATTAGTCAAAAGACTGGTGGGTAGAACAATTTAAGCCCCGGAGTAACTTAACTGAAAATTAATTTGAAATTAAGAAACAAACCTTCTAGAATGATAATATAAATCAGTAGGGTTTCAGCAGGTAAACAGATCCATTTAGGGACCTTTTAATAATATGTATTTTTAAAAAAGATATACTTCCACCATTTATAAGTTGTAGGATAGCTAGAAATGATAGTTCCAAACAACCAAATACCCAATGAGAAAAAAATACTGTAAAAAATACTGTGTTAAGGAAATTAAGTTTTAAATATACAGATTAGGCACTCCACTCTTCCCGTCCCCACTCCACCCCCACCCCCTATCTCATCTCCTCCTTGCCTATCCAGGTACTCTAGTCTAGTGGTGATTCCTAAGTGACAGCCTGCCATCTTGAATTTTATCACTGTCCCTGGAGCCCAGTTCAATTCTGAGAAGAAGCTGAGGGTTTAGAAATATTGCACTGGGACTTAAGATTCTGGAAAATGTTAAGCTGACACATTCTTGCTACCTGGAACCAAGAGTGATTACCTGGGAAAAATGCATCAAGCAGTGTTCCTAATTGTTCAACAGCCAATTGTTCTTGTCTGATTATTTCTCCTGCTAATAAAAAGTACCATCTGGCTGCTATGGACACAATGATGGGAGAGATGTAGCAGAAAATTAAGTGTTTTTCCCTGTCTGGTGTGGCTCAGCAGATTGAGCGCTGGCCTGTGAACCAAAGGGTTGCCGGTTTGATTCCCAGTCAGGGCACATGCCTGGGTTGCAGGACAGGTCCCCAGTAGGGGGTGCGCAAGAGGCAACCACACATTGGTGTTTCTCTCCCTCTCTTCCTCCCTCCCTTCCCCTCTCTCTGAAAAATAAATAAATACAATCCTAAAACAAAAGAAAATGAAGTGCTTTGTAGATCATAATTTCTCCAAAGGAAATTCTGTGATGGAATAGTAAAGAAATGCTTCTGTTTGAGCACCTCTTGAGGAAATGCTGGAACTATATTGAAAGGTTTTTGTTATTCACATTGCTATTTTCTGCTTCAGATGAGAGCAGAAAATGATACTAGGGAGTTTAAAATCATTGTCTTGGTCAGAACCAAGGGGCAGCTACTGAAAAGAGAAGCCCTAGAAATAAAAATTGTGAGCTGGATGGTTCCTTCTTTTCCAGGTCTTCCTTGAGATACCTTCTGAGTACTAGAATTTCCAGACAGTGCCAATAATCGGAATTCCAAGAGACATAATTAAGAAGTTTTTTGTCATAAAACATGGGAACCAAAAAATTCAACTCTAAATTGCCACCTTAGCAGTGAAGAGGTATGTGGAGAATTTACTGAGGTGCAAAGAAATATGAAGAGTATGTGAGAGGTGTCTTATTAACTTTAAAAACACCAGAGAGAGACAGGGAGAGGGGAATATTTTACTTTGAAAATAGATCTATCTTTCTTTTTGGATACTGAAGAAACAAGCAAGAAATGGTAATACAGTTGAGCATGAATCTGGAGTAGAACTTGTATAGCTATCAGGGAATTTATAACACTGTAGAACTTGGTTAAAGAAACACAGTTTTAGGTAGTAGAAGTCACTTGGGAGGCAATAATTTTTTAAAAAATGAAGGTTATCATGAATTCCAATCAGTAGTACAGCTGTTTGTGCCATTCCTTGAAGAAAAATGGCAGCTTCGTACAGCTGTGACTGACAGTGACCTCTTTTAGGATGTGTTGGGGAGAGACAGGGATCCCTGAACTCTGGGTGAGGAGGAAGCTTGCTGTTTTATGACCATTCCTCTCTGTTGAATTCCACGTGCAACATTTTGTTCATGGTTTGAGGCAGGCAAAATCAGCATTAATAACAACATCCAAAAGAGGGCTGAGCACAGGGCTATGGTACCATAAGCGCTCATTACCTTAAGTATTCATGATAGTTGTAGGTTCTGCTTTTGGATACAAGTGTCATTTGATTTTACTTATAAATATATGGTGCAGCCCTGGATGGTGTGGCTCAGTGGATTGGGTGCTGGCCTGCAAACCAACAGGTCACTGGTTTGATTCCCAGTCAAAGCACATGCCTGGGTTGTGAGCCAGGTCCCCATCTGGGGGTGTGAAAGAGGCAAACACACATTGATGTTTCTCTCCCTCCCTTCACTTCTCTCTAAAAATAAATAAATCAAAATTTAAAAAAACATGATGCAAAGGTGAGTGAATATGCTATTGGAATCAAGAAATGAAGTGTGTCCAGAAAGTATCCAGCCATGTTCTATGAAAATAGATATGTATGGAAGAAGATACAAGAAATATTGTACGTAGGACAATGATGCCTCAGTTCCCTTCAATACAGGCACCTTGGGACCTCACAACATTCTCCCAATCTCTGTCAGCTACCCTGTCCTATTTTCCTGAATCTTATCAACAGTCTGAAATCTCTTCCCTTTCAAAGCTGATCTTAGTTTTGGGAAAAGCCAGAAGTTGCAGGGTGCCAAATTTTGGCTGTAGGGTGGCTGAGTCACCTGGGTGATTTGATGTTTTGCCAAGAAACTCTACACAAGACATGATGCATGAGTGGGCATGTTGTCGGGATGAAGCTGCCCATTACATATTGCCCATAGTCCGAATCATATAAATAGTTTCCATGGAAGAATGTTCAAGCTTCATGTAAAATTTGATGCAGATTTGCTGCTCTACGTGCTCAGTCATTTTGAATGCCATGGCCACACAGTACACATGCTCACTTAATAGCATCTACCACCCCCACTAACTACTACAGTGAAGTCGTTATTTTTCATGCATATGCATTGCAGTCCACTCTCCTTGGCTGCTAGGTTACATTGATGTCACGCAAACTGTTCTTGTTATATTGACGATTGGACATTTTCTGGACGATCTTGTAGACGCATTATAGATAGCAATGTGCAAGTGTGAGTAAAGGACTGCTTAAGTCTGGCACAGAAGCATTTCTGCCAGAAACTTAATTCCAGACACAAAGGGTCTAAAGAAGATAACAGTGAAGGGGATTCAGAGGGTGTCAAGAAATCAGCATCCGCTGAGTATCCCCAAGACCCAAATCAATAGTGTTATCCACCCTCACAGGTGCTGAGGTAGTTACAGACAGTAGCCCCCAACATCAGGAACTGAATATTTTAGTGGTTAGCCACTGGCCTTTCAAACCTCAAGAAAGTGGCTGGATGTTGGGTGGAGAGCTCCAGGCAGTGGTGTGCTGGAGCTGGTTCATGCCAGCTTAGGAGAAATTGTTACATTTTTAGGGATTTTGTGAGCCAGACATTAAACTGTGAGTAGCTTAAAGTTGTCTATATCCCCTCTTCCCCAGAAAGCCAGTTGCCAAAGTGTGTCAGCATACTACTGGATACGAAGCTTCTTGTATATACTAATATAAACCTAGAATTGGAGCTCTTCTTGGTCCTAATACTAAAGTTATCTGGTTTCTTAATTCTTTTTATACCTCAGCATGAACTGGCTTCCAGAGCATGTGATGGGCCATGATCTTTATCTTTATTGACCGTGTCTATAGCCTAAGTCTTTCCATATCCTTCACCAGCTTTTAGTTTTCCCTTGGTGTTATGCTGCTGGAGGCCTTAACTAGATCTCAGTTTACCTACCTTCAGTCCCGACTTATGGCCCTGAAGCCCCAACACCCATGGTGTCTCAGAGAATTATGCAAGATTCATTTCATTATTTGTACATATATTGAGGAATATTTCTCATTGTGGCAGACACTGCCAGTGCCCTCTTCTTATCCTTTGGCACTCACCATTTTAGTGATGTCATGTTAGAGGCCAACTGTATCTATAGAATACCTGCAGTTTTTTCCCTGGAGACTTCTTCAGGTCACAGATGGGGAAGGCTGAAGGTTAATGCTCCATAAGGAGCCCTTATCCAACGTCTAGTGGCAGTTGGAAGTTAAGTAACCTGCCTTCCTTATCCCTCCATTGGAACAGCTCTGATGCATTTTCCGCAACCATTTCCCAGACATCTCCAGTGGGATTGGGTCCCAGTTGCCCATAAAGGTAACCTATTCATTAGCAGATACCCTATTGTCTTCCTTCCCTTCCCTGTATCACTCTCTCTCTCCCCTGCTGGTGCTCTTGGAATTACCTCCTAAAGAAACTACTTGCACATACATCCTTGTCTCTGGGTCTGACTCTGGGGGAGACCCAGCCTCAGACACTCGTCACCCTTGTTTTTATGTCAATAGGAGGCTGGAAGGTACTTAGGAAACACATTCTGAAAAATATCTGAATTAGAAGACTCTTGGTTGGAAGAGCACATATTCAGAAATGTTCAACTTGGCATCTGCCAATCTAGAATCTTCTAACTCAGATATCTTTCAGAATGTGGTTCAAAATGTAGTGCAGGTTGCACTTTCCCCTTTGCTATCATCAAAGTAATCAAAAGGGACACACATGTATTTGTTTTTGGTCCTGTGCTTTATTTTTAATTCTATATAAATAAATACAAAATGATAAGGGGCATGTTTACTAAACATTACATTTGGTTATATGACATTACACAGTGTGTCTTAATATTTTCAGCCTATAATTGTGTCCTTTAGCTGTTGGTGCATAATTCTATAACTTTTTAAATACAATTCATCTAGAAGCTGTATCAATCACCTTTTAATGGAACCCCTGAGTGCTTACACTTGCAAAAATTTGTTTGGGAAGCATTTGAGTCACACTGGCTGAAGTCTAGGGCTATTTTGGAAACATCTAAAACAGTAAAAAGAATTGTGTGTTTCCCACCACAAGAAAAGATGCATAAAACCAACAATTATCAGAGAAATGCAAATTAAAACCACAAGAAGATACCACTTCACACCTATCAGAATGGTTCTCATCAATAAATCAACAAACAACAAGTGCTGGCAAGGATGTGTAGAAAGAGGAGCCCTTTTGCACTGTTGGTGGGAATGCAGACTGGTGCAGCCACAGTGGAAAACAGTATGGAGACACCTCAAAAATTAAAAATGGAACTGTCTTATGACCCAGTGATTCTACTTCTGGGAATTTATCTGAAAGAACCCCAAAACACTAATTCAAATGAATATAAGCACACCTATGTTCATTGCAGCAGTATTTACAATCACCAAGATTTGGAAGCAACCCAAGTGTCCATCAGTAGATGAGTAGATAAAACAACTATGGTACGTTTACACAATGCAATAGTAAAAAAGTAAATAGTAAAAATAGTAAAAAAGAAAAAAATTACCCTTTGTGACAGCATGGATGGACCTGGAGAACATTATGCTAAATGAAATAAGCCAGCCAGAGAAAGACAAATAACATATGATTTCACTCATATGTGGAATCTAATGAACCAAGTGAACTGACAAGCAAAATAGAGACAAACTCATAGATAGAGAGCAAGGTGACAGCTTGGAGCAGGGGTGAGGTTAGGGGATGGAGGGATTGAGCAAAAAGGAAAAAAACTCATGGACACAGACAACAGTGTGGTAATTGTGGGGGAGAGGGATGTGGGTGGAGGCGGAAGAGGGTATAAAGACAATAAATGCTAATGGAAAAATACAATAAAAATAAACGTAAAAAAGAAGGAACAGAAGAAGGGATAGAGAGGATTTTCTTTCCATGTTCATAAAAGACATGCAGGGGTATAAATCTAGAGTGCCACAACTATAGTTATTTCAAGTTTTAGCATTAGATTCAGTATTTCTATTTATAACAATTATTTAGCAGTACTCATTCTTTTTAAAATTCACTTTTAAGCTATGGAAGGTCAATTGCCAAGGCCTGTTAATGACATTTAGTACTACTTCCAGATTTTTGGGTCATTTTTCTACAATACAAGGTTGGCTGAAGTGAAAAATTAAGTGGGCCCCTTTGCTAACACCCTTACATTTCCTAATTCATATTAAACAGACAAATATAACAGCCTGGGATCTTTTATTTTATGACTTGCAATTAATGGGACTCAGCATTCTTACAGGTTCAACATCTATAATCCTATTCAAGCTGTTTTGATGGGTACTTATTACACATTCATTTCAGACTCCCTCTCAATGGGTGTTTTTGAATGTGGTGACTTAAGTGCTTTCACTCAATGACATTTTTTTGTTTTTTGTTTTTTTATATTCTTGTGAATCAGTGATGCTCTCCACAGAAATGAAGATTTGCATATAGATGATGAAATGTCATCTTAGTTTAGTACCCTGGGGAACATAACATTTGCCCCCAAGAGGGAGGGGCCTGACATCTTGAGCCATGCCTTGGTGATGAAAACTTTTAGTTTTTCTACCCCTACCCAACTCTTCACTCGACTGATATTTTAATCCTAAGGAATGACTTTTCCGATTTGTAAAGTGAAATCATTGCCCACCTCCCCAGGTTTTGAATACAGACTGTCATCACCCTTGTCCCTATATAAGACTGCTCTCTGAAGCATGAGGCACAAAGGAGGATATGCTGCAGTAAGGTTTAAAAAAATCTCTCATGTTTAAGGTCAGACATGATTTTGTCCTGCTGCCCCGTTGATCTTTGCCAGCTGAAACATACAGCTCTTCATCTTGTCTTGGATTCCAGAAAAAGCTAAAATACTTCTTGAGTTGTAAAACTCACCAACTGTGCTGAGGGGTATAGTAAGAGAATCTAATGTAAGATGCAAAATCATCATCTGCAATCCATTTTAAAGTGAAATTCTTTAAAAGAATTCCAATGATCTTTTCTTATGGAAAAAAGGAACAGAATTGGAAAGTAAAATATTTCCGCCTATCAAAAATTGTCTCTAGAAGGTATCCAGGTTGCCTGATGACATCATTTCAGGGATATAAAGAGAGGCAGTCTTCATACTTTTTCCAGACTTACTGTAGGTTTTAACAGTGCCCTTTTTATAGGCAGAAACTTGAGTGTTGGTCTGTTTTCAAGGGAGACAGGGAATAAAAATCATTTACTAACTATCCCATAAATCTAGACTGTGCTCATATTATTTTGCCATTAGGATGGAAACTTAACTAAGTATATGTTGAAATATTAAAGTGAACTCATTCATTTTCTCCTTTCCCTTGGCTCTTATTTTCTGGGCTATTTAGGGAAATGTCGATGCTTGAGAGTAAAGCAAAGTGTGCAAAAATCCAAGGGACTAAATTTAGTTCCTGTGGATGTCTTCTTACCATAAAATATTTCCAGGTTAGCTAACTAAATTAATTGAACGTGTGGTTATGAGATGGAGTTCTCCAAGGAATTGGTAGCTAAGGCCTGGTGTGATATGCTTACTTTTCTGACCTGGGTTTTTCATCTGGTTTGACTTCTGAAAAAGGAAGTCAACCTGGCTTTTCTTCCATTTGTTTGGGAGTGATCACTGATGAGAGAGTGTCCACGCAGAAATTATCTTGTGGATGTTTATACATCTCCCCTCAAACTCTAGTTTTTTCGTGTGTGTGTGTGTGTGTGTGTGTGTGTGTGAGAGAGAGAGAGAGAAAGGGGGGGGAGGGAGAGATCCAGATCTGATTTCAGTTTCCATGGAAATAGGCTAAATAAGGACTTTAACAGACAGCAGTATGAGTGTAACTTTTTTGCTATTCCCAGCTCAGAAGTATTGAGAAAAAATCTGAAATCATTCCAATCCTTTACATTACGAGATCAATTTTATAATTTGGTACCTGTGCCATATAATTTTGGATTCAAACTTTCTTTGTGACAGTGACAACCATGCATCCATTCAGTTAGCTTTGTGAAATAAGTTAAAAATGAAACCCCCCACCCCCACCCCTAACAATTGATTGGACACCACTTGCATATATACTGCTTTGCTACTCCTCTCCCAGGCCTTCCTCCTCCCTCTCCATTCAGCTATTGACCCATAACTAACACACCTAGCATTTTCTCTCTCCTCAACCCTAAATGCCTGTGGAAGACAAGCATTCTACAGAAAAGAGAGGCCAAACCTATATTTTTCTTAGGCTTTTGTTCACTTCCTTTAAACCCAGGCAATTAGGTACATACGTTGCTTCCTGCTACAATTTTATCTCCCTGTTTGTGATTACATATTAAACTAAGGCCAGGACATGGGGTTTTCTTTCTTCAGAGACAGGTATAACACTGTGACCATTAAGCCAAAGAAGGCACCATATGCAAGGTTTTATAAAATGGCATCTGCTGCTAAACAAACACCCAAATCCCTCTCTGTAAGGAATGAAGTCATATAAACTTTTTTGATTGCTCATCTGGAAAAAATAGAACAACAAAAAAGAACACATGCTAATTGCTGTTGAAGAGCATCGAGATACCTGGATGCAAAAACGAAAGAAAAGGGGGGAAAAGTAAAACTGAAGCTATTCCCCTGGTCCACTGCCATTTCACTTTTCAGTGTGTGTTTCCATCAGAAGATTGGAAAACTGTACAAAAAAGTAAAAGCAACAAGTTAGAAATCTTCTTTACACTTGGAATTTGATATCTAGCTTGCTAACGGGACACTTTATTAAAAGATGGGATTTTAATGTGAAAGGATAGTCAACTAGAGATTCGCTGTGCGTGACCTGAGCCATTTTCCAAGTTGAGTGTGCTGAAGTGGCTTGGGGGTTCTACAGTCTGTAAATCCTATGTTCACGCCTGAAACATTGCCCTCTGGTGAAAGCTGGTCAGAGGGAGCAGAGCTGTGGGATTGCCTGTCATCAGTGGGCTGATTTTCTTGGCCGATTTTGTTTTTGCGTAGGTGTGGGATGACGTAAGGTATCAGAGAAACTCAAGTGGTCCAAAATATAGGCCATCATTGTTTCTTGAGCTCATCATTTTGTATGATGTTGATTTTCCTTAGGCATCTTAAAAATATCTCAACTTTAGGTAAAAAACATGCTGTATTTTTCGGACCATAAGACACACCTAGGTTTTAGAAGAGGAAAATAGGGGGAAAAATTTGAAGCAAAAAATGTGGTAAAATATTTAATAACATAAATAACATAATATTTCACCAATGTAAATGCAAACAGAACTCAACAACAGCATTAACAACCAAAATTTGGGGGGAAGGGGAGAAAGAAAGTGTGTCTTATAGTCAGAAAAATACAGTAGTTTATTAATGCTCCTTGATGGACAGGCATTTTAACTCTTTATGGGAATTATTTCTGGGCAAGTTTTTGATTAATTCTACCTGAGCAGGTGCTGCCTGTCATGAGTCAAGATGGTGTGACTCACACTTTGTGATGCTCAGGGTACAATTGCAGTGGTTTTCCCCATAGGATTTGATGCTTATCTGTCTGAGAACTGACCAAGCTGAACTAATTATGTGCTCTAGGATTTAGATATTCTTTCTTAGTTTAAAAATAATTTATTAGTCCCAGAATTACCTATTTGCTGGTGTGAAGAAACCCAACTAAAATCCTGGGAAACACACATAATGTTGGGATCTCTTGGAGAAATAGATAAGATTTCTGAATGCTGCCGTAGTGATTAATCTGAGTGACAAAGTGTGATCTTATGATCAATTAACATGGATACAACTTAAAAATTCATTCTGAGTTAGCCCAAAACTTTAGAAAATAATATGCAATTTCAGAAATTTCTTTCAGTAGCCATGACAATAAGAGAGGGACCACATTTTGCTATTTAAACTATATTATGTCTAAGGGTGAGGATTGTTTCTGCTATCACTAAATACTTGGACTCTCTTTCCTTTTGTCACCCACTAAAACTGAACTACTAAAGGAGCACTTAACTGTTATGACTATTTCATTCTTAATCATTATTGGCACAGGTCACCTTTGATGTTAAAAAAAAAACTAAATGCATTGGCTATTAAGACACGCTTTTTTATAGCTTTGAAACACTTGCACATTTAGAGGTATGAGAAAAATTTGACCAAGGAATGATTAAACCCAAGATGAAACTTTCCTTGTTTGTGCCTACCATTCAATAATTCTGCTTACACCTCTAAGCTGGAGTGCGAATACACAACTGAGAGTGGGTGGTTGAATTATGGGATCAGAGTCAATAGGAATAGAACTTAAGTATGTTCTTGCCAAATTACTAGGGAGGAATGGAATTCAATAGAAAATGTGGGGTCCTTTTACTTTGTTCAAAAAAGTACAAACTTGGGCCCTATATGTTTATCTCATAGAGATTCCTGAACAACTCCATTATTCTCAGCTCATATTTTCAGTCATTTCACACAAATTCGATTCATTCACCTTCCCATTACTTACTTTTCTTCTGTCACACTGTCTAAATTTTTGGAACTGCACCAGGGCTCCTTTCCCCAATTCCTCTTAATGTTCATTCCCTAAGTGTGTGTGTATGCGTGTGAGCTATAAGTTTATGGTCTTGGATAGTTCTGATACTTGTGTGACTTTTCTCCCAAATTGATGTTTCCTGTCACCAGACTTCCTTGGATGGCCCCTTCTTTCACTGAGGTGTATAGAAGACATTGGCTTTCCTGTCAAACTACTGCTAGGGCTACATGGAAAATGCCCACTCCTTAAGACTGGAGGTTGGCAAGATGGAATGAGCATCCAATATGTCCTTCCTCCTCCTTTCCTACCCTCTTTCCCCTTTTGTGGATCACAGAGCAAAAATTCTAGATATAGTTCCACAATTCCACACCTAGGGGAGAGATCTCTGTGGTTTTGGCCTTTGCTATTTTCATCTTTGTCTTAGAAAACTCCATCAAATGCAGTTTCCCACTATAAAGCTGTTAATTGGCAACTTGTAAATTCCAAGAAACATTCACTTCCCCAGGTTTTTGTTTTTAGTGTACTGTTTGGCTGGTCTCAGACATGCTCACAGGAAACATATAGAAGGGGAAGGTAATATTTGTAATGATTTCCTGCAGATAGCTGATGCCCTCACCTGTCAGACCCCACAGCACCACAGGGCTGGGCCTGCTAAGGCATTTTAAATACACCTTAAATGTGTCAAGTGTGTTATAAAAGGCAGTATGCATGGGTGTGTGTGTTATGTATATGCATGTATGTGTTTGTGTTGTACATGTGTTATAGGTGTATTGAGTGTGCATGTATTATGTGTGCATGTGTGTGAAGTAGAGTCAGTGGGTCATTACCAGTTGTGACAGTCACCCATGGCCCTGGGAGACATTGTGGGTTCTGCCTTGGGGATTCTGGCCAGGGGGCAAGGACAGTTTTGGAAAGATATTAATTTAAACAGTAAAGGTCTGAAAGTCTGAACCAAACATGTTGAAGTTTTGCCCTAGAAATTAAATACATTGTTTTGCAAACAGAATCATACGGGTTTTTCCAAGGATGAATAGGGAATGGGTGATGGAAATGGGCCAAGCCTTTGCCATTTTTTTTGGAATTAAATGAAGCACTTGATAGATCTCAGTGAACAGTCTTCAGACTTCACTCACATGCTATGTAGTGGGACTAATGTTTCTCCATCTCAGTCGAAGGCTTTTCTTGTCATGTCTGGACAGAAGGTTATGTAAATGGCACTCGTAAGCAGCCAGCGCCTCCCCTGGGCCTCAGGGAAGGCCAAGCAGTGATCCTCCACTGTTGCCCTTAGGACAACCCCAGTGCATTCCATTGTGCCTAAAGTTATACCAGAAAAAGCACAACCAACAGGAACAAATAGAGTCATTTATTGTCCAAGTTCCTCCATCAATACACACTATATCCAGCTTATGGCTAGGAGTCAAAGAACTGGACTTCTACTTATATATCTGTATCTAAGACACACCTGTCCTAAAGTGTAACCATATGTCCATGGCCATGATTTCCTATTTGCCCACTAGAAATATCAAGATGAATGAGGCACCTTGTCTCCTTGTTCTTTAGAGAATCAGCTGCTGTGCACGCATGCCTGTCTGTTGCAGATGTCTCAGAATAGGGCTCCCCTGGGAGCAGCCCTTCCATGGATGTGATATGCTGCTGCCATGCCCCATATACTTAAGTAACTTGGAAATAAGCAGCTCCGCCCTGGTTCCTTAACAGGGCCCACTTCTTCATGTTGGCTTTGCTGGCTGCCCCCCCCCATGTATGTATGTGCGAGGGGTGTGGTTATACTATAATTTTGAGGTTATATATACTTTGTTCCAACAGCGAGACTGTGGTAGCACCCTGATATTCTTTCTGCCAACAAGAGCACAGTGCAGAGGGGTCCTTTCCCCAGGCCTGTCCTGGAGAGCATGTTTGGCACATGCTCGAACATAAATGGGACAGTGAAAATATTTGCAGAATAAATAAACAAATGAATGAATGAGGAATAAATGAAGGGAAGTGGGCACTTGGCTGGGCATGAAGAAACCAATATTTGGAAGCAGTTTTGTCTCCTTAGAGAAAGGATTCTTGAGAAGTTTGTGACTGCCCATTAGCCAAAATGAGGACACCAGGATCACACTCCCAATGAGGTCTTTATTTGTTTAGGACAGTGGTTCTTCACCCTTTTTGGGTCACAGACCTCTTTTGGAATCTGATGACAACTATGAACTGTCTGTTTAGGAAAGTGCACACATTGAACATATTTGCACATTTTTGCATATAGTTTAATTTTAGAGAGTTCGGAGTCCCACCCTCCCACCAACTCATTCATGGCCCCCAGGTTAAGACCCCATATTTTAGATACATGAAATTTGGCTGTCAAGTGGCAGGATGGGGAAAGGACTGAGACTAGGAACTAGGCGACTTCAATTACAGTCCTGTATTTGCTTCCAACCAGCTCTGTGAATGAACTTTCACTTCTTCAGGTGTCAGGTTCCTTAGTTAGAAACAAGTGAGTAAACTTAATCCTAGCCAGAGGTTCCCCTGGTGTCAATATTGTGTGTATGTGTGTGGCGGGGGGGAGGGGGAGGCCAACGAATTCCACAGAAACAGCATTCTTTCCACCATGGTGGGTTGCCTCCTTGGTATATGTTGTTTTCTTTGTATTTAGGAAAAAAGCTTCCTTTCCCCACCAGGTAGGTTCCTGAAAACCTCCGCTGTGCTCATTTTAATTTAACTTGAAAATCTGCACAGAGGCCGCAGCTCTCTGGTCACCTAACTTCCTCTTTCTTGCATGGCACCTTCATGGATATCAAAGACTTCAAACAGATCTCCCAGGCAGAAGCGGGGCAGGTGAGAGGCAGGCTGAGGAGGACATCCTGATGCTGTCTATTCTGGAGCACTGATTTTAGCTTATTCCCTCTCCTCTCTGCTTTCTCCCAGACTGGCACGACACAGAAATAAGCAGTTTTAATCACCACAGGGAGGAACCCTGTGATGTGCCGGCCAAAGCCAATTCTCAGTTCTCTGCCAGAGATTGCAGTAGTACTAATTCAATATTTTCCATTGTGTTACAGCTTTACCATGCTTTTTTAAAAAGAGGAACTTTATTTTCAAATACCTGGTGCTTTTTATGTGGCACAAACTTAAAAGCAAATTACCCCAAAGGAGTTGTTCAAATGTCTCCAGACAAGCCAGGCATAGTAATTAAATAGTAAGTGCCTTCACCTCCCTGCCCCCATCCCTAAGTGCCTGTGTCCCATTCTTTCAAGGATTAAAACACATCTCAGCCCTGGCTGGTGTAGCTCAGTGGGTTGAGTGCTGGCCTGCAAACCAAAGGGTCCTTGGTTTGATTCCCACTCAGGGCACATGCCTGGGTTTCGGGTCAGGTCCCCAGTAGGGGACGTGTGAGAGGCAACCACACATTGATATTTCTCTCCCTCTCTTTCTCCCTCCCTTCCCCTCTGTCTAAAAATAAATAAACTCTTAAGAAAAAGAAAAAAACCCCAACTCAGCATGCAGGGCTTGTGCTCCCTTTACAGTTGTCCTGTTAAGTGGTGATCTAGCTGAATATTGATATCCTAAAATGACCAGGCCAACAGATTGCATCTTTATATAGCCTAAATCCTGGGCCCACATCTGCAAAAAATCCACTTCTATGTGGCTGTACACTGTGGTATAGACAAATTACAAATAATTCTACACCAGGTCTTGCCCTTAGTGCCTCACCTCACTTAATCCTTGCAGGAAGTCTGCATTGTCATGCAAATGAAGAATCCCCGAGGGCAGATGGTTGCGTCTGATTTGTTCACTGCTGTCCCCAGTCTCTAGAAGAGTATCCGGGTGATATTGGGCACTTGGGAAATATTTGCTGAATTTGAAGATAGTGACTGTTATTATCCCCATTTTACAGATGAGAAAGCAGAGATTCACAGACGTCAAACACTGCTGCAAGTTGCAGGACTACTTTAATAGGATCTGAGGGAATAAAGCCATTAGGAGGAGGATACCATTTGTGTCCAAAGGTTCTGCTTCTTACCAAACCTGCAAGGTGGCTGCCCAGCCCACCTATTGTGGAGATAGACAAGCTGGGGGTGGAGGAAGGTGGTGTCAGGGTTCCAGAATACCACTTAGAACAATTGGGTGGCGGTGAGTTCAAATGAGAGTTAAGGGCCTTGTCTGAAGCAGTATATTGCACAAAGAACTGCAGCCATAGAGGCTGGGTTTGGATTATCTCACTTTTGACAGAAAGTTGAAGGGGTAAAAGTAGTAGGAAAGGCAGGAGCAAAAGAAGCAAACACAACACACATCACAAACGGAACCACAGCAAAACAAAAGCCAGAAAACCCCAAAACACTAAACCAAACCAGCATGAAACTTAGGCGCTGGAACAATGGACACGGAGTTTCAGGAGAGTCTGTCTGTTTTCTGTGGAACGCATGTCGTCCTTTTAGCCTGAGGAGCCCTTATGCTGCTTATTGGACCACTGCGTAGGACTAAACAATGATGCCTCATTTCAAGTATCATTTTCCTTCTTGTAAACCCAGAGTTTCTTGTGAATTTATATCTTCTGCTGCGTTTCACTCAAGGAGAGAATACCGCCCTTACCCTGACTTTTTATGTTTCCTTGTGAATGGTCAGGAAAGCCCAAGTATCACAGTTTTTTTTTTCTTTTGAGTTGACCAGGAGAAATGTTTTTGATGAATGGAATATTTTCTTTGGTAAACAAACACCAAATGCCAACTCAAAACCAACCAAATACTTTTCTTTGGTAAAGTGAATGTGAATGTCTTGGTTGGAATTAATTGAGAAACAAAACTTTTGCAAGTGTTTGCTAGGACTGTTCCTTCCCTCTTTACAGCAATTGGAAAAGTAAAAGTTCATGAAGTGAAGACAAATTTTGTAGGGATGTGATTGTGAGTTATTTCTAAGGTATGTTCTCCATGGTGGGGCTGAACTGGGGCTAAACCAATGCTGTCAGAGCAATAATCAATAATCAATATTAACAAATAAATAATGATCTAACAATAAATCCATAAGTAATAAATCTTGGCATGCAGAGTCCCCCAGTAAAAAAAAAATCATTCCACAGACAGAATTTCATAAGCCTTGATTTCAAGTGTTGAAAAGAGAAGCTGACAAGGTTGAAAATGCCCTTCATTTAAAAATACAATATCCCAAGGAATACAGAGACTCAATCAAGTTGGAAAACTACTCTCTGTCGTAAAACAAAGTTCCACAGTAAGTCATTCCAGCTGATCAAATTGAATGATGAAATTCTCAACGAAATCCACTTAATTGGTGTGTGTCACATCAGTTTCGTGCAGTCGCTTTAACCCGAGGTGCTCCATGTGGCCGACACGAAATCAATGGCTGATTTAGAACACACTGTTCAGAAAATGATTTAGCAACATATGATTTAAGAATAAAACCAATCCCCTCTTCAGCTGTGTTTTATAAATAATAGCCTAGTTGTAGGCCCCTTGGAGAGAGAATTGATCGCAGATCCATTATGCGAACTTGCCCTTTTTTGAGAACTATACTTGTCCTCAGATTAAAGCTCATTATCTTCTAGTTGAGTGCATATCATGTTGGGACAATCACCTAGTGTGTCTGCAGGAGAGACTGAACAAGCGTGTGATGCACTGGACACGTATTTAGAACTGTGTGAACAACAGTGTACATGAAACAGAAAGCACAGGTTTGCACTTGGTGTGGTTACATCTGAATCATTTGGGAATTTTTGCCGTTTGCAAAGACAATGGCAAATCTACAATCCAATTACCCAGACATTTTTAAAAAAGGTCTGCCTTGTGGCCAACAAAGTCCTGTGTTCCTTTCTTGGACATGTACTTTGAAGGGAGTAATAGCCCTCTTATGAGAAAATCTAAAAATGGCCTGCCCTGTCTTAGGCATGCTACAATGATAGAACCCTCTGGTGGTGTGACCCTGGGTGAATCGCTTTCTCCTCCTAGGTCTGTTTCCTCCACTGTGGAGGATGGGAAAGTTGCACAGTACATCCGCTAAGGTCCAAAAAGGTAAGGTGCTTTTGGGAAACGCTTACTGCTATAGATGTCTACAAAAGCTACGTCTCTAAAAGGGGAAAATACTGTAGATAGTTGCCTCAAATGTGACCAGCTTTTAGCTTCATTTTTATAGACATAAAGAAATGCAGGGGTCTGGGGCAACATACATAGCCTCTGCAGATCAAACCATTTCTGTTTAGATCCTGCAGATACTGCAAGTCAACAGTATAAACATCTAGGCTCATTGACGTGCAGAAGGGCCATGCAATGAAGTAGAGGGGCACCAACAAAGGCATGGGGTGAGGCAGGAAGATGAAAGTGCAGCCAGTTTAGCAGGCAAGTTTGACCGTTGTCGTTGATAGATTTGTAAATCTTCCTGTCATTGTATCTATCTCCCTTTTGGCCCTTAATCTCCCTGCCTGCACTTTAATGAAGTTTCTGTTTCAGCACTTGCACCCACCAAAGAACCCTTTTTCCTCTGTGTCTGTGAGCAGGAGTGTATCATAGTGAAGGCAGACCAACACTACAAGTTGGAAGCTATAGCAAATAACCATTGCAGTGTGCATTTCTCCTTCCTCAGCTAGGCGTGAGCAGATTGTGTTTCTGGGCACCCACGCAAAAAATGCATGTAGGGCCAGACCACAAACAGCTGTACCAGCTGGCCATTTTTTTACTAAAATGGAAATAGTGTCTCTGGGTTCAAGAAGACACCTGCTTTTCCTCCATTGTGCCAGGTATTTGGGTTTGGCTCTGTGGTTTTGTGTACTCAGAGCCTCCTGCCAAGAGCTGTAACTAATAAAGCAGATCCATTTGGTGACAAGCAACAAGATATTCCAAAATAGAATCGCCCAACTCTGCAATGCTAGAGCTGTCACTGGTTTAAAGGTATATTAACCAAACCATACAAATGTTAAAAGCATATTGATGGGGGGATAGGATAGATTCATTCTAGACAACAAAACTGCCTCACCTGGGTGAATTTAGGGATGACTCTAGTTCAGTCCATGGTGATGGCCACTCCACCATATGTCTGCTTCTAAGGTTCTGGCTTGCTTTTGCTGGCCAGAACTCTCACAAGCATCTCCTTTGGGGGCGCTGGGGAGCTAGATGAGGTGGCTGAAACCTCAAACCACAGAACCTGCCTGGAGCTACTGCTCTGCAGAAGTTCTGGAAGCCTTATTGTTTGAACAATGCTTAAAGCTATTTCTGCCTTGGCAGCTGACCTTTCAATCAGTAGGTTTTTGTCGCAATACCAGCAACATCTGCAGTGTGAATAAAATAGGATTCCGCTTGCTAATAAGCTTTCTTCTATTTGAACTTAGTTTAAGAGACTATAAGTCTCCTAGGGTGTGTGTGTGTAAATTCTTTCTGATAACAATCTTTTGTCTTAAAGACTGAAAATATGCAATGCCCATTCCCCCCCCTTGTCCTTTACTTTTTTTTTTTTTTTGGCAATCAATGCCTGTTTCTTATCCTTAGAAAAGAAAGAAAAACTTTAAACTTGCTTCTTTACCATAATCTCTTTCCTCTTGATAAGACCTAGGGTGACAACATAACAAGCAGACACCATCACACTGTTGTAATTTGGTCAACCACTCGGGTACTATCAATATCCACCATTTCTACACACTCAATTTCCTCCCGGTTTTCAGGATTTTTCTTCTCTTTCCTTTTTTTCTTAGAGGGTGGCAGGAAAGTCAGTATCACAGGTAAAATGGCAAAGCAGTGAAAGAAGGTGACAAATGCTATTAAAAACAAGCACCTGAACAGTGTACAGGTCAGATTTGAAGGCACAGCTGCGAGAGGAATCAGACCAACAATATAGCAGAGGTAACTCTGTAAAATTGCTACCCCATGCACTTCCAGGGCATTTTTTACCCACTTAGTTCTTGTGAAGTCCTTGCCCAGAACAAATGTGGATAACAGTGGAGCACAATTGTCAATTGTGTAGTTAATTCCATAAATTAAGCATAGCACAGAAATGCAGTCTAGTTCTACTTTCCATAATGTCATGAAACCTATCACTCCGAACTCCACGGACACAACCGTTAGAGTGAGCCAGACATTAATCAGAGAATCTGCCACCAGGAATGCCGAGAAGAAGAGCAGGAACAAAGCACTGATGCAGGAGTTGTGCAGGGGGGCTCCCAGAGAGGAGGCATATCGGTCCATGTACACGAAGGATGGGTTGAAAACAATGAACTTCACCTTGGAGGTGACAGAAAGTCTCCTCAGGGTCTCCAGGAGATCATAGAGTTCTTCTCTGTTCGTTTCCATGGTCTTGGCCACCAAAAACATTCTGGAGGCTACTACATCGACCTCATCATTGTACTTCTTAGAGAAGATGATGTCCTCTTGAAAATGTGAAAATTGGGGAGCTTTCAGGAAGGAATTCCTCAACATGTCCGTGAAATTTTTCTTAGGCAAGCCAGTGGACACATTGAGTTTGCGAAGGTAATTTAAATAACTCTCAAACCAGGATATCCGCACAAACCCCTTGGTGTATTCTAGCACATCTTCTTGGACACTAGTGTTCCAGTACTCTATGGACTCATATATGTAAAACCCAATCACCGGACTGTAGTTGCTAAAGTACTTTTGCTGGGCAGTAGTGTACTCAATGGTTTGTGTCGCGGTTGCCACGATGTTACTAAGGTCTGACCCTTCACTGACCTGCAGATAGCCCATTAAGGCAAAGGAAATATAAATAAGGTAAAAGAGAACTACAAAAGGCTTGACATAGGTGTTGGTTATCCAGTCACAGTAATAGCGTTTGAGGAAACATACCAATAGGTGACTCTCGTAAGTGTTCGCTTCCTCACCGTCGCTTGCGTCCTCGCTGAATCTGGCTGTCAGGAGAAACCTGTACCATGCCGGCTTCTCCTGCAATGCGTCAGGCTTTGGGACTTTTCTACAGAAGATACTATGCTGGTAATTGTTTTCTATGTAGCCAGTGAATACCAGGCTGGAACCATAAAACGAGAGTACATAGAGGTAGTTGAAGAAGATTGCAATACAGGAATTGCAGCAGAAAATCCTGGCTGCCTCAATGTTTGTGAAAGGACTGGCCCCTATGCCGAAGGTGACCAGATACATGGCAGTGGTGAGAGAGAAGGAGAGCATGGAGTCTGCGTACACTGCTGCTGTTCTCTCTTTAACGTGTTGGTCTTCTCTAGTTTTCCTCCAGGAGGATAACATTTCAAAAGTCCCATATAATCCATGACCTGAGGGGGCAGAAAAAGACCAGATCAAAAGTTTAAAAGACTAATCTCTTTAGAGAGAGGAAGCAACTTGGTCATGGTAACCCTACTGGGTCAAGGGAAATATAACCAGTCCCAGTGTAACAGGCGACAGGTAAATGTCAGTGATTTCCCTGCAGAGAGAGAAGCTTGTGTTTTGGTGAATCATAAATGCTAATGGGTAGGCAAAGGGCAGCTGGAGGAGCTAAAGTCTTCATGCTCTCTCCTGGCTTAAGGAAGCTGGGCAGACTTTTGCCTATAGAAAGCTGAGCAGACTTGTGCCTATGTCTCTTGGGGATAGGATACATCGATATTTTAAGGTTGTTGGTGAAGTCTGCAGGGCATCTGTTTCCCTTGGTTGGTGGAATTATGTAGAGAAGATGACTGGCCACTCATCATTTTGCTTGTCATCCCTACAAGCCTGGCTGGAGGTCAGCACAGAGGAAGGCAGCGGGCAGAGGGTTCTGAGTTACATCTCACCATCTCATCTAAGTCTGGTCAAGCAGAGGGCTTTAGGGAGAAAGAGGCCCTGTATTTAATTTGAGCTTTGACAGGAACCTAAATCACAGCCTCTTTTTCCCTCCCTCCCTCTCTAAGTATCAGTGCAGGAAGCAATAAATCAGAGAAACAGACAGAAGCAAAAAAGTAGAAACAAGTTTGGGTGAATAGGAAAAATGCAAGAAGTGATAGGAGTCACATGAACTCTCCCTACAATTGGTAAAAATTAAAATTCAGGTTGAAGGTTGATGGCTTGAATTTTGTTTGCAGGGATCTGTGTGATCAATTTTTGTTATTGAAAGGTGACGAACAAGCTGGCGGTGACTTTTCTGGCTTCTTGGCACTATTTGGCAATGGCCTCTGAGGGACAGAGCCAGATCAGTAACCTCTTTTCTTAACTGCCCAGTGCCTTTGCCTCCTGGGGTAGTATTCCAGTAACACTGGAGTAGCAGAGGCACTGTGAATGCCCAAGTTTTAACTCCATTCTAGTCCCTGACAGCAGATCTGCCTTGACTTCTCTCACCTCTCCTGGTTGGAGCCAGACACTTCCCTGATGAGTCTCCCTGGGTTTCCAGGCCCCTGCAACATTGGAGAGCCCACCAAAGTGACCCATCATGGCTTTCAATAACCCCTGTCTTGGCCCTGGGATCAGCAGATCTAATTTTCTGCTTCCACACCTTGGCATATTTGATCCCATTATTGAGGGTAATAAAATCTTTACCCTGTGGTACAATAGTCTTGTTTTTTTAAAAAGGAATTTAAAATCTCCAGCCAAGCGTAATGCTGAGTGAAGTGAGTCACTGTTATCTTGTGTATACAATAACCGAGCGCACGTCTTCCCTTGTGCGCAGGCTGGTATTTATATCTTTATTGTGAAATCTTGGCCTCCGACCTGAATGCCCATTTTATAGTTATTACATAGGCTTGTTTCTTCAGAGAGATTTGGCATTTATCTTAATTTACTAGGCATAATTTCACAGCTACTTGTAGAGGTCAGGTCAAAATTGTCAATTTGATAACTAACACTGTGGCCCCTATTAAATCGGAGGCACCCCAACTCCTCACAGATGAAGCAAAAATGTGCTCATTGACTGGCAGCCTGTTGTTAATTATGTTTTAGGTAGCTAACATCTAGGCTCAGGAGCGAGAACTATTAAATCCGTTTCTACTGTGTCATCGGGAAGGACCAACTGATCTTTGGTTAAAAGTAACTGATCCCTTGACAATGAAGGTAAAAGGAGGATTAATATCTCTGAGGAGTCTACACCTGGATAAACAGTATTGACCATTTCCTCTGGAGCCGTGTAGAATAAGTTCTGATGGGCAAAACATAATTTAGTTTCACTGAAAATGGCAAATGGAAGTTTTTTTTACAGTATTTACGTGTTAGAAACAAGAAAGTTTTGAAACAGGGCTTTATTGCTGAATCATTAAATATACTAAGAAAATAAGGATGCATGTAATAGACGGATCTGAATTAGCCATATAGTAGAATTTAAATTAAATCTGTTTTACAGTACTTTAAAAAAATTAGTGTAATGTTTTCTAATGCCATTATCTGACCCTCATTGGAAAAGACAGTAAGAATCCATTTCTTACCTTGCTGTTGAATAATCATAGAAGCTAATGGGGAAAAGAAATGTGAATTAACAGTGCTATTAGGTGAAAAGTGTGGGGCTTAAGGGTTTGGAATGAAAATAAACAGAAGGAAAGGTAGAAGAAGTAGGCTGTTTGCTTGCCTATTGAGTTCTGTTGCTGCACTTGAAATGCCCTGTCCTATAGTTTGATTATTTTTATTGAATCTTTTTTTAAAGCGTATCTCTTTATTTTCTAAAGCTTGACATTTTTCCATTTTATTGTTCTGAAATAAAGAAGATACCCTGAATCAAATATTTATAGCTGTGAAAATCATTTTTCATAAAAGAAAAATTGTCAGTCTGAATACAAAGTGAATAAAGCACTCAATAATTAACATGCTTCCTGTGATCAATATGTATTCTGTTTTTTATTGAATCTTAACTGTTTTTCGTATATGCTCTTGGTTCTGGGGGTAGTTCCAGGCAGAATTCAGATTGTATTCTCAGGGACTTTTGGAAACTATGCCTTTCCTTTGTTCCTCTTGCTACAGGGGTGTGCATGCAGACTATCACAGAGGCTGGAAAAGGAGGCCCTGGAAAGGAATCTGTTCTACTGATTGTTCAGCCTTTGTTGTTAGTTAGTATTGGGCACCAACCTCCCCCACCCTTCCTGATAGGTCAGGATTATTGTTTCTCAAGCTACACCTAACAGATACCTTTACCTTAAACCCCAAACTGGAGTTGTGCACTGTCTTTGAAGAGCTCTTTGGGCTTCAGGGACAACTGCCTACAGCATAAGTGGGCCTCCTTCCTGAAGCTCAGTCAATCGAGGGAAGGATGAGGGCCAACGCAGCTGCAGGTGCTTCCCAGGGATGAACAGTCTGGAGGGCCGAGCTGGCACTAGACCTGGTGCACAGCTGGTTATTTATGTTGAAGAGGTTGATCTATTACCCTACGGGTGAGCCGAACTGTAGGGCCTCTGTTTCCTGGCCTGTTCTCAAGGGGAGGCTATTCCCAGAACCCTTAGGACGTGAGGAATGCCCTACACCCTGGGATGCCTGCTCTGCCCATGATAGCTCATTCCCTTCGGTTTTGGCCTTCAAGGGTATCTTTTCACACGCAAACCCTGCTGGGACACTGATCTACTGAAGCAACTTCCCTTAGGTCTGGAGAATGGGACAGTGAGTAGAGATGAGGAGGAATTGAAGAGGAAATCATAGGTAGGTGGATTTCACAGGGACAGACCCCTTCCTACTTTTTCCTCCAGCCAGCCTGGGCCTTGTCTTTTATAGCCACTTCAGAAAGTGGGCCAGTGGGAGAAAGATTTCAGTAGGCTCTGTTCCTTTCTATCTCCCTCTCTTGGCAGCTGCTCCCTTCTTTAGCATCACCATCATCCATCACTCTCTTAACTGCGGGGCTGGGGTCCAGCAAGCAGGAATCTCAGGCTGTATCTTACAGGTGTAGGTGAACAGATACTACATGTGGATTGAAGAGACTTTTCAGAGGTTTAGCTATTGTTTCCCCCATGTTTAAAAGGTACTTTAAGAGCAGAAATACTGCTGTCTGCTTTGAACTATAGATAGTAAATTTTCTCCATGAAGTTGGAGCTCTCTAAGCTTCCCTATTAAGTCTGACCAAGGGGCCTACGTCATTGGCACAAAGCATCGTGAACATTTTCCATCTCCAGTGTTCACAAGGACTCCCAGGGAGCCATAGTCATGTAGGAAGCTACCTAAACAGGAAGTTCCAAATAGATTTAGCCCTTGCTGACCAGAGACCCTGTGGTGGTAACGGGAGCCAGGGCTCATCACCGGAGGGGCAGGTACATACCTCAAGATCTGGAAATAAAAGACTGTATCATAATGAGCATGCCAGGAACAGACCACTACTATCCCAGGCCATTCCCTCTTATAGTCACAGCACTTAAGGCTGTACAGTTAATTCCCAACGGGAACTGTTAAACAGCACATACTGATGCTATCACATTCTAAAGATAAAGAAGCTTTTAAAGTATTCATGTGTCTTCTAAAAGCACTTTCAAAATATTTGTTTCTATTTTGATTTCACCGCCTGTCTGTAGAGGTAGAGTTACATGAATATCAGTGCGTGTCCACACACACACACACACACACAAACACACACGGGTCCAAGTTCTAATTATTCATGAGTGAACGCTTTGAAGGCCACGCGGGCCGTTAGCCAGGCCCTGGGGGATAGCAGAGCTCTTCACAGATGTTCGGACACAATTTGTACCAGGAGTGCAATTTAAATTTTATTGGCGGTGGACTTTGGGACTGTCATCTAGTAAACTCAAATACTGAAGGATTGAGGCTAATAATTTTTCTTCTTTTCCAAAGAATTTTATATCTTTATGTGCAGTTAACTTTCAGACTTTGGAGCCAATGAGGAGAAAAAGCAGCACAGATGATAAATAACACTAATGGTGGAGCAATTTCAACTGGCTAATCCTCCAGCCACTTAGGGTGAGTCTCAGGAACACTCACAGATTAAAGTTCACTCTTGTTCAGACCCTTTCCCAGGGCCTGAGCAAAGCCTTCAGGCTTGTTTATAATCTACCAACGAAAGGAATCTGCTAACAAATACTTGAGAGTTAACCTAACTTTACCAGTAAGTGTATTGCTGGAAAGTTGTTCAGAAAGTGAATCATACATTAAATGTATTTAATGGTTTTGCCATCAGAGGCAGTGTGGGTGACTTATTTTTTGTCAATGAAAAACCACAGGCAATTTGATCTATTTTGGACATCTGGATGTTATAAGGCAGATTTTTCTTTAGGCCCAGAGGCTGGTGCCTCTAGGCACTCTACCCATTTTAATCCTTTCAACACTGGTTGGGTTTCCTCACCCTGACTTCCTGAAATTAAGGGATAGCTGACGGGATGAGCAGGTGAAATGGGATGGCTTGCTGATGGATGATCCTTCAGTTTCAAGGCGAAAACAGTATCAGGAGACAGTGAAGCCTGGGCAGTGCCAAGTTTCACATATGAAAAGAAAATTACTATATTCTTCCAGATAATCCATTGGGTATAATGACTACATCAGCAAAATCTGCTTAAAATGTATTTTATTCTTCCACAAGCTTTACTAAGTAGCTCGTGTTTATAAAATGCTTTCCTTTGACTGACATCCACATAAATGTATGATTTTTGTTTATTTGGGGAAGAAATTTAAAGTGTAGATATCTCTGGGTTGAGTAACATCTATTTTCAGGGGGAAGTTCATTAATTGGGTTACATTTACACTTTGCCAGTTATAAACATTTACTTTCTGTGCCGACTTGTTTGGTTTATCACAGCCTGTTTTGTCTCATAGTTAAGGGTGGAGTAAAAGTGTACTCCGCTTAAGTTAAGATGGATGTTCACACCAGGACAAATACACACATCTTATTCTCTCTACCAGAGGCTTGTTGTATTTCGGTAATTCTAGTCATGGTATTGGGTTTTAATCTGAGAAATCATTTTCCCTTACTAATGAGCTGCAAATAAGAGTTCAAAAAATGAATTTGCTAACAGCTCTTCCTTGTTTAAAGACAACATATTTAGATACTGTGTATGTGCAGCACTAACATAAAATCTGTGTGCACAAATGTGGCCCATAATATATGCTATGCTCATTGTGTAATATCTTTTCATATGGAAGACATATGAAATATATAAACATATGTATATATGGCTTATCCTATTCAAATATATTTTATATATTTACATATAAATGTGAGACTATATACTACACAATAGATACTATTTATATTCAAACATTTAAATACTATACACTACAAAATATGTTATAAAACACATAAAACATATCTATATACACACACAACATGAACTTATTGTATATGTATAATATTGTATGTGATATATAAAATAGCTTATGTGATAATATATATTATGCACCCAGATTATACACATCCATTCCCACAATGAACAGCAGGCTGATGTGAAATTTATTGTACTGGTAAGGAAAAGAAATGCTAGTGCTGCTACACCAATCAATGCAGAAAATGGGCTGGAATCTACTCTTTCGTCGATTCTGTCTGCCTTTTGGTTCTTGGCTGAGGTAGCCTAGGTGAAACATAGGGTTTCCTTGACAATGACTGTGAATCTACTTGTGCTGTGAACTCTTGTAGACCCATTTGGTCAAGACTACACAGCCCAACACTTACTTTCTGAGACATTACTCCAAATCCAACACCACACTAGGCATTTCTCCACATGGTTTGATTTTTACCAGCTCAGTGTCCTGATGTTGTCTCCTGCTGCCTGACCTTTGTGGAATCCGTCACTCTCCCACTGCCTAAAGTAGGTGGCTAGCCCACCCAGAGTATACCCAAGGAGGCCTCGGTCAAAAAGGAGACGCTCCAGCATTTTTCTACCTAACTGAGCCCTGGCTTTCTGGACCTGCAACCCTAGTCCTGTTCTTGGCTTCTTTTATGGTTAAGAATAGAATAAAATGTGGTTCCATCTCCCCAAACATTGCTCCCCACCCACCTCTTACTGTAATATTTGTTTTGGTGGAACATAACAATAACAGGCTAAGAACTATCTGCAAAACTTGAGTAAACAATCTTGTAAATTGGTCCCATAATGACCACAGAGCATTACAAATAGGATTTTCAAGGGAAAAAAATTGAAAATATTGTATGAAATTACTTATTTTAAATCATATGTAAACAAAAAAATGGGGACAACAAAGCAGTTTTTTCCTTAGAATCTACTGAACCTATTCATGATTTATATCTAAGCAGAGTATTTCTACAGCTAATACACTTCTAATTCATCATGTAGAATCTAATTTCAACTCTGAATGTAATTTCAACTCCTTAACTGTTAAGGAGTAGTTACATTTATACAGTCCTAAAATTATTTCGGCCCTTTGAAGGCAATGGAGGCTGATGTGGTCCCCGGTGAAAATGAGTTTGACGGCTCTGATGGAGATTGTCATACTGTTGCAAACAATGGACTTCTACAAAATGTATTAGGTTGAACCATAAGAATGTACTGCTTTTGTAGTTCAAACATGGCCAGATATTGGTTTCAATTTTGTAGGTCAAAAATGGTTGAATGTTGGCAATTTCATAAGGTTTGGACTTTATTATTATCTGGCTGAACCCACTACTTGCCCCCCCTCCATGTTTCTCATGAGTTTAAAAATATACTAGAATACTACTCATCAAGAAAACAAAACCTGCCCTGGCTGGTGTAGCTCAGTGGATTGAGGGCAGGCTGAGAACCAAAGGGTCGCCAGTTCGATTCCCAGTCAGGGCACATGCCTGGGTTGTGGGCCAGGTCCCCAGTGGGGGCCACGTGAGAGGCAACCACACATTGATGTTTCTCTCCCTCTCTTTCTCCTTCCCTTCCCCTCTCTCTAAAAATAAATAAATAAAATGTTAAAAAAAGAAAACAAAACCTTTCAGGTTTGCTTAAGCTGAAGAGCAAAAATAACTGAGTTGCAAATTTCTCATTTAGACCCACATTTATTGCCCAAGAACTTTTACCCCTTCACAAACCTGAGCTCCAAAATACTACATCATATTCTAGGTGGCATCAAATGAGAACAGATTCTTGGAGAACTGAACCTGATCTTCTGGTTTCTGCTAAATATGGATAATCTTAGAGTGTATATCTGAAAGAAGCCAAACAAACACCCCTGCTATTACTTTCCTCATCATGCTTAATTACATCCTTTCTTCCTTTCCCATTCTTGAATACGAGTGGCCTGGCTAGATAATTCAGAAGGAAGGCAATCTAGCATTTGACCTTCTCAAAATCCCAAACATTTGAAAGGAGCTGAAGAATATTTTTCCTTAAGAATATTTTTTGTTGCATCCACTCTTTTTGACTCTTGTATCTTGATAGATGCAAATTGACCCTTATAAATTAGATTACCGAATATAAACTAATATCCAAACTACCTTTCACCACAACTTCAATTCCTCACTTTCAGCTGATCAGAATATACATGAAGCAACAAACCTGCCAGATGAAGAAGGAAGAAAAACTTCCTTCTGTTCCCTGCTATATTCTCCAACTTTCCATTCCTTTCCTGATTTGTGTCTGATCAGCAAAGCTGTGGAAATATTAAGCCTGTAAGGAGAGCTTGCATGTATAAAACCCATGCCAATTCTTAAATCATATGCCACTGTAGGAAGTGGTGCAAATTCTCATCCTTTAAAGGAAATTCCACACTGGGTCAAAATGAGTGTGATATGTTTTTAAATGGCAGTTCAACTATCTTAATACCTGATATCAATATAGTTTGGAAATAAAGGCTATTATTGTACTTTATGCATAAGGGGTAAGGATGCAATGAACTCCTCTCCAAATTATAGTAACTAAAAAATGTCAATGAGCATGTATAATGCTGTGGACCTTTAAGGATTCTGAGCCCTAAATAAACTGATCTGACTCATATGGACTGGGGGTTTGCCAGAAGTGGGATTGTCTAATACGCGTGACACTGATTAAAAACACTCCAAATCATGATGTATCTATGCTTACATCATTGCCAAAATGATTCATCTCTGTAGGATATATTCTTACTGCCAGAGATGTCATGTATCGTCTTGGCTAGAAACACACAGTCACATCCCATTATGGTGAACTCTAAGAGTTTATCCAAATTCTTTCCTATTCTGGAATTTTGTCAGGTTAATACTGCCTGACACACGTGGTCTTAAAATTTTCCATTCTAAATGTACTGTCATTTTGGTATTTGGCTGGGGCTGGCCTTATGTGACCGGCATCACACTGAGAATGTTTAGTTTCTTGAGTTTAAAATCTATAATATTTATCATATTATAGACCTATTGTCAGCTAAGGAAATGCCTGCTTTAGAGGCTTTTTTCTAAGATACTTTTCCTTCTAAATGAGGCCATATATTTTTAAATTTTTATTTGATATTGTAGTTAGATAACATAAAAAAATCAAGAAGTTTTGCTTAAATCTGCTTAGTTTAAGCATAGCCATTTTATGTTATAGATAGTCAATAAAAAAACTGGACAGTTTATTGAGTTCATGCAAATCCCTTGGCACTGTATTTCTTCTTGGTCATTTGAAATATTTATCTGCATTTTAGGACTGGTCATCAAAAAACCAGAATTTAACACTGGCCCTGAATGCAGCTTTTTCAAACATGCATTGCTTATATTTAATTTTGCAATCAAACTGAAAACAAAGAGTTTATCTGAGAAATACAGAAGGGCAACAACCATCCTAAATCCAGGCACTGTTGGCTTTATGAGCATATTAAGCACCCATTACATGGTGCAGAGTATTTATTGCAAATGGGCCTTAGCTACTAAAATGTGTAGCTTCCTTTCATGTTGTGACTAAGTAATTTGCGATCTCTTTGGACTGAAAATGTACAGAAAGGTTGCATACTGACTATCAGCAGGGAAAACTGCCATCAAATCAATGCCTGTAACATTCCTCACAAATTGCCAACAAGGGAGTTTGGGGCACCTGCAGCGCTTGGTCTCTTTCATGGCAAGTGGCAGATTTTTCTGAATTGAACTCTGACGTAAAGTTCAGTGATACTCAGCCTCTGCGGGCTTGTGACACGATTATTTCCAAACTTGTTTGTTAAAAGACACTCCCCTGCTAACAGCATCTTTCCATCTTTTATGCCCTTCTCGGCCCCCGTGCTACCTGGTATATTCCTTTTTGGGTTGACTTTTACTTAGAATATTTAAAACCCCTCTAAAAAGTTCAAAAATATGTTTTCTGAAAATTTCAGTATTGCACTTTCTTTTGCTTAATAAGTTAATTTAAAGAAGTTTTGAATACTTAATTTCATTTTTCGTAGTGAAATTGATTTTTTAGTGAAGCTAATTTTAAGAAGTTTTGAATATTAGTATTTTTTAACTTAAAAATTAATATTAAGAAACACTATAGATTGTAATTTTATTTTACTTGATTTAGATTTTAGGGAGTATAACATATCGTATCACAGTTTGAGCTCACTGGTAACTACCTAGAGTGTCAAACAACCAGGAACAGTCCTTTTTCTAGCTCTGACATCCTTTTTCCTTCAACTTCAGAATCTTACCATCTCCTTTGAGTTCCCCACCCCTTTTTAATTTCTGTTTATCTCTACCTTGTCCCCCACAAAAACAATCACAACAAAAAACACTATTTTTAAAATTAAAAGCTAAAAAAAAAAAAAAAACCAAAAACAAACCCCAAGCCTATGACTAATGATGAGCAAAACATCTTAATTTAAATCTTGACTCAAGCCTCTGTGGAAGCTAATACCCAGTCTTTACTCACTCTTCAAGGAACCACCCTGTATTCCACAATCGACTCACTTTGTCTTGGGGTTATTTTAAAGAGGCAAATTCTGCTGCCTTCTTAGGAGATTGAAGTCGGAAGCACCGCAGCCTCCTTCTCTGTTGTGTTCAGCAGTGATAAGTAAACCAACCTGCTAAATCCGCAGCTTGCTCAGTCTCTGCACAGTGCCCCACTTTTCCACAAAGGCTGCTATCTATGTTTACTGCCTAGGTCTAAATTCCCACAGGCCGCAGAGCATCGAGGGCAGCCTGTAATTCTGCAGCCTTGCGGCCTCGCCAGCCCTGCTTATGACTTCACCAGAACACAGCTGAGATGCCCCAAGTAAATTCTTTTGCTTTCGGCTACCCCCAACAGGGCACAAGGTATACTAGTGAACTCCACCATAGTTATTTCTCAAGCAACAAAAAGGGCCACAGTTTGTCACCTCAGCATCTGATTCCAAATGACATTTTAATTTTGCTAAAGGGATTGATGAGAAGTTGCCACAGAAAAGGGGGAAAGCTAACCATCTGAATCCTTGGCCCACAAGAACTCTGCCATCAGGCTTGCTGGGCATGTCATCTTCAATACCAGATGGACAGAGACACTGTTGCTATAGTACGACCACTATGCCTTTGTTTTGAGCATTATCTCTATCAAGAAATTCCTGCAACCCCAAGAGAGAATGTAGTGGGATTGTCACACCATCATTTTAGAACATTCTCCTGAGTTCATAACAGGGACAGGAGAAGTTTCCTTCTATTTAGGTCTCACTTGCTGCTTTCAAAGCTCTCGTGCATGTACTTATGTCCTTTTGTGTGATGTTCACATCCATTCTATCTCTAGGGTGGGGAAATGCAGGGTAGCAGACTCTGTCAGTGTTCAACCTCTATACCCTCGAGTTCACCATTCTGGAGCTCCCTGAAGGCTTCTAACTGCAAATACTGGTAACTGGAGGGATTTCTGCAGCTGCTGGAATGTGCTCCCCCATCTTCCCTGGGACATGCTGGGGTGTTAACGACCCCAGGGAGAGCCCTCAATGAGTCATACACAGGGCTTTTGGGTGCACAGCCCAGTTTCCTGCTTCCTCACTTCTGAAGGAGGGCCTCCCTGAGGGATGTTCTCCAAGGTCTCCCAAAGGTCTCCCATAGGATTGAGCCACAGGTGCCCATAGCGGTAACCTGCTCATTAACGTGCACTGAAGTGTCTTCCTTCCCTGTCTCAGGTTCTCTTTCCCACCCTGGGGCTTCCTGGGCTCACCTTTCAAACAAACTACTTGTATCTAAATCCTTGTCTCAGGTCTGTTTCTGAGGATGCTCAACCTGAGACAGTATGGTACAAAGATTAATACCTGCTAAATGCCACACAGCTACTTAATGGAGAACTGGGGCTGGAACCCGGGACTTTGGACTTCTGGCGCATTTACCAGATAAGGTTGCTTCTTGCTGACCAGCAGCACTTTATGCGATTGGTCCCAGTAGTTCTGGGCAAAAGGAAGACACTATACATGAAACCAAGTCATTAGGTGGCTACTTTTTGCCTTTTCGGAACCCAGTCACCATTCCCAGCAGAAGGAACCAGAGAAATGAAGGGTGGTAATTACCTAGCATGACGAAAGGGACTCCCAGGAAGGTGGAATTGTATTTCCCACCAGTAAGATTGATGATCCCAGCTGCGGTGAGAGTGGCCAGGGTTATGGTCACCAACCCGAGCAGGCCTAGCCAGGGTTTGCTGCGGACGCAGTCCTGCATAGAGCAGCAGAGGATGGCCATGGTGACCACCAGGATCAGGCTGGTGACCAGGTAACGTTCTGATACGCGGCTGGTCTTCTGGAAATCTTCCCTCAGTGAGGAGGACGTGTAAGGGTACATTTTGACCTTGCTGTTGGATTTCTGGAATAGTCGGACAGTGTCGCAGAAGCTGGACTCCCACCTCTCAGCCACCATGTCATTGAGACTGTTGATTGACTGCAGGTAGTAGGTGAGCTGGACGGCCTCTGCGGATTTCACCCGGTCCTTACTGTGCACGGTGACGCCTCCGAGCTGGTGCCCGTTGTACACGGCCCTCCCATCCTTTAAGTGAGTGATCGGGTATGTGATAGCAAAATTGGTCCGGTTGGTGGCCCGAGCATTCTTGAGCTCCTCCAGAACATGCACTATGTCATCCACGATGCAAGTCTTATCATTATTCAGGATACATATATGGGCAAACGTGTAATTGAAACCAGGTCTTGGAACCTGGATCCTGGTCACAGCAGCATGCAACTATGGGGAAAGAAAATGAAAGTCAGTGTTTGTTCCCCCAAATAAGACATTCGTAACTGCTATTTGCTTTGTGGATTCAAATATCTGTATTTTGGGGGGTGGGGAGTCCCTCCTGCCACCTCTAAGCTAAGGAGTTCAAATTAAATGTTATAACCTTACATCAGAAATAGGTAGTAAGGATGCAAAATGCACACTGGGCTCATGTTCCTCACGGTGTAATCCCTGGGCCAGCAGCATCAGCACAGCCTGGGAACTTGCCAGAAATGAAAATTCTCAAGCTGTTCCTCAGACCTGGTAAATCAGAATCTCTGGGGTGGGGCCTAGAAGTCTGTTTTCACAAGCTCTCCAGACAATTCTGATGCAGCTAAAGTTTGAAAAGTGCTGGGTTAAAGTACCAGCCCTGTTTCCACAGTGGTATTCTTTGTTCATGACTCGGTTGATCTATAAATGTCTGGAAATCGTACAAAGGCCCACTGTTCAGCTTCTCCCTCTTGAAGATGTCAAGGAAAAAGTGAACTGAGGTGCAGTTCCATAGGCAGAGGTCTCTGCAGGCCCACCCCTCGCTGCTGCCTTGTAGGGCAGCTAAACGATTTCCGCATCCAATTCAATCACTCCGTGCCATAAAAGACAAGTGCTTCACCCTGAGGGCCCTCATATTCTCTGACTTTCCTTGTTTGCTTATATAGGAAGGGAGCTGTAACTGTAACAGTCCGGCTGGGATCCTTGGGAATGACGCCAAGAGGGCACAGTGGGATTCATTCTATACACCTCACCCTCAGTCCCATTTGCCACGTCTGCATGCCGACGCTCGAAGTGCCCCTGGGAATACAAACACTCAATTCACAGGCCCTAGGACATGCCGGACACAGTTGTAGGCCCTTTCTACAGATTATTTCATTTAATCCTAATAAGAAACTATAAAGTGCAAGAACTAGCCTCATTTTACACACGAGGAAACTGACAGAGAAGCCAAGTCACTTGCCCAAGGTCACAAACACAGTAAGAGAGAGTGAAGTGGGTGGTCCACTCCAGAACCTGTGCTCCTGGCCCCTCCCAACTCCCTTCTAAGTTGGCAATGCCAGCAGGTGAATGAAGGTTCTTGCTAGCAACTCATTCTTGAATTTGTACTTTCACTGCCCCACCCTTAAACAAATCACAAGTGCTCAAGTTCAGATATGTAGATGTATGTGTAATCTACAGTTTAAGGTGAGAAAATATGGGCCTCTGTCTGTGAATTGTGGCCAGTGTGGAAAATCAGGCCAGTGGTGGATACGGGGCTGAGTGTTAATGAAATGAGCGCATGTAGGACAGGGCCTGGCCCAGAGCAGGCTCTTCCGAGAGCAGAGACAGCCATTATTGCAAATCCGATGACTGAAGAACATTTCTTACGTAAAGCTAAGCATCCAGAATTGCCACACTGTATCTATTCCATTGTAACTCATAAACTGCTGAGCATCCCTGCGACCCTGATATATATTCTCTTAAATCTTTCTACATGGATTATTTACTGAGACATTTTGCTGTGCATGTGCCAGGGTATGTGGGATATTTATTATGCTTTTTGAAAATGTCTTGGGGGTACCAGCAGTCAAAGTCCTTTAGTCAGCACAGAGCATGAGTTATTAATCCTGGTTCTCAGTGCCCCTGCCTCACATCTCCTCACGGGCCCCAAGCCTCAGGCTCAGGAAACAATTCATGTATTATGTTTGGCTGAAACATTCTGAGTTCATTCCTTATCTGTTTCCCTCTCTCCCAGAGACACCCAGGAAACTATTTTCACAAAACTCTTACCTTATGCTAATTTTTTGAGATAATGATGAGCAAGTATCTTCATTGGTTTTAAACTGTGAGAGTGTGTTTTCATCCATTTTTCTCTAAGCATGGCCTGGTGAATTTTGATTACAAGAACTCCTAACTACAAAAACATTCCAAAATGTAAAAGGTTATTTGAGAGAAGAGAAGAATCAAGGAGTTTAAAGAAAAGGGAGAGTTTCGATAAGAGTTAAAAGACTTTGGGGAGAGCTTCAGAATAGGCTAGAAAAGGAGTGGTATTGGAAGCATGCATATGTGTAATATTTAGTGCATTGTTTGTTCCCATGAACATTCTAATAAATCTCCCTTCGAGTGATTACTAAATATGTCAAGAGAAAAGATTGCCAAATAAGATGGTGTTAAGCCACAGGGCTGAACCCAATTATAGCAAGGGGATATTTTCCATCCATTCTCTAAGGCGACCATGCCCCGCTCAGTGGGGAGTTGTAAACTATTTAGTGATCTGCCAACTCTGTTGATCTACGGCTGTGCCCCTGGGACCACTGACCAAAGAAAGCGGACACCTTGTTGACCCCTGTACCACCAAATCATAGGAGGGAGGCTTGGAAAATGAGAACCTCACTGAAGTTTGACAGTGAAGGTTTCTTAACTCTCAGTACCAGAGCTGCCGTGAGATTGCAGCTGCTTTGAATTTCTGATGGAGAGGTGGGTAGAACATGTGTCACTTTTGCTTCTGAGTGGCATGGAGCTGCTGAGTGACAAAGCAGCCAGAGAGGGGGTGTTGGCTGAGGCCACCCACCTGGCAGGGAGAGTCTCTGGGATAAGAGGTGAGAGATAAATAAGAGGCACGGGAAAGGAGAATTAAGACTCCCTTCTGATCTTCGGTTCTTATGCCTACATATCAAGTACAGGCACGATCTACTCTTGACCATCCACGTAGCCATGAGCAGGCACACTGCCCATGGCTACTTGGACATCAGCCTGTACAGGGTTTTAAAATGCCCTGATTTCCTTTCCGAAGGGAGCCCCACTCAGAACAGCAGACATATTAGTAGCTGTTCTTAGAAATTCACAAGGGAAAAAGGGAGTGACAGATTGCAGTTATGATTTCATTTGCTTAATATTTACTTTTTTTTAAAAAAAGATTTTATTTATTTATTCTTAGAGACAGGGGACAGGAAGAAGAAAGAGAGGGAGAGAAACATCAATGTGTGGTTGCCTCTCTCATGTCCCCTACTGGGGAACTGGCCTGCAACCCAGGCATGTGCCCTGACTGGGAGCGGCAACCCTTTGGTTCCAAGGCCAGCGCTCAATCCACTGAGCTACACTAGCCACGGCTGAATACTTACTTTTAATTTCTGCACTGAAAAATAAAAGGAGAGGAAACATGATGACAAGTTAACTTACAGTGACATCATCTTTGCCTTTAAATTGGCCTTTGCTCTTGGGGATAGAAGGGGGAAAGAAGGACAGGAAAACATCAAAGCATGACACTGAAATGGTGACCAAGACACCTCAGCCCACAAAATGGAAAATCTCAATCCACACAAGCTTGTTATTGAGCTGGGCAAGAGACCCTCTTCTTAAAACAAAACAAAACAAAACAAAACAAAACAAAACAAAAACAAAACAAAACAAAAAAAAAAAAACAAGGGGGAAACAGCTTAAAATAGTAGTCCTGACCCTTAATATAGTTTCACTCTGTCATATGCATCAACATATAATCCATGTTCTTATATGTATAGATTTCGAATTATTCCATCAACGTACATCCAATAAGTTAACATCAAATCTACTGTGTTATCAATAATAGGATCATTTCCAAGTTTAGGGTGCTCACA
Source organism: Anoura caudifer (assembly GCA_004027475.1). Taxonomy (NCBI): domain Eukaryota; kingdom Metazoa; phylum Chordata; class Mammalia; order Chiroptera; family Phyllostomidae; genus Anoura; species Anoura caudifer. The sequence continues at coordinate 161,308 of PVKU01002575.1, read as the reverse complement.
TCATACTCACCAAGTGGAAAATCACATAAGAGGTACAATGTCCCAAACTATGGGAAGATCCTAACAGCAGACGATGACAAGTGTTCTACACTACACTAGTAAAACCAAACCAGTGTCAATCGTGAGCACAATGTGGTTTTTTTTTTTTTTTTTTTTTTTTTTTTTTTACTAGTATTGTATCTGCTGCCGAAGAGGCCAGAACTGAATGTTAAATTGAGATTCATTCTAAGGCTCTGAACGTACTCTTTAAATTGTTAACTTCTTTGCACTCATCACCCTGCGGGTTAAGACTGATGATAGTAACAGTGACTAGTCTGCTAAGTACTTTCTATAGTTTTAAAAATTTACTCAGTACAGGACTCTATGGGAATGGTTAAATCATTATTCCCATTTTATAGCTGGTGCAGTCGAGGTCTAGAGAACGTCAATAACGTACCTAAGATGACCTAATAAGGAAGGGGCAGATGCAGGATTCCCAATTAGGCCTCTCTCCACAGTGGGACACTTAGCCATAGATCAGCACAACTTTGGAACTTTAGTGAGGATGAAGAGGACTTGGGGAGGAATGAAGAATTGTCAGCCCACTTTGTTTCAGTGATCGGCTGTGGATGTAGCTGGGCTGTGGGATGGCCACACTTGGGGATCCGGGCTCCATTAAGAGAGACCAGAAATGATCTAAAACATCAGACTTCATCTTTTTAAAAATACCCTCACCTGAGGATATATTTATTGGTGAGAGAGAGAGAGAGAGAGGGAGAAAGACAGGCATTGATGTGAGAGAGAAACATTGATCAGTTGCCTCCTGTAAATGCCTTGACTGAAGATTGAACTCACAACCTTTTGGGGTACAGGCCAATGCTCCAACCAACTGAGCCACCCGGCCAGGGCACAAACCTCCTCTTTAAATAGCAACATTACATGGCAATACTAACAGGTGATGAAGGGGATGGGTTTTACGCTTACTGACTTTTCTTATTTTCCATCTGGCCTCTGTAGTTGCCACATAAAACTTTTCAAAGACAGGCTTAGCAAGAAAAAAAAAGGCCACGGGCACCATGGAATCCAGTAATGAGAAGCTTTAGCTTTAAGTCTGGCTTCTGCCACCTAGGAAGGAGTGTCAGAGCCCCTAGGAATATCACTCTGCTTCAGGTCTCCGATTATTCAGTTCAACAAGGAGGTTGGTTGCTCTCGCTAATCTTATGGACAGATCCTTTTGCTTCTGACACTCCATAGTTCTAAACTGAGTGACACCCACAAACTATACAATCAGATCCTGGGACAGAGAAAGTTAACTTCATAAACTTCAGTTTGAGATTTATTATAGTTACTTGAAGTATGCTTTTACAACACACTGAAGTTCTTTTTTAGGTCAATGACAGATCTGATAGTAAATGAAATCCAGAAGAAAAACTACAGGGTGGGGAAGATAGGGTTACTGGGGAAAAAAAGATTCACTTCTAGGAGTGATTTCCCGTTCTGGGGAGGCACTCTGGCCCTTCTAATCCCCTTCTGCCAGGACCTGGGACAAAGCCAGTGCGGGCTGCCGGTCACGACAGGCCAGAGTCTAATTTCCTCTCTGCCTCTCCTTGGCACACTCAGATCTTCCTCAGAAGACAGCAGGGGCACCTTGTAGAGGAGAGTACAGAAGGGATCTGGGAGGAAGGAAGTGTCTGCTCCTGAGAGGTGATTAACATAGGAAAAATACCTGTGGGTTGGTAGGCGGATCTTCTACAATACCTTTCAGCTCTTTTTGTATTTGCCTCTTGTCGAAAAGGGGGAGAGGGAAGGCAGGAAGGCCAATCTGCCAGGCAGGGCAATTAACATGTCAAGCTGTCCCCCAGCAACCTCACCTGTGAGGAGAGATTCAGAGGAGGTGGGGCTTCCCCAGGGGCAGTCAGTCCGATGATACCACCTCATCTTTTCTAAGCTGCCTTCCCTTCTTTGTGTCACCTTCCCACTCCCTCCTTCTGCCTCTCCCAAACACGCTGCATAGCATTAAAACAATTTCAAAAGGGAGGTTGTTGGTTTGCTTTTCTAACCTATATCATGTGCTCTCTAATATTACCTTCAAAGTGACGCTAAATCAGAATTGCTTAAAAATGCTTTCAAGGAATGTCTGTTTTTTACCCCCAAGTGAATTTTTTTTTTTTTTCTGAGTCCCTCTGAAATCCAGATCTCGATCTGGGTCTACATTGTGTAACTGTAAATGTGTAGCAACTGACTGGTAAGTTATACTCATCCAGGACACAAGAAAACACCTTGAAGTGGATGGATATGGTCTCTGAAGTTCATCAATTACGCTAGCTCCATCGGTGTTATGTTCCGTCTTTGCATGATCTCACTCTCACCCACTCTCCTTCCTCTTCTTTTAATAGAAATGCATTACATCAGAACACCAGAAGTTGCAAGTTGGGGATTGTTACCGTGATTCATTTGTAGTACAGCCAAAAGCAAGTTAGTCATCCCTTAATAAGCAAACCGAAATATCATTCTGCCTTTCAAACGCTGAATGTTCGGAGGACACGAAATTTAAACTGTGGATGTAGCCAAACAAGTGAATGTCTATCCACACACTTCTTCTGTACATTTGTGCCTAGTGTCATGCTGACCTGCTACAGTAACAAAAGACAGATGGGTACCTTTGTCAATACGTAGTGCCAGTGGAGGTCTGGGCGAGTGGAGTGTTTGTTTTTCTCCCTGCTTTTCCAGGGGAGTAAACACGGTTTTTGTGGCTGTTGACACTAAAAAGCAGCCAAGAGTACCCCACACTGTAACTCCCCAAACAGGGCTGTTTGTCTCTGCAGCCTTGGCTGAAAAAACAAAGCAGCTTTGGATCTGAAGCAAATAAGTCTGAGATTTTAGAAACAAAAAGTAGTAATGGTAAAGGAAAAGGCAACTACAGTGTCTCATTGCAACTTTTGCCTGATTCCACATTGGTCTGGATGAGAAAGAATGCAGTGAACCACACGTCCAGTACTTGGTCTTGAGCGCAAAAAAATTTTCTTGATATCTTGAAGACCTCTGGAAATCTGTGAAGTTAAATTTCTGGATTAGAGTGGTTATTTTTTTAATCCTGAGTGTCACGGTCAAGCTTAAACTCTGGTCGAGCAAGTTTGTGGGTCATGAGTTCTGATGGACAAGCTGCTCTCAGAAATGGAAGAGTGTTAAAGGTGATTGGCCAAGAGGCAAAGAGAAGCCGTAAGGAGCCAAATGCCTGGGGAGCAGGTAACAGCAGTCTGAAGATTTGGTCAGGAAACCACAAATAACTATGTAGTGGACAGAAAAAAAAAACAGGATACCAATTTATGAGTCTATTTTGTTTGTTAGTTTATTTTGTTCATTATTTTACCTATAAGGGGGCTGGGTGAAAAAGGTGAAGGGGTTAAGCAAAAAAAAAAACAAAAACAAAAAACCCAAACCAACTCATAGACATAGACAACAGTGTGGTGATTACTAGAGGGAAGGGGGTCCGGGAGGTAGAAGAGGGTAAAAGGCGGATAAATGGTGATGGAAGGAGACCTGACTCGGGGGGTGAACACACACTACAACATACAGATGATGTATTGTAGAATTGTGCACCTGAAACCTATCTAATTTTATTTACCGATGTCACTCCAATCAATTCAATTTAAAAAAATAATTTAAAAGAACCAAAAATAAAAGCCAAACTAAACAAAACAGGATACCAAGGATATCCAGGTCTGGAGAACAGCTGCAGACCTCAGTGGGAAGAGCACTGGATCAGGAGTCAGAAGACTTCAATTTGAGTCCTGGTTCTGGGTCTTGCTGACCACATGGGTTAGAGATATATAAGTAAATAACCTTTGAAAACATATACCGTGGTGCTTCCCTGCTCTAAACCTACCAATGATTCCCCACTGGGCTTGGAACAAAATTCACGTCCTGACTGTAGCCCACAAGGTAGTGCATTGCCCTTGCTGATCTCTCCAGATTCATGTCTTACTGTGCCCTAATCACACTGCCCATCTCTCTTTTCATTCTGCCTGCAATGTCCTTCCTCCAGATAGCCTCACTTCCTTCCTGTCCCTGCTCAAATGTAATCCCCTGCTCTGATCCCACCTCCAGTTAAAAAAAAAATCACATCTCGCTCTGGCTGGTGTAGCTCAGTGGATTGAGCATGGGCCTGTGAACCAAAGGATCGCGGTTTGATTCCCAGTCAGGGCACATGCCTGGGTTGCACGACAGTTCCCAGCAGGGGATGCACGAGAGGCAACCATACATTGATATTTCTCTCCCTCTCTCCTTCCCTTCCCCTCTAAAGATAAATAAATAAAATGTTAAAAAAAAGAAATTGTTTCTTGCTTCTAACATAAAATAAAAAATAAAAAAAAAATCATATCTCTTGCCATCACCATCATCTTTGCTTGTTTTAGGTTTCTAATGGCACCAACTGTGACATTCCATTATGCATCTCTTTGTTTCTTTATTCTGCTGCCCCCACTGGAGCATGAGTTTTACCATGCCAGAGTGTGTCTGGCCTACTACATCTCCCTTACCTAGAACAGTTCCTGGGACACACACTCAACAGTTATGGAGTAAACACGTGACTACAAAAATCTTGTAAGTGGGTGGATTTAAGTCTGTCGCAGGGGCATGTTGAGAACCAAATGATGTGATGGGTGTGCATGCATTTTGTAAGCTAGAGGGCTACGCAGCTGTGGTTATAGAGCAGGGGGGCAGGGAGCGGCCTCCCCTCTCTCTCTCACAACTTGCCAGGTACAATCCGAGAACTGACTCCTGATTCTTCTGGAGCCCCGGATCTTTCCCAGGCTGTGCCAACATCTTGCGTGTTAGTGGGAAGGACATGGGTTACGAGGTCAGACTGCCACAAGTTCAAACCCTGACTCTGCAGTTCTGGTTATCAGACTGTATCAGACACACCTGGGTGCTCCACCTCAGCGCACACCAGCAAACACGTACCGTGCTATTTACTTGCTCTAAGTCTTCTAGCCTGATGTGGAGATACTGGGGCATTAACCTACTATCTCAATACCAAGTGGCCTGAACCCATGACTGAAAACAGTGCAGCACTGACTGGTGTGGCTCAGTTGGCTGGGTGTTGTCCCGCAAACCAAAAGGTCACGGGTTCAATTCCCAGTTGGGGCACATGCCTGGCTTGCAAATTTGGTCCCAGCTGGGGCAGGCAAGAGGCAGCTGATCGGTGTTTCTCTCTCACATCGATGTTTCGTTCCCTCTCTTTCTCCCTCCCTTCCCCTCTCTGTAAAAGTAAATAAATAAAATCTTTTAAAACATAAATAAAAAAGAAAAAAATAGTTCCTGTATAAATAGCCCAGCTTCCTTGTCCCCAAAGAGGGAAGACTCTGTGGCGTGTGTTCCGCACTGTTTCCCAGAGTTCCCCAGAGGGATTAGGCTCCAGAGTAACAATGGCCCTGTAACTTACTTCTTCCCTTCCCTGTCTCATGTGGCCATTCTCTTACCACTGCTTTCTGGGATTGTTGTCCAGATATACTACTCGCCTCGAGTCCTTGCCTTTGGGTCAATTTTGGGGAAATCCAAACAAAGACAATGACTCTAGGTATTTAACTCAATTTCATTATCTGTAAAATGGGGATAAACCTGACCTCATAGGATCATCATGAGGATCCCATGTGATAACATATAAAAGGTGTCTGGCCTGGCATTTAGCATGGGGTTAAACCATACGAAATTGCCATTTGTATAGGTAAAAAAGTGGTTCAATGTTGGCAATTTTATGTGATTCACCTAACTGATCTTCAGTAAGGGTCTGTTCTTTCCCCTCCTAGCCCCTTCTTTCCAAGAGTCCCGTCAGAACTGGAGCTTTCATAGGGGGGTGTCACACAATTTTATTTGATTTCCAAGGGCCAGTCTGGAGGTACTAGACAGGCTTTAGGAATAAAACAACTGTTTTGGGCTAGGAAAGATCTCACATATGCGCTCATTCCCTTTTCCACAAGCAAAAGTAAGGCTGCCGATAGTGTGGGCATTAGCCCCTGCATACAGCTCTCATTCACACCTTTAACCGCTTCAGCTTAAGACAAAAAGAGAAGTGCCATGTAACCCACACCCATGAAGTATGTGAAACTGCAAATAATTCATAGCAATGTTAACTTCATAAAATTATGAACAAGCGTCTCCATCAGAAGAGCTCCTTGGCAATTATTTTTCCTTCAATGGATTTACTAAGTTTCTAATGGGCGCTGAGCTTGCGAGCAATGAAAATTAAGGCTTATAAAAGAAACAAGCCCTGGCTGGTGCAGCTCAGCGGATTGAGCGCGGCATGAGAACCAGAGGGGTGCCGGTTCAATTCCCAGTCAGGGCACATGCCTGGGTTGCGGGCCGGGTCCCCAGTGGGGGCCACGTGGGAGGCAGCCACGCATTGATGTTTCTCTCCCTCTCTTTCTCCTTCCCTTCCCCTCTCTCTAAAAAGAAATAAATACAATCTTTAAAAAGAAAGAAAAAAAAAAGAAGAAACAAGAAAAAAGTTCCACCTAATGACCTGGTAATGACACTCCTGACCACCAGCTTTACAGGAACAAGTACTTGTTATTACCTGATGGTACAGTTTCCCCTGGAAATTTTTTTTTTCTGTTTTCACACAAAGCTCCTGACCTAAAACGTCACAAGAGTGTCTTAACTGCTGCCATCTTCCAGATCTGAAAAGAGGTCTTATAGGGCAAATTCAGCTTCTTAGGGCCTTGAACCTTCTAGAAGGTGGTACTGTTGATATATAGTGTGGTGCGGAAAAGACAGACTGCTTGGCTCCACTGCTAGCTTTGGCAGTTAGATGTTTGATCCTGGACACTAAGCCGTTCCTTAACAGCTCTCCCTGTGCCTCAGTTTCCCCATCTGTAAAATGGGGGAAATAATAGTAACTATCTCATTAGGGTTGTTGGAGGATAAATGAGAAATTGAACCTAAGGTGATCAGTATAGTCTGTGACACACAACTGGTACCCAGAAAAGGGTTGTTAGCAAAAACGAAGTGAACAAACAAACAAAAACATTTCTACCCTCGGTTTGGCCTTATTTTCCTTAACTTTTTTTCTTTAACCCATAGAACTTCCTCAGTTGTTCTTGAAAAGTACCGCATATTCAATGACATGTATAGATGAAAGATTTTTGTTCACATTTTTACTGAGAGACGAAAGAGTAAATAAGGTTAATAGGCTATACCAACACAAATATTTGAAGAGAACAGCTGGCTGGTGCGTGTTGAAAACCTGGCACTTTCTAATTCTAAGATAAGCCTGAAACCTGCGCACCTTTTTCAGGTTAGCTGCCCATTTAGGTTACCATGTGCTTCAGACTAGGTGGGGAACTGTGAAGGGGCTGATAGAAGGAAACTAAAAAGTATTAAGTACCTTCCAAGTGTTGGGGCTTAGTGCAAGAAATGCTGCATCTACCATATCATTTAATCCTCATAGCAACTCCAGGAGGTCAATGTCATATTGCATTTTCAGGTGAGGAAGCTGAGCCTCGAGCTTAAGTAACTTGCCCATAGTAAAAAATTTCGTAAGTGGATCAGTGCTGATTTAAATCCTGGGCTCAGAAGATTGTTCCCTAAAAGGAATTCTTTTGGTAAAGTAAGGACTTTACCCCCTAATCTCTCTGCTTTGGCCATCTGGACATTGATAAACCTATTTTGGGGTATTAGGCTTTAGCACAGTTAAGCCCCAGCATGAGATGTTAGCAGCAGTAATGAATTAAAAGTGGTGATGATGTAGCAAAGTCAAGGGGTCAAACATGACAAAGCAGCCTAGGAGAAACAGCAAGGCTCTGACCCATACTGAATAGTGAGGCCCAGCAAATGCCAGATATCTACCACAGAGACTTCAGAGAGAAGCCGCAACCCCATTTCCAATGACAAGCACGTGCAACCAGCTGGAGATGAGGAAAACAGATGTGCAAGGAGATAAGACTTTCATCACTCCAAATAGCATCCTTTGCATCTTGCATGTATGACTCCCCTGCCATCTCTCTTACACATACACACACACACACGCACGCACTCACGCACGAAGAAAAATACTTTATAGCACATACTCATGAAAAGGGCTGGCAATTTGGGGATTTATTATAAAATAGCACATTGAAGTTGGGGGTGCTACCGGATTTGGGTGTCGCCCCTTCCCAAATGTTCATATTCTCTCTATGAGGGCAGAGACTGTTTAACTCCATCCTGTCTCCCTGGCACACAGAGGAAGCCCAACAAAGATGTGCTGACTGAGAGCCTTCAATGTTTATTCGTTCTTGCTGATTTATATTTTCTCCGGTGACACTGAATGATATTTCATTTGTACCCAAAGGCTACTGTACTACGTGCATATCATTTCCATCTTAAATAAACAGATGACATTGAATTTAGTCCTGTAGTTTACACACTGCAGACAAATGGCTGATCTCATTAGACAAATGGATATGGTTAGGCTATAATCTAAAAATATAAGAGCAGGAAAACAATTTAGGTAGGAGATTGGGTACTGAAATAATTATGTGTTATGCTTAATTATAGAGTAGTTTGTTTTTTTCTGGTGTGTTTGTTTGTTGGATTTCTTTTGTTGGAGGGGAAGTTTTTTTTAAAACACAGAAAAGTTTAGAAACTAATATAAAAATGCCTGTCATGCCCCTTTGAAGTTTTTTTGCCTGCTGTTAATGCTGTGGGTGGTAGGGTGACCATATAATTTATCATCCACACGGGAACACCTTTGAGAGTGCGAGGGGACACTTAATTTACAGGAACACCAGGCATGGAATGGGACCATCACAAGCAAACCAGGATGCTCTCTCTACTTGTGGGTGTCCCAGAGGATGGGAATGCTGATGTGCCTTCACCCACTCCCGCCCCACAGTGGGCATGAGATGGCAGTGCTTTGGTGTGCAGACCCATCACTGCTGAGGGGACCTTGACTGTTGCCAGGTGATGCTGTGCTGTCATCAGATGGGCCTCTGGGAAAGGACTCAGGAAAGACTTCTGTCTCTAATGATTTCCAAGCACCTCTAACCTCCTTCCATTGCAACTTCCTTTCTTGTCAAGGCTCTGATGTTTTGCAGCATTCAGCTCTCATAGAGCCCCGTTTTTTCCACTACTGCAGAGGTGGAAGGAATTCATAGCACCCTCGTAACATTCCGTCTACCTGCCCTGAGCACACTTGCTCTGCTGGAACTGACAGATGGCTTCCACTTGGTTGTCTCCTTGACATGTGGCTTCACCTAGCCAGGAGCAAAGGTTGCTTTCATGTCCAAAGATGTCGCTCTGGGTGATTCTATCTTGCTTTAATGCTGACAGGGCCTCACAAAATTGGCTGATGAAATTTTTCAAAGCTTGCAGATGTGAAATGTACAATGGGTCTTAGGTGGCAGGTGAGAGGCCACAGCAGTTTTGCTCCGTTGGGAGTTAGGGTCATGCCAAGAAAGTCTTCTGCATTTCATCAGCAGTTATAGCAGTGAACCATTTACCCAGCATGTATTAAGTGTCTACAGTATGTTGGACAAAGCCCGGGGAGGTAAAGAACGCTAGGATACAGTTTTACCCACAAGAAACTTAGTCTGGTGGACTTCAGGCAGATTCTCAGAACTGGTTCCCCTAGACAAAACGCAAAGTGAAATAAGGGGTCACTGTTCTATGATAGGAGTAGCTAAAGGATATAACGGGGATACAGTGAGTCTAGTCTGCTATGTGTGTGTACGTGCGTGTGCGCATGCATGATTGTGGTGCAAGGAAATACAAAGTTGGAGAGGAGATGGTCCGGATGAGGGAGGATTTTCCCATTAAAGGGTGGGGCAAAGTAGATTCACAGTTGTGAGTACGTGAAAGTTTATTTTTGTATTAGTATTTATTAATTATTGTATTATTTTTCAGATTGAACACCCATAAATCTACTTTTGCCCACCCCTGTATTTATTAGTAACTATTGGTAAGTCTTATGTAAAACCACGTGACCAAGATAGAGATGGCTGTGTCCTCACAGCACAATGAAACTCTGGCAGATGCAGATGAGCAATGAAGCAATTACAGAATTTGCATGGAGTTCTAAGATGGGACATGTACTGGATATTAAGGGAAGGGCATCTACATACACCAACCTTGCAGGCACAAGGGAAGACTTCTCGGAGGAAGTGACTTCTAAATTAGCACCTGAAGAATGAGAAGTTAACCACAGGCAGAGGCTGGGCACGGGGGTATGAACTGGTGGAGAGAGTATATCAGGCGGACACTGCCACATAGACAGATGTCAGGGGGACATGGAAGTGATTCAGGCCGGTGGGAGAACTAAGCGGAAAGCTAACGCAAGCAAAGTCCCACTCACACAAGGCCTTGTCTGCTGAGCTTAGAAGGAAGGCTTTGTCCTGTGGGCAGCTGGCAGCCAGCGAAGGACCTCAAAAAGGGGACGGGATGATCAGAATTGTGTCGGGGGAAGATCACTCTGCCTGCAGTGTGGCAGCTGGATCGGGAGGGGTGGAGATCAGAGGCTGGGAGGTGGATTAAGACATTAATGCAATAACAATAACAAGTTCATTGGTGAAGTGAAGATCTGAACCATGGCGATCACGCTGACTTGGAGGAGACAATTGACATGTCTGCTTTTTTACACATCTGGGCCCAGGGAGGAAGCCAGGCAGTAGAATTTGATGAAAACTTTTCGATCCATAGTTCCAGTTAAACATTTGAACTGCATTTCCCAGGTTTGGGTCTTAATGCGTTGTCCATCAATTGTAGATTTATAGATGTGCATATCTAACCAATGTCTGGCCTTTCACCTCTCTGTGCATCCTTGTATGCCTCTAAAGTGCACTACAGAACATACAAGTACAGACATTCTTGGCCAAAGGCCTCAAGTTCATCTGTAGCAGATGCAGTTGGCACCCTGCTCTTATCTTCTAGCCTTTACCTCTTGAGAGCATACCTGGCTGACTTCGAATTCCAGCACCCACAATTCGTTGACAGAGAGCCCACTGTGCCATCTGCTTGGCAGCCAGTTCTGGGGAATTAACATGCCCAGGGAGCAGAACTCAACCAATGACAGATGGGAGCCAGCATATAAATACCCAGCTCCCTCCCCATGGGTGGGATTACTCACGGGTGTGTGCTCAGATGATTCCCAGAGCTTCCCCGGAGGGTTGGACTCCAGTTGCCTGCGGCTGTGGCCTGTTTGATCACACTGCCTTTTAGGCTCTTTCCCCCTTTTGTCTCACTGCCCAGCTCCCCTTCCGGTTGCCCATCGGGTCCCAAATAAACTGCCTTTACTTGCTCTTTTGTTTTCAAGGTCCACTTCTGGGAAAACCCAACTACGATGTCTGCTATTCAAAACCTCCTGGAATTAGAGTTTCCTAGTGTCCTGAAAACATTATACCATGTGCAAACCAACTCCCCACTTTCTTGTATATTCAACTATGGTATGTTGAAATAAAACAAAACTCAACCCTTAGGTTGTAAAGTTAGGATCTTAGGAGCCTCTCTTCATACTCAGTGTTTTTTGATGGTGGACACTTTTTTCTTTGATGAGGCCAACTTGTATACAGTAGGTATACAAGAAATATTTCTCAAGTGGTTCCGGTACGTTTATTAATCTGAATGGCCAGGTGTTATCGAGTGTACACCTCTCCCATTTGAGGATCGCCCAGTCTATGCATTACAGTTCTACTGATCATAAGAATGCGCCGGGAGTCCTCAAGGGCCAGGCCTGCGCCCTTCCAGGAGCGGAGAACTGGGAGAAGACATGCTCTCTCATCCTTCTACTTGCTGATGATGAAGCAGGCAGGCATTTCTTTGGCTTTTACTTTATTTGAAAAAAAAAAAAAAACACTCAAAGACTCTTTGCATCCTCCTGGAACATCTCAGCGGGTAAGGCCTCAGGCTTCGGTGGTCTCTGTTGACAGCAAATGCTAGAATATTGCTCAAATGGAATGAGAGTCCCTATCTTTCCGTTTCTGGATTGGTGCTGTTAAGGCAGTAGGTGTGTGGGAGAGACAGCTGATGTGTTCACTGGATTCCTTCCCAGGTAGTGATGTGCCTGGGGAGCGTGTGCTGGTGGAGGCAAACTCTTCCTGCATCAGTTCTGGGGCTACTAAAACTGAGCTGATCTTGTCTTCCAAGATTCAGGCTGCCTTTCTTCTTGTCATTATTCACCATTGCTGGGTGCTGTGTGCTCTGCACCGCTGGGAGGGTCTACCTCTTCCACCATATTAACGGGGGTTCTGAATAGAATGCACGTGTGTACACACTCTTTGGGAGTGAGGCGTAACATTTGTACAGTAAAGGGCACAAATCCGAAGTGTACGGCTCAATGAATTTTCTATGTACATGCGCACATAAGCATCGCTCGGATCAAGATACAGAATATCTACAGCACCCAGAAGGCCCCTCGTGCCCCTTCCCACAACCCCTAAAGGAAAATGATTGACTTCTGTCAGCATTGATTAGCCTGGCTGACTCTTAAGCTTTCCCCTTGTGCATCTGCCTTCTTTTATTCAACCCAGGGCCTGTGAGATTCACCTGTGTTGTGTTTATCAGTAGTTTGCTATTTTTATTTAGTTTTGCTGTGTAGTGTTGCACTGTATGATGATATAATTTATTTCTTCATTCTCTTGTTGGTGGTCTTTTTACATTGTTTCCACTTTGGGTTTTTATAAATAAAACTGCTTTGGGCATTCTTTGTACAAATCCTTCGGTGGACATAGAAACTCATTTCTCTCAGGTATATGCAGTGATGTGTTGGTAAATGTTTAACAGTAAGTTCTGTAACAAAAATAGCTCTGATTTGTAAGCATTTGTAAATTCCCCTTCCATGGCCAATTTAAAACTGCCAGGGGGATGTGCGTTAGGAAGGGATGTGCCCAATCAGCTTTTAGGAGCCAGTGGGCACCAGCCTGAGCATACCACTGCGTATATAGACTCAGGAGTGGGACTTCAGGATCACAGAAGAGGCATACATTTAGTTTAATTTTTCCAAAGTGATTGTACCATTGTACATCTCTACCAACAAGGTACAACAGTTCCAGTTGCCCCATATCAATCTTCTTAATTTTTTAACCATTCTGGTGGGTGTGTACTGGTATCTCATTTGGGTTTTAATGCACATTTCCATGATGCCTGAAGCTCAGCACTTCATACGCGCTCATTAGCCACGTGGCTATCCTCTTTTCCAAAGAGAATACAGCCTGCTCTCAAACCTTTCGCCCCCTTTATTATTGTATTGGGTTGTTTTGTATTTTCGTTATTGATTTGTAGGGGAATGTCTACATTCAAGTCAAGTGAGACTGGCTGTAAAGACTGCAAGAAAGAAGAGCTCCAGAGGCGACCTGTCATGCGAGAAAGAGCCTGACACTGGGTCATACAGATTTGTGTTTATATGCAACTAAGTTATTGTCCACGTGATAGCCTTGAGAAAACCCCCCTTCTTGAGCCTCAGTTTCCTTATCGTCCAAATGGGATCGCTGTCTAGAAGTGTGGTTGATTTCGGAAAGAGTGTAGATACAATGCCTGGCAGAGGAGCACACTGCAGGTTTTTCGTAAATGTTGGAACCTCTCCCCATTTCAATCAGAAAGTGTGGCTGGCCCCTGCGCCCATGAGTTTCTATTCATGAGGCACGTGATGGTTTTAACCCAATGCCTAGAAATCCCATATTCTTCCTGGCTGCTGAGTGGTGTTCTTGTCATAGAGCAACTGCCTGTCTCATGATGTGAGGATTTTATTCTTTTTAAAAAAAATTCTATTTATTTATTTTTAGAGAGAGGGGAAGGGGGGGAGAGAGAGAGAGAGAGAGAGAGAGAGAGAGAGAGAGAATGAATCATGAATGCCAGAGAGAAACACCTCTTGAATGCACCCTGACTGGGGACTGACCCCGCAACGCAGGCATGTGCCCTGACTGGGAATGAAAACAGTGACATTTCGCTTTGTGAGATGACACCCAACCCACTGAGCCACATCAGTCAGGGCGAGGGTTTTATTCTTTGTGATACAGAATTCATCTTTCTTTGTGTTGGGGGGAGCACAACCACGATATTCTGCAGTGCCTTATTTGCTGTGAGGCAGGAAGGATCTGTAGGGCACAGAGAACCCTGTCCTCTACGTGAGGGGAGAAACTGCTGTAGGTCAGCAGTAATAAGAAACTGCGGCCCTGACTGGTGTGGCTCAGTGGATTGAGCACAGGCCTCTGAACCAACGTGCCGCCGGTTTGATTCCCGGTCGGGGCGCATGCCTGGGTTGCAGGCCAGGTCCCCTGGTGGGGGTTGCTTGAGAGGCAGCCACACATTGATGTTTCTCTCCCCCTCTTTCTCCCTGTCTTCCCCCCCCTAAAAATAAATAAATAAAATATTAAAAAAAAAAAAGAAACTGCGGCTGCTTCAGGAAGGGCTGCAGGGTGACGGTGAAGGTGCAATGTCCAGCTTTCTCTCCTAGGAGTTTGGACTTGTGAGAACTGACGGGTTCAGCTCTGTCCTCACCTCCTTCAGGAAGCCTGTCCTGGAAATGCAGATGAAGTACTCTCTGGTCTCCTGTGTGTGAATACATCCGTCTCATCACTTGCTACATTATAGGATATATTCTTTTAGATCTTTGTATCTTATTCTTTGTTATATCTCCACTCCCAGCATAATGCACGCATACAGCTCAGGACAGAAATGTTCTGCACAAGCCAGCATGCTCTTGTCTAAACGCCTAGGCTTTACCAGCGTGCATTAGACAGTTGCCACCTGCATGTCCTGAAGCCTAAATAGTGAGAAGTGATCAAGCAAGAGTATTAGCTAGTTCTCAAAGGCTTGTGGGGGCAGGGAAGCAAGACAAATAATTGGAATCAGAACATGTGGGATAAGATGATGACTTGTATGTCTACAAGTAAAGATGCTGTGGCAACTTAAACACACATGCGCACACTCACACACACACCAGCAGAAATAATGCTTTCCAGCCCAGCTCTCAAGGGAACATACAGGCGGATATTAATAGATGCAATTCTGGAAAGAATAGAACCTTGAAATTAGGAATAAAGAGGTTTTTTTTTTTTTTTTTTTTTTTTTTTTTAATTTTCAGTCTATCATTTCCTCTCTCCTTTTCCAAGGTGAAGTAGCTTTATCAGAATCAATATAAAGCAGCCTGCAGATCTCAAACTAAGTTTTGGCTCATTTAAGAACTGGATGAGCATAGGTGTTACTCTGTTACCTTGTAAATAACACAGGTCATAGAAAGCTGAGACATAATGTAATAGAAGAACCTGGAACACAGAATGATCCCTCTAAATGCCATTTTAATGTTTTCTATCTCACACTAACCATTTAAATTGTTATACTTTGCTGCACCGTGCTTATTACGTTACGAGGTATTTATGCTTTATAATAATGGATACTAGCGAGCTTTGTAACGTCTTTTCTTTTTTTAAGTAAAAAGGGGCAAAGATGTCCTTTAAGGGGAAAATTGAAGTGCTAAAGATCAGACCATTTTGAAATGGAAACATTGTCACGGTGCTTTGCACACCACTATAGAGAGATTCTAATAGGCAGCAAGCAACTCTCAGTAGGGAAACCTCAGATTGTTCTTACAAGAGAGACTGGTGGCTTTGGCAGGTCATCCTGTAAAAGACAATCTATTAGCCATTCCCTCTCAAGGCTCTGAGGGCATGGTGCATGCTCCCAGTACACTTTTCTTTTTCAAAACATTTTATTTCTTTATTTTTAGAGAGAGGGGAAGGGAAGGGGAAAGAGAGGGAGGGTAACATCAATGTGTGGTTGCCTCTCACATGGCCCCCACCAGGGACCTGGCCCACAACCCAGGCATATGCCCTGACTGAGAATCGAACCGAGACTCTTTGGTTCATAGCCCGCACTCAATCCACTGAGCTACACCAGCCAGGGCCCCAGTACACTTTTCATGGAATCCAGGGGTTTATTAGGAGTGAGTGGAGATGCGAGGCTTTGCCCTGCCTGCTGGCCTGCTGACTCAGGAGAGCAAGGGCATGAGCCACTAACACTCCACACCTGTTGTAGCATTTGGATGGATTCCAAACAACAGCCTCCCTGGAGCAAACACCAAACAACCCAACATGAAAGACTTCCCTGGAGAAAGACAGAAATGGTATCCAGGTGGGTTTAGGAAAAGGTTGGGAGGGGCTGATAGCAGCAAAAACAAAGAATTCCACCTTGCTGGCAAAGCACAGCCCAGCTTGCTAAAGATTTTTGTTTGTATAAATACTTCAAAATTTGGGGTTAATAGAAAGTTGTTGCTGTTGTTTTAATAAGATCAGATTTTGTTTAGATGGCACAATTGAATTGTGTTATTTTCACTTAAAAATATATTTCTTGCCCTGGCTGGTGAAGCTCAGTGGATTGAGCACGGGCCTGTGAACCAAGAGATCGCGGTTTGATTCCCAGTCAGGGCACATGCCTGGGTTGCAGGCCAGTTCCTGGCAAGGGACACACGAGAGGCAACCATACATTGATATTTCTCTCCCTCTCTCCTTCCCTTCTTCTCTAAAGATAAATAAATAAAATGTTTAATATATATTTAAATATATATATATATATATTTCTTTAGGTAAGCCATGGGAAGATAGCTAGGCTGTAAGGATAATGGATTTACACATTTTAACTTAAATTTTTACAATTTTACTCAACATAAAGCCAGTGGAAGAGAAAGGGCTACCTCCCTAATTTATCCAGGCTGTCTCTATGCTACCTCGTCCTCACCCTCTGCATCTTGGGACACGAGGGGATTGGAAACCTGTGAGGTGGACCCTGTACTTCCCGCCCCCTCCGCCTGAGCCAGCTGCTGTGAACCTGCCCATCTGCACCAGGTGCGGAACTAGCCGGGCTCATCCTCACACCTTTAAATCAGAATCTCTTGGAGAGCATGAGGGCATATGTATTTTAAAAAGCTTCTCGGGGGCCAACGCACACAGCCAAGGTTGACAATATGTGAATCATTCATCCAGTCCTGTTGATTTTTACCTCCAACATCTCTTAAATCCATCCTCTTGCGCTCCATTTTCATCACTCCCAATTTGGTTCTAGCCCTTATAATCTATCTGGATGACAGAAACAGCTTCCTAACACATCTTTTTTTTTTTTTTCTTTTAGTCAATCTCCCAAACTGCCACCAGATTTATTTTTCTAAAACACAAATCCAAACCTGTCACTCCTCAGCTTTCAATTCTCCAGTGGCTCCCCCTCCGAATAAATGATGGAGCTTGTTTACTTCTTAGATGATGATGGAGAATGGCTGCCCCTCATTCTAGACAGGATCTCATTTAGCTTATAATTTTTCTTTTGAACTTTTTATTTTAAAATAATTTAAGACTCACAAGAAGTTATAAATATGATTCAGAGCTCCACTAGCGATAACATCTTACATAACCACAGTATATGGTCAAAACCATAAACCTGACTTGATCATACTATTAACTCTCAACTACATGCCGTATTTGGATTTCACCAGTTTTTGCATGAACTCTTTGTGTGTGTGTGTAGAATACTATGACATTTCAATCATATGAGCTTACTAGTTTTAAAAGTATCTCTTTTTCTACTTAGGGTGGTTCTCAACTCTGGTTGCACATTGCTATTTCCTGAGGGAGCTCTAAAAAAATAGCCATGTCTGGTTCTACTCTAGACCACTCTGGTCCAGCATTTTTCAGACTTAATGTGCACACAACTCAACTGGGGATCTTGTAACAATACAGATTGTGATCTAATGGGTCTGGGTGGAACCTAGGATTCTGCAGTTCTAACAAGGTCTTAGGGGCTGCCGCCACCACCGCTGCTGCCAGTCTGTGAGCCACATTTGGAGCAGGCAACCCTGTTTTCAGATCAATGGAATGAGAATCTATGGGTGTGAAACCTAGGCATGGTATGTTTCATTCCTCCAGTGATTCTGCCTGTAGCCAGGGTTGAGAACCACTGCGATACGTGACAGACTTCCAAGTCTGTGTCACCCTTGGAGGTCGTGCCATCCCAACGTCTAGTCGAACTTGATCATTTCCGTCTCTGATGAGCCATTCAAATACCAAAAAGCTCCTAGAGTTAAGAAATCCTTCCTTCAATATAATTCATATTCTTCTGAAATTTAAATATATCCAGTGTGAACTCTCTCAACTTGTCTCTTACTTCCACTTCAATGTCTTCTTCATTTGTCCATAATGACACAAAAAGGAAGGAGATTATCCCTTTGCTTTCACACCCACATTCTGCAAAAGACACTGCTTTATAGATTTACTACCTGGTCTCTTTTCATTCCCTTGTCAATTGCCCTCCATGCCTATAGATATTAGACGAATGCTCACTTTCTTTAGCACTTTCAAGTGCTAAAGGTTCACTTTCAGCTACTGACTTTGTTTACTATCTTGAAAACACCAAGCCATCATATGGAAATTACTCTTAATCTGCTAACATATTCATAAAAATACCCTTGCCTATATTTTCAATCCTCCTGAAAATCACGGCCCTCTCTCTAAGATCGGTTCCTTCCATTGGGTTTTGGCTTTCCTCTTTCTTGCTGGTATTGTTTATCCCCTTTGCTCCCACGTCCTCTAACTTTTTCTACTAGTTTCTTCCCATGAGCTCTGACATATGCTTCTGTCTCTCCCATATTAAAAATGGCCTCATTGCTCCCACTTCCCTTCCAATTCTGCCACATCTCCCCTTCTTTAAGGAGCTCTTTACATTTGCTGTCTCCAGCTATACTTCAGAGATTTATGCTTGCTAACTTCATCTCCTCACCTCCCACTCCCTTCTCAAACCACTCCAGTCTAGACTGTCTCCCAGCACCAACCGAAACTCAATAGTGACTTCTAAGCAGGTAAATCCAATGGCTACTTTCCACTCCTCATTCTCCTTTTAGTTCTTTCACTTCTCATGTATTTTAATGATCTGTTGTTACGTGCACACATGTTTAGGATTGTTATGTCTTCTTGGGGAACTGATCCCTTTAGTCCCTCCTTATTCCTGATAATCTTTTGTTTTAAAGTCAGCTATATCTGAAATACAGCCACTTCAGCTTTCTTTTGATTAGTGTTAGCATTGATAGACTTTCTCTATCACTTTATTTTTAACCTGAGTCTTTAATATTTAAAGTGTGTTTCTGGTAGACAACATAAGCTGAGCCTCAATTTTTCTTAATCTACTTTGACAGTCAGTCTTTTAATTGACACACACGTGTATGTATGTGTGTATATATATAAATATAATTCACATTTAAAGTATTTGCTGATATAGTTGGATTAATATTTACCATGGTTGTCACTGTTCTCTAATTGTATTTGTTCCTTCTTTCCCCCCTCTTTTTCTGCCTTATCTAGTTTTAATTGAGAATTTTATATTATTCCATTTTGTCTCTTGGTATATTGATTAAACTTCTTTCAATTATTGGTGCTTGCCTTAGAATATATAGTTACACCTAATCTAAGTTCACCTTCAAATAATACTGTATGCTTCACCTGGGATATGGTTATAATTATTTCCAATTCCTCTTTCCTGCTCCTGGTGACATGGCTGACATCTGTTTCACTCATCCACGTTATAATCTCTCAATACGTTGCTACTATTATTGTTTTAAAATTATGTTTTAGATCAATTAAGAATAAGAGAACAAAAAAGATTTTCTTTCACCTTCATTTATTTTTATATAGATCTGAGATTTTGACCTATATAAATTTGCCTCTGCCTGAAGGACATTTCTTGCAGGAAATGAATTCGCCATTTTTGTTTTTCTGAGAAAGTTTTTATATCTCCTTCACTTTGAAGCATAATTTTTCTGGACATAGAATTTTAGGTTGGTGGGGTTTTCAACTCTTTAACTATTTCACTCCACTGTCTTCCTGCTTGTGTTGTTTCTGATAAGTCTGATGCAATTTATATTCTTGTTCTTCTATGTGTCAGGTGTCTCCCTCTACCCCCAGCTTCTTTCAAGATATGCTCTTTGTCTTTGGTTTCCTGTAGTTTGAATATGATATGCTTCAATGTGCTTTTATGGATACTTATTTTCCTTGGTGTTCGGTGAGCTACCTGGGTCTGTAGTTTGGTGTCTGTCACTAATTTTGGAGAGTTCTTGGCCATTATTACTTCAAACATGTATTCTGCTACATTCTGTCTTCTTCTAGCATTTTTCTAATTACATGTATTTTTATCAGGGTCCCCAACCTCTGAGCTGCAGAACAGTTTGGGCCTGTTAGGAACTGGGCCACACAGCAGGAGGCAAGTTTGAATGTAATGTGCTTGAATCATCCCAAAACCATCTCCCTCACCCCCCCACCACCACCACCCACCACCATCCATGGAAAAAACTGTCTTCCACTAAACCAGTCCCTGGTGCCAAAAAAGGTTGGGGACCACTGTAGCTATACCTTTTGACATTGTCCCCCAATTCTTGGATGTTCTAGGGTGCTTTTACTCTTGTGTCTCTTTGTGTTTCAGTTTGTGAAGTTTCTATTACCCTATTCAAGCTCACTGATTCTTTCATGGACTACGTTGAGTCTACTGATGAGTCCATCAAAGCCATTCTTCATTTCCATTAGTTTTTCTAGAATTTCCTTCTGACTCATCCTCAGTTTCCATCTCTCTACTTACAGTATTTGTCTATTATTGCTGTTGTCTACTCTTCCCATTAAAGCCCATAACATGTTAATCAGTTATCTTAAGTTTTCTGCCTGATAATTCTAATATGTCATATTTGAATATGGTTCTGATGCTTCCTTTGTCTCTTCAGAGTACATATTTTTTCTTTTGGCATGCTTTGTAATCCACCCCCATTGGACATATTGTATCAGTTAATAGGAACTGAGGTATATAGGCCTTACTGTGAGGATTTATATTAATCTAGCAGTTGGGATGCATCTAATGTTTGTTGTGGCAATAGGTACCAGAAACTTCAAATTTCTTTTGTTTGCTTTTGTCTCTCCTTTTGACTTTGGACTTCTTGAAGTAGTCCTCCTCAGAGAGAGACTGTGTTTTGCAGCTCTTTCAGCTATAATGCACTATTATTACACTAGAGCCCTGTAGATATAGTGATAAGGTGTAGGGAAGAGAAATGCTATACAATCTGCTGATGAAATCTCAGTCTTTAAGTGGGCCTGTGCCTTGACGCTGTGACCTTCACGCATTTCTCCTGTGATACAGTTCCCCGCTGCCCCCTACTCCCTCCCTTCCCTGGCTGCAGCACTAATCTGTTTCCTTGAAGCCCTGACACGTGGGGGCTCTTACCCCGCCTCACTCCTCACATTCAGAAGACAGACAGAAGGAGGCTTCACTGGGGAGGAACCTAGGATGAAGTTTCAGAATTGTGCTCTGGCCACATCTTCCCTGGAGAGTGAGGCCTTTGTCGTGGAGAAGGCTGGGTCGATCTTACAGTGATTACTCTTCCACCTCCCCCTGCCCCATCTCCACCTTGGGAATCTGGTGGGGTTTCTGGAGGGGAAGCCCAAGAAAGTATGAGCCCTCTGACCCCTCCTCCTGCAAGGGTAGTGATCACAGCCCCCTGGAAGTCTCGAACTCTCATGCTACTACTGCACACTCAGCCTCCAGCAATTTGTCCAAATTACCTTTTCAGTGTTTCTCCCCAAGGCTTCTGCTCCAGGTAAGCAGATTGTGTGCCTGTGTCCTATAGATGTGCCTGCCTATACAGATTTTGGGATAGCGGTCTGCCCTGTGACCTCAGTTCTCTGATGTGTGCAAGAAAAGTCATTGGTTTTCAGTGCGTCTCAGTTTTTCTTGTTGTAAAGATTGGAGTGATAACTCCCAAGGTCTTTACACGTTAAAGCTGCAACTGAAAGTTCCTCCTTACTCTGTTACTGATTGAAATACTACTTCAAGGCCACCAGACACCAGGGGCCATGCCTTACTCATCTATTTCTGTATTTCATGGTGGCAGTCTGGTCTAAGTTATTTTTAAAATGATGCTTCAGAACCCAGACCTGTTTCAAATCTTGATCCCACTGCTTATTAGTTAAGATGTATCAGTTATTTCATCTGTGAAAAGCAGCACTGTCGACTAGAACTTTGGCCAATGATGAAAATGTTCTCCAGGTCTTCTGCCTGTTACAGGCGCCTGTAGCCATTAAGCACTTGAAAAGTGGCTACTGCAACTGAGGAAATGAATTTCTAATCTTAATGAACTTAAATGTGAATCAAATTGCTACATACGGCCAGTGGCTTCTGAATTGGATAGTGCAGGTCTAAGGCTTTGTGAGTGCAGACGGTGGATGATCAAATATGCTATTTATTCTCCTTGGGTCATTCCAAGTGAAATATATAGACTGATGTAATACTGCATCATCTAGGAGTATGAGACCATGTAAGCAAAGCTTCTGTTTAGTAAAAGGTAGTCCCTGACTCTAAAGGCACTTTTTTCTTTCTTTTTACAAAAGAAGATGTGATATGAAATATGTGAACTGGGTGACGAAGGTGTTTATTCTTCTTCCCTGGGAATCCTCGCCCCAGACACACATATGTGCACTCAGTGCAGATACTAGGAGATTTGCGTGGCTTTAGGCACGTCATGCTTTATAAAGTTTGTTCATGCATTATCTCCTTTTATCTTCCAACCCCATAATAGTGATATTGTTGATCTCATTTTATGAGCGAGGAAATGAAGACCCCAGAGAGGTTAACTGACTTCATCAGGGACATATGTGGTTCACAGCCTCAAACACAGAAACTGGGGGCTCTGAAACAACCCCTAGGCCCCTACACCACAACCAGCACTTGCTGAACTTCACTGCAGTTCGGCTTCCTCTCTAACAGCACTGACATCAGACAGTATTTGAAACTGAACATTAGCTGTGAGAGCCCTCATGGTGGACACCGTACCTCTGACAACTACAGAGCTGGGTCCTCGTCTCAGCAATGCAACATGTACCTCCTATTTGTCCCTGCTGTGCCTTCTGGTTTGATGTAAAAAAAGTTACTGTAAAGGCAAGTGGCGGGTGACCCTGTGTGGGAAGTCTTTGGTAGAAAGGAAGCTTTGGCAATCACACAGCGAAGGTAGCAACTACAGCCACAGTATAGGTGTGTGTGAGTGGGCAGGGGCTTATGTCGCTCCCCTCCATCTTAAAGTGTGCACCCTTCTATTCAGCCCCTTTCTCCTAAATGCCAATACCCGGAGACAGGCAACAGGGCAGGCCCCTCTGTCCAATATGCTTGCCTTAAATTACAAACTTAAAAGGTTCAGACTTATGTAGTACCCTTTGCAAGTAGCTATTACAACACCTTTCGGAATTAACTGCTGCACAAGTAACTTTTGTGCCCTGCTTGTATGTGTTGCTCAGGTCCTATGGAGAGTGAGAGGCTGCATTTTTGGGGGATCAGTACTGGCAGCCAATTACTAAGATGCTGCATAGCAGTGGCTTTCAGAGTGTGGTCCCTGGACCAGCAGGATGAGAAACACCTTGGAAACCTGTTAGAAATGCAAATGCTCTGGAAAAAATACAGCAAAAATAATGTTAAAAAAAAAAAAAAAAAGAAATGCAAATTCTCAGCCTGCAACCTAGACCTACAGAATCAGAAGCTCCTCCAGTGAGACCAAAAATCTGTATTTCGACAAGTCCTCCAGGACAAATCCACTCAAGTTGGAGAAACACTGCTTTATAGTATGGAGGCAGTTAAATGGCACTGGGTAATTAACTAGTCAGGATACAGAAACGTTCCTGAGGCCCACCAATTCACCGCTTTACTCATTGTGGTCCTCAGACCAGCAGCAGCTGCAGCAGCCCTGGGAGCTTGTTAGAAGTGCAAGACCTCAGGCCTATCCCAGACCTACTGAATCAGGATATGCATGTTAATCAAATTCCCAGGGAATTTGAAAGCACATTCATATTTGAGAAGAACTGCTAATCCTCACTTACACCAGAGGTTTGTTTTGTTTGAAGAGAACCAGGTAGGCAGGAAGATTTTTTGGTGGATTTGATTTTGATCCTAAATAATTACAGATTTCTTTTATAGCCTATGAAAACAACTTTTAGAAGGGAGATGGGGAACACACTGAGCTACATGATTAAAACCCCAATTAAGCAAAATCTTACATTTCAGAGTTTCAAGGGGCTTTACAATTATCACTTTGCCTGGTCCTCCTGATCTCTGGCAAATTCTGACCCCACTCTTTCCTTTGAAGTGCTCACGTGCTCACAGATCTATTTATGTCAGTGAGATTTCCTAGGGAAACACTGTGGTCATGTAAATTAAGTGAGAGAGGAGTTATCTGTTATCGACCGTCTCACCCACATTGCTGGAGAATCCCTTCTGGCCTGCCCTGCCCTGCTGTGACGAGTGGTGAAGAGAACTTGGAAATAGGAGCCCACCACATCCCAGAACTTTTAATTCCAAGGCACTTCTCCAGGCAGGAAATGAAGGCTGCCTTTGAGTGCAAAGCACTGTCAAGCATGAAGATGAGGTTCTGAGCCCCAAGAAACCACCTTGATGAGCTGGAATGCAATGTGCTCATCCCCACTGACAGCTCTGCCTGCCTAAGAACTCAGGAGCTGCATGCTCAGCAGTAGGATGAATCCAATTGTCTATAATGACTCAAATGGAGTCATTAAAGACCAACAAATTGCCAATCTGAGTATTGAGAATGCAGATTGAGCACCCATTATTGCCTGTTGGATCAAAGAAAAAAATGCCTATATGTGTATTTACTCAACAGGCAATAATGACTCTGAAAGAGCTGGCACATATGAGGAAGTAACAGTCATTTTCAAAGCAAATAGCAATAATGATAACACGCCTTACAAACCACGGGAGAACAAGGTTACACAGTGCCTTCACATACGGTATCTCATTGCATCCTTACCATAAGTGGGTATGGGGGATGCTATTACATTCGGTGCAGATGAGGAGCCTGCTTCTCAGGGAGGTTGGGCGACTTACCCAAGGTCACATACTTAAAAGAACGGGGGTTTGAGTCCTGGCTGGTGTGGCTCAGTAGAATGAGTGCCGACCACAAACCAAATGGTTGCTGGTTCGATTCGCAGTCAGAGCACGTGCCTGGGTTGCAGGCCAGGTTTCCCCAGTAGGGGGCACACGAGGGGCAACCACACATTGATGTTTCTCTCCCTCTCTCCCTTCCTTCCTCTCAGAGAGAGAGAGAGAGAGAGAGAGAGAGAGAGAGAGAGAGAAACACGAACGAACTGAGGCTTAAGCTTGGTTGTCCTGACCCCAAACCCAGTGTTGTGTTCACAGCAGCTGAATTTGAGCCTTGCTACTCAAAGTGTGCTCTTCTGACCAGCAGCATCAGTATCACCTGAGAGCTTGTTAGAAATTCAGAATCACAACCCCACCCTAGGCTGAGTAAGAATCTGTATTTTCACTAGATGCCTGGGTGATGTGTGGGCACCTTAAAGAGTCTAAGCAATCAATCTTCCCTTGGTATGACCACTTGCTACAACAAAACAAGAACAAAAACAAAAGACAGCAATGGAAACCACACAAAATTAAGGTACTGAATACCACAAAGATCTTTTCAGCACTTATAACGAGAGTTCTATAGTAGAGATGCCTTTTTTCTTGAGACAATTAGAAGGAATTCACAAAGCTATGGTATTTGACAAATGTGTGGAGCCCATGGAATAATGGGCAAAGCAATGTCACCTTCAATGCTGAGAAATTAGTTCTAATGTTTCTGTTAAACTTAACAGAGATATACTGATTTTGGTGTCAGTATCATTTTTTAAGTTCACCTCTTAGAACAAATCTTTTTGTTACTATGGGCTCCCTCTTCGGAAGAGTGAAGCTCAGTAACATTAGGATGGTGACCTCTTGAACACTGATGCTAACAGCTGGCAAAAACCATTTGTCCTTGATTTTTTAAAAAATGTGTTTCATGTTTACATTTGAGTATGGTTGTGGCCAAAGTTTTGAGACTTACTGCAAACAAGGACACGTGCAGTGGAGAGCTGACTTTCAGGGTGCTTCCTGGGACTGCACAGTGCTCCGCCCTCCTATATGAGGATGGATTGGAGGCGGAGGTCAAGTTCACGCTTCTCCAAACTGTATTTGGACCAGAGAAAGTGGTCAAGTGTTTGGTTTCCTACGAATTTCTCCTCATACAAAGTAAATGTCAGAAGATCTTGAGGCAGAATGGATAGTTATTGATTATCATCAAGTCTGGAACCAAGATTTATCAAGGATTAAAAGTGAAGACAGATCTAAGGAAATCACATGGTCATGCTACCAGACAAAATTGTATTTGACCAAAAGAAATCAACAGGGAAGGAAGAGAACATTTTTCATCCTATAAGCCATTGACCAGCAAGAATTTGTTAAGCACCTACTACACACTCCACATTATGCTAGGTTCTAGGAGAGATTTGGGAGTATGAGACATTGTTCCCACACTTGCAGAGCTTATGATCTTGCTGAAAAAAAAACACAAAACTATCACCTGACAATACAGCAAATTATATAATAGTGTATAGCTAAGCATTTAAGAATATGAACACGACTGAAAGCCAGATGGATTTAAGGGAGGGAAGAAGCCATTCTGGAAGGGCCTCGTAAAGTAGGAGACACGAGTTTGACATCAGAGTCAGCAGTGAGTGCATTTCTAAAGTAGAACAAAGGTAGATGTGTAAAATGACCATCTTTACGTCTTGTTACCTTGCAGATGGAAAAAGTCAAGAATCATATGATTTCACTTAAATATGGGGTATAAAATTGAAAGCAACAAATGAAGAAACCAGCAAAACTCACAGACACAGATGACACTGTGGTGGTGACCAGAGGGGAGGGTGCTGGGGTAGTAAAGTGGGGCAGATATATGCTGACAGGAGATTTGACTTTGGGTGGTGAGCACACAGTGTAGTATATAGATGATGTATTATAGAATTGTACACTTGGAACCTATATATTTTACTTACCAAGGCCACCCCAATACATTTCTTTAAAAAATAGATGTGTGAAAATGGCGACCTATAGACTTTTGTATTCATAAAGGGATGAGGGGGCCCTGGCTGGTGTAGCTCAGTGAATTGATCATGGGCCTGCGAACCAAAGGATCACGGTTCGATTCCCAGTCAGGGCACATGCCTGCGTTGCAGGCCGGTTCCTGGCAGGGGACCCACAAGAGGCAACCACACATTGATGTTTCTCTCTCTCTCTCCTTCCCTTCCCCTCTACAGATAAATAAGTAAAATTTTTTAAAAAAGGGAAGAGGGGTAGGATACTCCAATTTGTGGGTTTAGCAATATAAACCCCTGAGTCCTGGTGGTGTCCATGCCATTTGGAATCATCTTTACCACCAACCAGTGACAGGACTGAAAATGGCAGCAGTTGCTTATCCAGTTCAAGAATAAACCAAACAACTATGCTGGATCATTAATGCCTATAAAGTTCATGGAGCTGGGTTCAAGGCCATCTTGTTGAGGGATGAACATCCCCTGGGAATTGGGCCCTCAACTTCTAGATGCGTGACTCCAGGTAGGCGTAAGACCCTTAGGCTGATGTTGCTGTCAGGGACCCTGCCCATACTCTCTCAGCTCATACTCACCTCTGCATGCCAAGGCCACTTACTTAAAGCCCTGCAGCTCTGTTGCTTGAGGCTTTCATAAAACAACACCACCAATTCTGATGATAGGGACAGAGAGAGCATCTGAAATTGCCATGTATTTATTTAATGCTCTTGGATGTGGCTGGATCAACTAATGATGGCTGGAGAGTTGGAGAATAAATATCTAGCTTCTTCACCCACAGTTGGGATAACCTGGACACATGTTCTACTGTGTCTCCCAGAGTTCCCCAGGGAGACCAAGTTCTGGGTGCCCACAGTGGACACTTGCTTGAGAATATTCCCTCTTTCATGTCCCCACTTCCTTACTGGTGTTTCCGGATATTAACTCCCGAGGTAGCTGCTGGCACTCAAATCCTCATCTCGACTCTACATGGAGCCCACAATTGAAACCTAAAGTAGAAGACCTAACAATGGACATCTTTTAAAATACCACAAACAATATTCTCAAGAGGGTTTCTTAGAGAGTGAGAAGATAAAAATAGCTACTCAGTTTCCTCATTGCCTCTTTTGTTCAAAAATCTGAATTTGGAAGTTGAAGGCACGGCATAATATTCAGGGCTTCCCATATGAAATAAAACTGGTGTTGATTTCCTTTTTCTTTTTCCCTTTAAAGGTTAGAGATTACTCACCTCCCCTGCTGGTCATTAAATCAGTCTGGCAGGATTCCTCGGAAGTTCTGTGGCCTTCCGGGCGTGTGGCTGTAGCATGGGCAGTGCTGCAGACAGGCCTGCTTGCTGTGATGTGCTACCGAGCAGGTGACATCAAAGGGCTGCTTCAAGCCTATCTCAAGAATCACTAGGGGCTCATACTGAGTCCCAAAGTCAGGTACCAGATGGCTCATCCAGCAAAGTCAAAGCTGATCAGATCCCCAGCACCTTGCGTCTCTCTAGTTCCTGTGCCGAGGGATGCTGCAACCTCTCAGGCAGGAGACAAACAGTTCCTTCTACCTTACTTCTCCTTCTCTTAATTATCATAAGGAGTCGCCAGTTAAATGTTCAGCTCTTTTGTGAGGTTTGTAAGTCTGGTGAATCCTGAGAGGTTCATTTTCTTGTGTTAATTAAAACAAATCATCCTTGTCATATAGCATCTATCAAGATACTACGAGTCATTAAAATGGTGGGCTTCTTCTGACACTACAGCTTTATATTTAAATCTCAATTTTAATTAGCAGTTTACCCAGAGTTTCTCCCAAATGCTTATCTGCACGAGGAAGTAAAAGGCTGCTTCCCAACTCTAAATAAGATGAGCAAGGTGGGCATTTGAAGATATTAGTCACACAAATGAAATGTGCTCAGAAATTAGACAACCCTAGAATTATATTATGCTTGGATTATTTGGATATAGCTCCTATGAAATGAAAGGAGAATGAAAAGCAATCTTGACCTCTTTTAAATTTTCCCCCTGTGCAAAAATAAAGTACAAATGTCAACTGTAATTGAAAAGTTAAAAAAAAATTAAAAGGCAATTGGCTGATCCAGCGGGTGCACCAATGTCGCCCTTTCAGGCCTGGGCTCAACATTTTCTAAGAAGTACCTGCCTCAGAAAACTCACCAAAGGGACAGGGCTTCCCGAGGTGCTACAGCACCTGTCCCCGGACAAAGCACCGAGATGCTAAGAGCAGAATCCAGCATCAGCATCTGCAGACATGACCTTTAAGGTGCCTTCAGAACCCAAGGGTCTATCATGTCCTGTTCCTTGGATGCAAGTTTTTCTTTTGACATTTTATGTTCAGAAAGGCAAGGCAAACTGCACTAGGCAACAGAGCATTGCCCCCAACCTCCTTGGCAGGTCACTACTCCTGGTAAGGTCTTACACACTGCCAGGAGAAGGCCGGCCTAGTGGGTGACTGCCAGATGGGTGGTCAGACCTGCTGATAATGGGCACTCTGAGAAGCCTCAAGGCCAGGGTCAATTCAGCAGCTTTGCTGTTCGTGCAGTCAAACTGCATTCAGTTTCTTGCTTGCTCTACAGCAGGACTTAGATCGGGAAAGGACAGGGCTATAGGAGAGAGCAAGATAACTGCATCTTGGGGAAGGTCGCACTGGAATATCTGGTCTCTGCTCAACTGCCCAAAAGAGCATTTCCTCAGAGGTTGTAGTATTTGTCCCCAGAATTCTTTAAGAGTTTGGCACTTTTTTTTAAATTTTACATAATGCAGCTGCAAAAAAAAAAATCCTAATAAAACAGCAGAAACACGCAAATGAACCCCCCTTCAAGCAGGGTTTGGGGCCAGGCAATTCTTTGCTGTGGGAGGCCATCCTGTGCCCACAGGGTGGGTAACAGCATCCATGCCCTCTACCCGCTAGATGTTAGTAGCAACCCACCACCAGTTCTGACGATCAAAACCGTCTCCAACCACTGCCAAATGTCGCGTGGAGCGGGGTACAGTCACCCCTGGTTGAGAACCACTGCCTTAGAGGTTAATAGTAGTAACTTCCGGAGAATGCTTTAGCAAAGAAGTTTTGGAATACAGTCTAGGAACTTCTTTGTGTAAAGGACTAAAGAGTAAATATTTTTGGCTTTGGGAGCCACGTGCCATCTCTGCCTCATATTCTTCTTTGTCTTTGTTTTGATACAATTTTTTTTTTAAATGTAAAAACTTCCAAGCTTGAAAATAGGCCGGAATATGCTGATCCTTATACTGTAGAGAAAGAAATGATGCTGATTCCCGTAATGACTGAAAGTGCTGAGGTAGTATTTGGGAAAACTGGGATCTTGACCCAGCTACCAGGTCTTCGTGACACTGAGCTAGCAATTATTCTGCCCTTCCTGGAAAACCCGAATTAAATAATTCCAAGTTAAATTCTATCAGTTAATTCTACTTAATGTATTTAAGCATAAAAATGCTTTTAAAACATAGAAACTGAATATTGGAACACAATGAGATTCCCCAGTAAATGGAAGAGTGTCTGTAAAACAATGATGTGTCCTTCTCTTGGTTTGGGGAAAAAAAAATCCTATGAGGTTCCTCTGTAGAAGGGGACATTATGCATAGGAAAGGCCTGTACCCAATCTCAAAACTGAAATATGTTTTGATGTGACCGCAGAGGTTAATGAGGAAAGAAAAACAGTATCTTGGAAAAAGAGAAGCCTAGAAACTGCCCGTATAGTTGTAAAAAGAAAAAATGTCACTTGGAAAATACATTCTAAAGTGGTTTCTGTGGAATTTTCTTTACCCACCACGTAAGGGTCTGAGTAATCCAGGGCATGTCCATTCGACAATTACTTATTGAGGGTTCACTGTGTACCAGAGACTGTGCGAGGCACTTGGAGTCGAGTCCACCTGAACCCGGCCAGTGAACAGCACTCAAACATGAAATCGCCACCTTTAATCATCCAGAGTGTTTTTTCCAGTAAAAAAAAAAAAGCCAGAGGTATTTTTTCAGTAAAATATTTGATCTTTCTATCTTTGTATACTGCCAATTATGAATATTTTATGGTTTACTTTGAGCACTTAAGAGTTTCTATATAGGGAGGGGCAAAAGTAGGTTTATAATTCCTTGTATGGGATATAATACCCTAATTAATACATAGTAATGGAAAAATGAATTCTTGTGTTTTGCGTTCTCACAACCGTGAACTTACTTTTGCCCTACGCTGTATGTGGATTTTCACTGACATCAGGAAGAATCAGTCAAGAGAATGTTTTTATGATCTAATTATCACTATTAGAACAATAGTATGGGACGAGTATGAGACTTTGGCCAAATATACTTCATCTGGATAACAAAAACGTACATTTTAAATAATTCAAGTAGTTTGGCACATGGGAGAAAATTATAGTGAAAAGAGCACTTTGCTGGGAGTCAAAAATCCTGGGTCCCAGTCCCGGTTTCTGTCTTTGTTTTCTTTCCGTGGACTAGTCAGTTAATTTCGAAAGAGCAGTTTTCTCATCTGTAAAATGGGATCACAATACTGTCCTGCCCACCCTGAGGCATTGACTGTATTTAGAACATACTGCATGTTTGTATGTTACAGTGTTATAAAGGGGGTAACATCATTCTAAGGACTGGGTTAAACTGCTTCTTCACTCTACACAGATGATTCTGGAGTAAATCAAGTATCATCTTGGTCACAGCTCAGATCAATTACCAACAAGACCTTCTTACACTTCATTTTAGGTGATTAAGAAAAAAACTCTTATCTATAAAAGCTCATGAGACACTACCCGGAAATTTGCTCTGAGAGAAACATCGTGGATTTTCTATTAAAATATGATAATGAGCTAAATTTAATCTTCTAGTGAAATGAAGACTTTTGAAGATCAACATTTATTTAAACAGGTTCGGAAATTAATGGTTGATCCCCTACCAGCACCATCAGGCCCCACCCACTTTGATCAAAAATTACATCTTTGCCACACAGCCTTCAGCGGAAACCATCGTGACGGAGAATCACTCCCCTCATAGTTTGGCGTCAAATGTTATGCTCCAGCGTCAGAGTATGGCGGTCCCATCCCTTGCACAAATCTGAGAAAGCTTCAAACCAGATCAGCTGGATTTTCAAATGTGGATTATTGTTTTTCTGTCATACTCTCAAGTATATTTGTTAAAAAATAAGCCTGGGTTTTTATTTTTATTTTTTTGTCATCATCCTATCCCAGTTTATTTTTGGTCAGAAAGTAGCTGGACTAATATCCCATGAAGGCTCTCTTTCATTGAATATTCAGGTACAACCAAGAGCACTATGAGGAGCAAAGGACACAGCTCTGTAAGTTACTTCCTCTAGTTTCGTAGCGGGGCCTGAAAAAGCCTCAAGCCCTGCTCAGGTTTAGTCCAGTTCACTTCTAATGCAATGTAATAAAGCCGGCAGAGGCTGGCTGGTGTTGTGTACAATGTCAACTGTCAGCGCTATCCTTGATGCCAGCAACCAAGTATCAGAATAACACTCGTAAGGGCAGAAACAGTGGCGCTCACTCCTAACACCTTTTATAAAGAACAAATCTTCATCATGTCTCTCACAGAAAAGAGGAAAAAAATAATAAGCGCCCCTTCTCACACTTTACATTACCATGAGTACTGGGGGTGTCTCGACTTTTCTGTCCCCCAGCTCCATACCTACCAAATATAGGGGATGGATGTAGAAAGAAAAAAATGGATACATATAATCAAAGGCAGTCCTTTGCTAAGTCTGAGTCTTTATAAGCTGTATGAATTTATTTGACCAGACAGCCAACAGCTAGACATGAGTTCCGACCACTGTTTGACTGGGCTGTGATTTTCCCCAGACACCTGGAACACAAAAACCATCCCATTTCTTAAAGCAACTCACTGACAAGACTGCTGTCCTTTCAAGTTGCCCTTTAGACACAGAGGCAAAGCCAGTCTCCTTCTCTCTCCCACTTTCCCTTATAATACGGTTTTCTGTTTTGAACAGATCAAAATCAAATAGGAGGGAAACAATTGAATTGAAAAGAGATCTGATGTGCCTGTTGATGTCTCATTAACCTTGAGAATGAATGTAACTGCTGACTGCCCGTCACACTGGCATTAGGGTTTGTTAGGGGGAAAGAAAGCTAGTGGGAATTCCACCTGGGACAGAGAGGGGTTGGTGGGGGGATACAAAGAGAAATATCATATAGTAGATCATCTTTCAAAGCACGGGGCAGCTTTCCAAGTGTCACGACTGGCTAAATTCTAGTTTCCTTAAGCCTGTGATGAAACTACTACGCGTCTTCTTGAGAAAGCATTTGGAGCAGTATTTGTCTGTGTGCCAACTGAGGAATTGGGGAAAAAGCACTTTGATGTTGGAAGTATAATGATGAGAAAAAGCAAACATATCAAGATTAATGTTACTAAGGTTCTGTGATGAGTATGTGTGATATGTGTGTGCCATTAAAAATATGATGAGCCACCCAATGTGGGAATCTTCCAATTCCATTGAGTCCTAGTTAGAGTCCCATCATTACTAATTGACAAGTCAACAAATGGAGGGAAATGAGCTTGCCCCTAGGGATAAAGGGTTACCTATAGAGGAAAAGAGAAACAGAGTTCCCCAGGTTCATGGGCTGACTCCTTTTGGAATAAGAAGACTAGAAATCCAATGAGCCTCCAATCTGGCTCTAGACCAGAGACCCACACAAAAGCAGCACCTCTCATCCCTGAGCCCCAGGGCTATGTCTGAGACTGGTTGGTTACTGTCTGCACCCCCCCTCCCTCCAGAAAAGCACCTTAAGTAAACAAACTCCATAATCTCCACCAGGGACTTGGATAGAACATTCTCACCTATTTTTGCTTTTCTCTCCCAAGGTCTCCACTTTTCCATCTCTAGTCCTCACTCTTCTGCTTTTCTTAGGAACTTCCTGAAAGTTATCATCATTAACCTCACTTTTCACATCAAATTCCCCCCTCAGGCTGATGGCACAACCTGTTTCTGCGAGAGTGAGAGTCACCCTCTAACCAGCTGCCTGCTTTCCTGTCCTCTTCTCAGGGCTACACAGCCTGGCGTCTGTTCTCACCCTCAGGTTCTGCACCTCACCCCTACCGCAAATGCACCCAAATAAAAGTGGATCAATTGAATCCCTCTTTGCCCGAAGAAGTTTTTGCATTCTGGAGGAGAGGAGATACTGTGAAAGATGAACTAACTGTGAATTTCAACCATCATTTCCTATCCTAGAAAACAGCGATGGCTACCTCGCTCCCAGGGGGAGGGCAGCAGGGCAGCCCCTGTCCTTGCCAGGGACCGCACTTCTTTCTGGGAGGTGGGAGGCATTTTCCTCACCATCTCATCTCACATTCCTTTGCCCCCTCACGGCCTCTCCAAACTGCCTTTCCCAAAACACTGTGGGGGCCAGAGGAAGGGGTGGGGAAAGGAGAAGAAGGGGAGAAGGGTCTCTGAATCTCCCCATGCATACTATGTTGTTTTCAACTAGCAGGACTTTTTTTCTTACTCTGCTCCTTCCTGGCCCACTTACCCCAAAGCCTCCCCGCCCCGAAGGCCACTGCAACCAAAGGCAGCGCACTGACCACAGCACCCTGACTGCCGCCGCCCCAACTGTTGCAGCAGCTGCCTGGATGGCAACGACGGCAGCGAAGGCAGGGCTGGGCCCGGACTGGGACGCTCCCACCCAGGAGGCTGGGAGGCTCTGGGCGGCCTCCTAGGGGCGCGAGGTGCAGGGGAGCCCCTGCGGCAGGCGCCCGGGATAGGAGAGGCGGCGCTCTCAGCCCGGACCCCGCGCGCAGCCAGTCCGGCCGTGGCAGCGGCAGCGGCGCTGGTGGAGGCTGCCCGCTTCCGCCCCCTTCTCACCTTTAAGATCAGGTCGGTGTGATGCTGGTCCAGCATATTGGCTTTCTGGAAGGAGGTGACGATGACCCGGCCGTAGCGTCCGGGGGTCTGCAGGTCCGAGTAGAGCCGGTGCTTGGAGCGGTTGACCGGGAACAGGCTGTTAACAAGGTTGCGCTCGATCTTGGCGAGGCTGTGCTGGGGCGCCAGCAGGTGCTCCACGCTCTCCTCGACCTGGTAGCGGCTGAAGCTGGCGCCGAGCAGGATGGAGATGAGCACGGGCGCCGAGGCGAAGAAGACCGGGTGACTGGCAATGAAGTGGCCGAGCCGGGAGAAACACGTCCTCAAGCCCCTGTGTAGGACCTGCCGCAGCATCCTAGAGCAGAGCGGGCGCGGGAGGAGGGCGAGGCGCACGCTCGGCGCGGGCTCGGGCGGCGGCGGCGACGGCGGCGGCGACGGTGGTGGCGCCCGCGGTGGCGACGGCGGCGGCGGCGGCGGCGAAGGCGAGACCCGGAGCTTTCCCGGAGCCGCGGCACCACCATCGGGGAGTCCCGCGCCGCGCTTCGGGAGGGTCCCCTCGGGACGGAGACACGCCCTCCTGCCCGCGGCCGCGTCCGCTTGGAGAGCCCCCCAGCCTGGCGGTCTCCGCGCCGCCCCCACCCCGCCCTATCCCGTGCGCCCTCCCCACCCTCCGCCGCCTCCCCGCCCGAGGGGCTCTGCGCTGCTGGGCTGCGTCCCGGCTCAGCGCGGAAGGGGCCCGGGGCAGCCCCCGCGGCGCGTCATGACCCCACTCACCCGACCCCCAAGGCCAACGACAGGGTAGCGCGGGGAGCGGCGGCGGCGCTATCGCGGGGAGACTCTGAGCGCCAGCCTAGGAACACGAGGACAGAGAATTCCAGGCTACACCCAGTCCCCTCCCCTCCCCTTGCTCCCCTCCCCCGGCCCGCCGCCCGCTCACGCCTTCTCCTCCCCTGTATCCTCCGGGGAGACCCAGAGATGAATAAAGAAATGGCCCCGATTTCCCAAACAAAAAGTAAAGCGTTCTCCCGGGGGGAGTCGGGCAGACCCGCTCAGAGCCGATCCCCCCAGAGTGGGAAAGGAAGAGGCTGAAGACTGCGTGCGCCCTGGCTCTCGCCTAGCTCAGGTGGTGGCGCGCACTGGCTGGTGCGGAGAGGGGGTGGGGAGCGAAGACGCTCGAACGTGGAAATCACGCCTCCTCTCAACTAAGAGCCATTTAAAATATCCCCAACACTGCAGCTTCCGTGGGACCACGGGGTCCGGGTGTGCGTCTGGGGCGCGTCCACCCAAAAAGCGCTTGTGGAGAATACACTAGCCCTTATTTAGGATCGCTCCAGACGGACTGGGGTTGGGCAGTTCTGCTGCGCGCCCCTCAACCTCCCCACCCCGTCCCCCAGTAATAAAAGTGCTGATAATGATGGTAGGTCGATGGAGCCGCGGGTCACCAGGGCTCCGGTGCTCTCGGGCTCCCGGCTCTCTGCCCTGCCAACGCCGCCACCTCCTCCTCTCCTCTTCTTCCTCCCCCTCCCCCCTCTGTCGTCATTGGCGGGTCTGGGGGACCTGGTGCGGCGGGGCTGGAGCGGGCGCCCCTGCGGGCGTAGAGTGCTTGTGAACAGCTGGTCAGGGAGTCGGGAGCGTTACTCCCCTTCTCTCTTCCACCCCGCCCTCTCCTCCTCAAACGCGCGACTGTGGGGAGTGGGGGACACCTTATCTCAGACCTGGAGAGATACTGGTCTGTGAGCTTGCCGAGCCGCCGGGGGCGCGGGGGAACCCGGGGGCGCCGAGGGCTCGGCAAAGTTGGGCGTGTACGTGTGCGCGCCAGCCTTGAGCTAGCAGGCAGCCACTGTGGTTCCCCTCCAACTCCCCCTCCAGAGAATTCCCCAAGAAGGCGGGCGCCGGCTTCGGGCCCGGGATAGACCTGCGGCGGCGGGAACGGCCATGCACAGGTACAATTTAGCGCCTTTCCTTGCGCTCTCCAAGCCCCGGGGTTCATCCTTTGCAAAGCAGAAGGAACCGGATCTCAAGAGTCTGGGCCACTGAGTCGCTCTGTCCGGCCATGGGGGTGGGGACTGGGGCGTGGCGAGGGGTCCCCAGGTTTCACTCTCTTAGGGCTTGGCCTTCGCCTCCTAAGCCTCTGGTCCCTTCTGCTTGGCCTCCTAGTAGCAAGGGTCAAGCCAGAGGCGGCCGGGAATAAAGGCGCGGTTCCTGGTCTGTGGCCCGCACTACTGAGCATGGACATGCATATTAATTAAAGCAGAAGGAAGATGGAATGAGGCGAGGAGGAGGAAGAGGAAGAGAGGGCAAGAGGAGGAGAGGGAGAGGGAAATGGGTGGGAGAACGGGACTCTGGGAGGTATTACTCCCCAATGCCAAGCGGCCCTGCACTTCTCAAACTGAACTTGGGAACTTGCACGTTGGAAACAGGAAGTCGTGGGCTGGGAAATCCTCCTCTTTTGGTTTCTCTGTTCCCTTCCCCCACACCAGACCCTCCTTTCTATATTCCCTCAGAAACACCTGAACCTGCTGAGCGGCCCAGCCCGGGGGTGTAACCGCTCTGGCTCTGACTGCGCTCCCTGGGTCCTTCTATCCATCCGTAGTCTTGTCCACTTTCTCTGCTCACCCTCGCTATTCCCCACACTGCTCACTGCTTCCAAAGGCTCCCCCTTGGGCGCTTAGGTTCACCAACAGCTTCAGCCAACACCTCCCTCCACCACTCCGTATTGTCTTCCCCAGGAGGTACATACTGGGAGGGGCTAGAAATTCCCCAGTTACACTCGACTCGTGCCCCCCCCCCCCCCCCAGCATCTTAATTTCTGCTTGCGGATACGCCGCTGCTCTGCAGCGCTTTGCTGATTCACGATGATCGCGGAGGGAAAAGCCTCATTGACTTGTGCCCCGGCCAGCGGCGAGGCGAACGCGAGTGGCTGCTAGGGCGCAGGCTTTCGGAAAGCACCCACCACTCTGCAGCCAAGGTGCTAAATGGCAGGGTGGATGCCCTGCGTGGCTCTCGGTGGGGCAGACTGAAAGACCGAAGGGGGGCGGGTGCATCGGCATTGGGAAATGCTGCGAGCCTGGTTCTTTGCGGCTGAGCCGGCAGCAGCTGGTGGGTGGGCACTTCTCAGGAGGCCTAAAGTCGGTCTCTGTGCGGGGAGCGAATAGAGGTGTTTCATGTGCCCTGATGCCGGCGGCAGAAGTAAGAGAAAGGAAGCCAGCCCACAGGTCTCTTTGGGAGCCTTTCACATTTCGCCGAAGCTCTTTTTATTCTGAAGTCTTTGTCCCTCCAAATGGTTCCCTCCTAACCTTGTATCTCTCTCATCCCTGGAATTTCTGGCCGTTTAATGTTAGCCCTCACGCAGGCGTCCCCTCTCTCGAGCCTGGGCTGAATCTCAGAGCGGGAGAAACCCAGCACTGCTCAGCTGGCCGGGGTGGTAGTGTTGTCCTCCCACTTGGAAAGGGCCTTTCCGTTGAGACCGAGGCATTTACTTCCAGTTCTCCCAACTCTTCCTAATTGTCTTTGTGTATATTTGGGGAACTTCCACCCTGTGTGCTTTAATTCCGAGACACCCAACGGCCTGACAGTTGATCTTTCCGCCACTTTCTATTGCCTGCAATCCAGTTAGTATTGTCAAAATTGAGTTGGAGCCAGAGAGACAGGAGAGAGGGCGTTGTCTCCTCCCAGTGTTTCTCCTCTTTTGATTAGACGTTCAGGGGAGCTTTGCCACCACCCAAGACTTGAGTTTGCATTTGGGACAATGACCTTGAGAACAGAGCTTCTATCAGCACACTTGTAAACGATTCCTTTTTCTGATCAAAAATCAATATATACTAATTGTAGAAAAATTAAAAACAACAAGAGAAGGAAGGAAACCAAAAGACACCTGCCTCTGTATTCCCTCCCTCTTTGAAAGGTAACCTCTGTTTGCAAGTTACTGTATACGTAGACAGCATAATACAGAGGTTAGCCTATTGGTTCCATAGCCCTGAAGCTGAGTTCTTGCTCCACTACTTACTATGATGAGTTGAGTAAGTAACCTAACCTCTTTATACCACACTCTTCTCTTCTGGAAAATGGCAATAATAATGGTACCTACCCCACAGAGTTGTGCTGAAGATTAAATAGGTTAAAAGAGGTAAGTCACTTAAAACATGGCCTGGAATATCATAAACACCTAGTAAATGATATTTGTTATCTTTCTAGTCTTTTCTAAATATGTGGTTGTGAAGGAGAAAATCAGTCCCTGCCATCCAGAAACTGACCTGGTATTGTCAGCTAGGGCTTGGTGTTGCTAAGAGCTACCCTGAGACTCACTTCTAAGCTTTGGTCTCTTGTTGAATGAAAACCATTCAAAGCAACACTGATGTCAGATAAGGTCATTCTGTAACTGTGATGGATCCAGACTAAAGACCACTTTATAATCATGTTTGAACACAGACAAAATGCGAACCTTCTCCAAACCACAAAATGACCAAACATGTCCCTATCCAGGCTAATATGAGTGACTGTTGTTGCTTTTTAAAACAAACAAACAAACAAACAAACAAACCAAAAATCACAGCTTTAGTCTTGGTCTAGTCTTTTTGCTCTCTAGATAAAGATTTATTAAGGCACCCAATCACAAAACTACTCTGCAGCCTGACAGCAGCCTATCCAGAGCAAGCCCCTCTGTCTTAAACCCCTTCCTTAAAATCAATTAAGGCAAACTCAAATCCTGTAAGTCCCTTCTAACACTTTATTGAGACACCCCTCAGTTCTCTGGTGCATGCTCTCCTTTACTGCAACAAAAAAGGAAACCCAGAGTGTTCAGCTACTGGTGTGTTCCTGGTACTCTTTGGCAGGAGGGCTTTGGCAATGTATATAACGTGTTTATATACTTTCTTTTTCCTAAAATTGAAGGCCATAATAAACATTCTGCTTGGCAACCATTTTTACCATTAAACAGATCATGAATAGTTTCTCATGTCAATTAACATTGCTATTGAACATTTGAAATAGCTGCATAGAATTCCATCATATGGCTGATACTTCATTTGTGTAATATATACCATATTGTTGCACATTTAGTTTTTTACAATTTTTACTAATATAAATAACACTGAGTTGAACATCCTGTACATAAATGTCTGCATCTCTATTTTCTTAGGGTCAGATATCTAGCACTACATTTTAAATAGACTGCTCCTAACAGATACCTTTCTAAGTATTGTTAAATGGTAAGGGACAAGGGCATTCCTTCACAGGGATTAAATTTGTTGACAGAAATAAATGAAGTAGTCTCACTTGCGGATGGATTTCTATCCTCTGTTATGTTTGGAATCAGTCTCTTGACTCTGTCTTGCTCAGAGATGCCAAAGAGATCAATCATGGTGTGTGGAGAGAGTGGGGGACTCAAAAGAGAAGGTTAGAACCAAGGGTCTGATTTGTCTAGCAAGTTTGTCATTACCTTTCTATAATCAATCCCACCACCATTTTCTGCCTGAAAAACAAAAAAAATATATTTTTCATGTACATATCTTAAATCAAAACAGATCGATGTCAATTGTGAAATGCCTGTGCACAGCAGGATCATGCAAAGAGTATTTGGGTAGCCGAAGTTGAGGGTGGCCCTCAGGATAGTGTGTTCGTCATTACTTTATATTTTCCTGATCTCTGAACACTGAAATATTCTTAAAAGTGCTGAGTGTTTCTGGCATTCTAAAAGATCTAGGTAAGGTCCTTTTGGAGCATAGGAACACATGCAGGGAAGGCCAAAGTATAACAAGGATTATTCTTTCGTAGAGGGGAAGCTCCCCTGAGAAGCATCAGCATTACCTTGAGTGGGGATGTTTCCATGAAATACCTACTGGGACTCAGCCCTGTTTTGACCAAGAGGCTGTTTTACGCAGAGCAACACTATACTCCCAAAAACTTACCCAGAAGGAGATAACTGAAGATAGTTTCAATTTGCCGTTGAAAAGAGAACACATGTGTAACAAATCTTAATAGGCTGCTTAAGATGAAGAAACATGTAGATGATTCTTACTCAAAAGTGTGCTGATTGGATATCCGAGCCTTTCAGGATATTCTGCCAACTCAGTGGCTCTCAATATCATCATGAATCTTTTAGAAGAATGATCCATCATACCATAAGGAAAAAAGTAATGCAAAGGCGTTTTCCTGAATAAACATAAGACTCAGGGCTAAGAGAGAGATATATTTCATGCATTGATTCAGGCAGAAACATTTTGGACTCGTCACGTCACCAGTAGGTCGAGGTGGCCGGGTCCAAACCTTTGCTTTGTGTTTCTTCTCCCAACAGAAAGCATGGCTTTACCTTCTTTCCACCTTTCAAAATCTTTCCATCCCTCAAAGTTCTCTTAAAATCCTAGCTCCCATATACAATAAGGTTTTGCTGACTGCCACACCAACATCGATTAATTTAACTCCAGTGAGTGATTTTAGTTGAATGATTTCAGTGAGCAAGTTCCTACTGTAGCAGACAACTAGGAGAAAGTGAGCAAGGGATTCCCCACTCTTGAAGAATCTGAATTCTAATAGGGTTGAATAAGTGTACTGAGGATTAAAACATAAGTCCAACTAGAGGAAATGCTAGAGAAGAGGTCACAACAATGTGTGAAAGCTCAAAAAGGCATAGATAATATCTTGTTAGTCTCTAGTCTTAGAATACCATTAGCCTAGAGTTAGCACTTGCTGTTTGCAACTTCTTTGTTATGTGATGTGTTATATATATGATCTATAAATATCTATATCTATAAATATAAGATATGTCAATATTATGTATCAGGGGTTTTTTTTTTTGATATCCTTTTGATCACTGGGCCAGACTGATTGAGGTCCCCTTCTCTCTTCCCGTGGTATAGTCCTACAGTTCTGAGCTTGGCCAAAGAAGGTGATAACTCATTTTGGGACTTCCTGAGTAATGTCACTTTCTTGATGGTAAAGTAAGTGTCACTGAGGTTTTTCATTAAGTTAAACTAGTTTTTCTTCTACTGCATCTAAATGAAGACAGTTTAGGTATGTTATTCAGTTTCAGCACCAGGGACAGAGCCATTCACACCTAGTTACTCCTCCCCCTCCCAGCCCCCATCACTTGGTTTCAGAGAAATTTCAGACCTAAAGAGGTTATTTAAACTAATACAGTCCAGGGAGTTTATCATCTTTGCCTAATCCAGGACAATTAAAATGGAGAGAAATTTAGATTAGTGGATCACTAAATCCAATATGTTCATATTTATAATTGTGCCCAATACTTTTATGCCTTTGTGATATGTGTGTGGGGGGAGGAGGACATTTAAAGGTAAATGTTAGAACAGACTGTAAAATATAATCTCTTGAATTTTAGGAGTAATT
Organism: Anoura caudifer; assembly: GCA_004027475.1. Taxonomy (NCBI): domain Eukaryota; kingdom Metazoa; phylum Chordata; class Mammalia; order Chiroptera; family Phyllostomidae; genus Anoura; species Anoura caudifer. The sequence goes on along the minus strand of PVKU01002575.1, from coordinate 119,239 downwards.
ATGCCAATGACTTACAGGAATGGTAGAAAAAGGGAAAAGAACATTTTCATGTGTTTTATGTGCTAAGTTTAGCCCTAGGCACTTTCACATACAGTATCTTGGCCTATGTAATTTGCAAAACCACTGCGTAGGCTCTTAAGTGTTGTCAAGCCCATTTTAAAGAGCAGAAACTGATGATTAAGGAGATTAAGTATCTTGTATAGAGTTACCTATAATGGAAGCATAAATGGAACCAAGACTATCTGATATCAGAATCTCTGTTTTTCTTTCTTTCTTTTTTTGCTTAATCCCTTCACCTTTTCCACCCAGCTCCCCAACCCCACTCCCCTCTGACAGCTCTCCGTCTGTTCTCTATCTATCAGTCTGTTCTATATTATTCATTAGTTTATTTTCTTCATTAAACTCCACATATGAATGAAATTATATGGTACTTGTCTTCCTCTGACAGGCTTATTTCACTTAGTATAATGCTCTCCAGGTCCATCCATGGTGCAAAAGGTAAGATTTCCTACTTTTTTTACAGTCCAGTGGTGTACACAGACAACAGTGTGGTGATTACCAGAGGAAAAGGGCAGAGGAGGTAGAAGCGGGTAAAGGGGGGATAAATGGTGATGGAAGGAGACTTGACCTGGGGTGGTGAGCCCACAGTATAATATACAGATGATGTATTATAGAACTGTATGCCTGAAACTATTTAATTTTATTAACCAATGTCACCCAATAAATTTAATTAAAAAAATAAGAATCCATGGTTTTCTGTCAATCATTCTTCTTTTAAGCAGAAAATTACTTGTTTCCTCTTATAAAATGCTTGACTGGATATCATAATGTGTCAAAAGCATTTTAATCATATAACATAATATGCCACGAATATTATAAACAATTTAATGCTATTTCTGTATTTCCTATTCATTTATTTGTTTTTTAAATTTTTGAAAAACATATTGTTTATTTATTTTTAGAGAGAGGGGAAGGGAGGGAGAAAGAGGGAGAGAAACATAGTCCATCTGTTGCCTCTTGCGTGCCCCCTTTCTGAGGACCAGCCCACAACCCAGACATGTGTGTTCACTGGGAATTGACCCAGTGACCTTTTGGTTCGCAGGCCAGCATTCAGTCCACTGAGCCACACCAGTGAGGGCTGTATTTGCTATTCATTTAATAGTGTTGTAAGATGGCAATATTGTTGCCTATCCATTAATCAGTTTTTCAGTATTTGAATTCATTTCTGATGTTGGTATTTCTTAGTGGAGGCTGTGGACTAACAAAAATATTGTTATGGAACCCAAAGTGTTTGCTGATCTAACCCAACCCACTCTTTTTGCAGATGGCAAAACTTCTGCAGTCCTTGTCTAGATTGTACCATGAAAAAAAAAATCCCTCAAAATGTTAAAATGGAAAACTGTCAAGTAGTTCCAAAATACATAACAGAAAAAGCAACCAAATAGACTCTGACCTTATGCCTGTTGAAATTCTTCCATTTTTGTAGTGGTTCAACAGTAGTCATTATACTGCAGAGGGAAAGATTTTTTTTTTTTTACTTCTTTCCCTTTACTGTGTAAAGTGAACAGAGACCATTATAATCACCCCATCCATTGTATTATGCTTGAACATAGGGGGCCTAAGAAAGCCGGGGGTTTCCTGATAAAACTTTTAGCTTCAGGGCAGTTACTGTTTGATGTTTATGTATCTAATCCCTTTAAAAATTGTACTCCAGAGCATAACCTAAGACAAAAACACTTCATCCCTTTTGTTATTAGAACTGTGTACTTCTTGCTTTGACTTTTAAAAATGACACAGCTACAAGGCATTCTGTTCCCCATGGCTGATCACTTCCTTCTAGTGAATGGCATTATGCTGGTGAATTAATTAAGAGTAAAATCTGATTTACGTATTAACAAATATTAGAATTATAGGAAAGTTGCATCAGGAGGCAGCTCCTAGGAGAGGCTAAATGAGAAAAAAGAATTCAAGGTTTGTTTTTTCAGACAAAGCTCAGGACTTTGCATTTCTAGGGCTGCTTTGCTTCCACCTCCAGGCATCTTCTGAATATCACAAAGGGGATTATTGTGCACTTGGAGAAGTATGTTCCACCACAGGTGGCAAGGTTTAGCCTCTGGTGAATGCTATTACCTCCTGTAGGGTGCCAGGCGCCAGAAACCAGTTTGGTTACTAGCCAGGCCATTAGCAAACAAGGTCTCCCCTCTAGCCCAGTCTCCTCCCTGTATTTCCGATTTCTTTTCACAAAATCAGAATCATAAAGACAGTGACGGGTTTTTCTCTGTTAAGGAGACTTTCAGATGCAAAACATGCTAATGAATGTAAAGTACTTTGAAACCACCACATCCATTATTGGGCCAGATAGATCCAAGACGCTTGGCTGAATGTGGAGCTGGAAGACTTGTAAAGACACCTTGCCTTTGAAGTGTCCCCAGTGGAGTGGACTGAGGTCAGCAAGCGAAAACAAAATCGTGTAGTGCGGCCAGAACTTTGGTGCTATGGGGCCAGCGAGAAGCTTCCCCCAACGCAGCCTGAAAAGCACAGGTAGGGCTTGGGAAAGCTTTTAAGAGGATTTATAGAGATGCTATCTGGTGCTTCATCCGTATCTTCTTATTCCACTGTAGGAGCTCACTCTAGGTAGTTCCCACAAATGGTGATGGTTTCCTGCCTCTCTCTGAGATATTCTCTGGTTGTGGAGCAGGCAGGAAGTGTCAGGGAGCTAACTAACACCTCTAGGGGAGACCCTCAGTTAATGAGGGGCAGGAGAAGTAGAGAAACCCCCAAACTTCTTTGCCTCTCTGTGGGACTCTGAGGCTCTTGAAGACTTCCCAGCAGAGTTGTCCCTCAGTTGCCTGCTGCAGTGACCTTCTCATGAGCACTCCCTGTGTTGGCTTTTCTCTCCACTCTGTCCACTTTCTCTGCTCCGCCACTTTGTTTTCCGGGACTCCCTTCCCAAATAAGCCACTCGTGCCCACATCTTTGTTTCAGGGTGTGTCTTTGGGGGAACCCAACCTTAAACAGGAGATGACATCCTGATGGAGTCTCAAAGGTTAGCAGTTAGTGAAGCCTAGTGAGTTTAATGATATGTAAATTATACCTCAGTAAAGCTTTTTGAGAAAAAAAATGAGTCAACCCACCATGGAAGGAAGGAATATTTCAGGCAGAGGGAATGACATTTGAAATAATGAGGACGGGATAGAGAACTTAGCTTGGTTTGGGAACTACAAATTGTCCAGATTGCATAGGCAGCAGTTTGGAAAGGCAGATAGGAGCTGGGTTAAAAAGGGTCTTAAACAAGCTTGGATAAAGAGCTGAGGGTTTTATTCTGAAGGTGACAGGGAGCCATTTCAGGGCTTTAAGCAGGGGAGTTCATGGCCAGGTTTGTGTTTTATAAAGTTACTCGGGTGGCCTCCTGGAAGGTAGATAAAAGGAGGGCAAGGTTAGGGGCAAAGAGACCAGTTAGGAGGTCATGTTACTAATTAGGACAAGAAGAGATTAGGGCCAGAAGCAAGGTAGAGGCTAGTAGGAGGGAGAGAAAGGGAAGGACTCACATATTTTTAGGGAGATACAATGGCAGGACTGAGGTGATTGAAGAACTGAGCCAATATTCTGCGTCATGGTTTCTGAAGACATAGTATCATTTCAAAGAGCTATGCTAAACCATATCCAACCCTAGAGATGTTAATTTATTTTTTACCAAATTCTCCTGGAGAACGGAGCTTCTCAGGGTGAGGAAAAAGAAAAGATGAACTCTGTTAAGCTCTAAGTTACAACATTGTAGGGTTGAATGTAATGGTTTGGACGTGAGAGCTGGACGAGAGAGGTTAGTGGCCTGAAGGAGTCCACAAGGTGGAAGCTAGAATCCATTAGGTTAAATCCATCACATGCTGATTCATGAGGATTTATAAATGTCCTTGCTCCCAAGGGAATTGAATTATATCTTAGGGCTAGTTGCTTAAATGAGACAACTTCATTTGGAGGACAAGGTAAGGAGATAAATGAACAGGCCGGGGGAGGAGGGAGAGGAAAGTGAAATGTAGGGCCTTCATGGGCGAGATTCCCCAGCAACTTCCCTCTTTGGTTTGTCTTAATTCTCTTCATCTGTATAATGTACGCCTAGGGGTTTTCCTTCTGTTGACCTTCTAGAACCCATCTACCTCTGAGGATGACCAAAGACATACTCTCTATACACAAGCCTCCATTCCCTGGTAGCAGCTTATACTTCTGTTAGGAAACAGACACACACACACACCACCCACATGCCCATACTTTAATTTACACAATTAGAAACCACATCGAAGAAAACAGACACCATTGTTGTACAGTATTACACACACACTCTTTCATGGACACCTGTGCTGGGGGCGCTATAATTATGAGACTAATACAATATTTTTAGTCCTATGATGAATGATAACTGCTATGAACATTCATGTACCAGGGTTTGTGTGGCTATATGCCTTCATTTCTCTTGGGTATACACCTAGCAGTGGAATAGCTGGGTTATATGCTAAGTCTGTGCTTAACGTTTTGAGACACTACTGAATTGTTTCCAAAGAGCCTGAACCATTTTACATTCCCAGCAGCAATGTGTTTTGTTTGTTTTAATCATTATATATGCTAGTTTTTTTCTCTACTTATTATTAGATGTTAGTTCGAGAAAACCTTTCTTGATTTGTCTGTCTTTTAAATTCTCCTTTGTGGTGAAAGATTTTTTTTTAACATCTAAAAATGTTATTTGAAAATCCCCTGGTATCCTGGTAAGAATTATGATAACGAGACTAGAAAATATACCAGACTGGACCAGTGTATCGCTTAGGTAGCTGTGGGAAGCTCTTGTTCGGAGATACAGGAATTTCAGGTTGTGAGGTCCGCATCCTGCTGCGGATACTCACACCTGTGTAATCTGCAATGCGAGGGAATTCTTACATGGACCAGTAAATGGAATATGGGGACCACACCAATGCTCTCTGTTTTTAGACTCGGAAGGGGAAAGAAAGTGGGAGAGGCCACAAGGAGCTGAAAGTCCCAGACAGAGTGGTGGGAAGGCCACAAAGACATGCTATTCAGAGCTTTCACAGTAGCAAGAGGGGTGGGTGCCTGAGGTATGATAGTGGGTCTGGTTTGGACCCACTTGGAAGCTTGCCCAGTTCCCATCTCCTATCCCCATTCAGACTAGTCTCCCCAATTGATGCCTTCCAGTTCCAGCCTGCATTTTTATCCATCCAGTACCCATCACTCCTGCCAGTGGGTGATGAGGAAAAGTAGGAAATGGGAAAAAAGAGAAAAAGGAGAACATGACCCTTCCCCCACTTCTTTGCCTCCTATTTACTATTCATTCAGTAGGTATTCTGTTTAATTTGTCTCACCTGAAATGGCACTTTGGTCTCCATAAAGCAGTAGTATCACCTCAGGCAAGGCAATGAACTCCCCTGTAGAACAATAAAGGTGAAATAAGGTGGTGACAAAATCCTACAGGAGGGACTATTAACTAATGTTATTAAGTGATGCTTTCTAAGTGAAAGTTCCCTCCACTGTAATATTTCATTATTAGCAGCCCTTGGGAGTTAGAAGAAAAGAAATACCTTTCTATTCTCTGGCTTGGTCTCCTGGTACTCATAAAGGAATGTAGGCTATGCTTTATGATGCCAAAAACCATCGATCAATCCAGTCAATTTGATAATAGAACAACAATCAACCACATTATTTGGCATTACGCAGGCACAACAGCCAATTGTTTGACTGAAATATTCACATGCAAATCAGTTATTTTGACATCTTATGGGCACAGTCCATGTCAATATTTAAATAGTAATTAAAAAATCATTAATTAGAGCCATATTTGTTGATTACTTAATATATAGGAGTTTTTCTCATTTAACAGATGGCTTTGCATCAATCCCAACTTAGAAATTAGTAAACACAGATTTTTCAAAATGTAGAAAGGAAGTAAAAACATAAGAAGGGGCTAGAGGCAGAAAGCAACTTAAAGATGATTTTAAAACTGAGATAGTGGTAATTCTTTAGTGCTGGTAAGTAATCTTTGCAAGAGAAGGCACTTGAAAGTCCAAACATTGGAGGTGCAATTATTAATCTGGTGTGTTAGTATCCTAGGGCTGCCGTAGCATAATACAAAAAAAAAAAAAAAAAAAAACCTGGGTAGCTTAAATAATAGAAATGTACTGTCTCATAGTTCTGGAGGCTAAAGGTCTGAGATCAAAGTATCCTAGGATTGGTTCCTTCTGAGGGCTGGCAGGGGTAATCTATTCCGGGGTTCCCTCCTAGTTTCTGGTGGTCTGCTGACAACTTTTAGCATCCCTTAGTCTGCATTCATCATGTTCACATGGTGTACTTCCTCGGTGTGTGTGTGTCCTTGCTTCTAAGGACATCAGTTATATTGAATTAGGGCTCCATTCTACTCCAGTCTGATTTCATCTTAACTAATTACATCTGCAATTACCCTGTTTCCACATAATGTGCTGGGGGTTAGAACTTCAATATCTGAATTTTGAAGGGGCACAATTCAGCCAATGACATCTGGTAAGAGATCAATTCCGCCTCCACAGAGGCCCAGAGTCTCTGTGAAGTCTGGCAGAAGTCACCCTTGGCTGGATGCTTTTGTGTTAAGGTAAGGGCAAGTAGAAATCTGCTGTCAACCAGATGCTAGGGGCACGCCCTGTTTTTCAGTTAATGCCCTTTTGATGCCTCCTGTGTACATTTAAAGAACTGGGATTAAAAATTGCTTTAGAACTTGGGGTCCAACATGTTTTTCACTTTCTATAAAACTACTCTCTCCCACAGGAGGTATTCTCCCTCCAATTTTTGTATTTTATATTTTGAACATAACAAATGCCCTTTTGGATCATCCTTTCCACTTCATTTGAAAATTTGTGCTCTAGTCGCCAAGCTTAGCTGCCCTATCCCCTTCCTCAGCCAATACTATGGCCATCTCCACCCCATCCTCACCTTATGTGACTTTGTTTGGATTTGGAGAATCACTTGGCTACCATTTTCCACCTGGAAGAAAGGGGATAGACATCATCCTTTTAAATATCCTGAACACCGAGGTTAGAATCATCATGTCCATCGGGTCAGTCCTTGCCATGAGCGATGGACTGTGCTTTGCAAGGCCATCTTTCTTGAGGACATCACCAGCAATGCTCTGATAGACTTTTGGTGAGGAACGTCACAGGATATTTTCATCGGTGTGAAATTGCTCTTAGAAATCACCTTGCTCTTACCTGTGGTGTACCCTCTCATCTTGCTCTGCTTCCCTTGAGAACTTTTTCAGAAGTGACTTTTTTTGATTGTTGATGATTTTTGTTGCAAAGCTTTTAGTGAGAAAATAATACAGGCTATATTTGCATGATGCAGGAACAATTGGAGGATTGAATCAAACCAGTGGACAGTTTGGTGGGAAAAACATCACCATCAAGGTTTCCTTTGGTACCACTTTGTCAAGTGTTATGTGTATACATACACATACACATTTCATGATTAGATGCTTGTATGTGTGCATATACAAACAAAATCATGTTCCTTACTCATCAAGTGGAAACGATTGAAGTAAACCACACTTGTCTCTCCATGCAAGTCAATGACTAAACATTTATTATAAGCCCACTGTGTGGATCATTGGGGGGGTGCAAGGAGGCAAAAATCCAGATTCTTGCTTTCAACAAGCTTGATATCTTGGTGGGGAGAGAAGATTCTTGATTCATGCAGCAAAAATTAATTAAGAACTAATAATGTGCCAGCTCCAAATTGAGAAGTGATATGTGTTGTAAGTAAGAGATCATCCCTATCTCAAGAAGGTTATAGTTTACTGGAGAATGTAGAGAAGTTGACAGAGGGTGGCAGGAGTGTGGCAAGGACTTTAATAGCATAGGACATTGCAAGAGTTGGCATTGGAGTGTCTGCCTTGGGCTGAGAGAGTTAGGGAGGCTTTCTGGAGGTGGAAGATGACTAAGACCAATGCATAGTAGTGCCATTAGTGTTTCACACTAAGTGAGTGGTGCAGGTGGAAGTGGCATTCAAAGGTGGGGGAAGTCACTTTGTGCTGGGGTGATGAGGAGGAACTTCACGGAGGAGTGGGGTTTGAGATAAACTGAAAGTTCACGTCAAAAAGTGCACACATCTGGCCACTCTTCAACTGTGTATTGTGGAAATTCTCTGTAGGGAGTTAGGGTGATGGGACAAGTCTGGAATCTAGTAGGGGTTGGAACTAGATATAATTAACCACAAGAAAAGGATTTTGAGCCCTGGCTGGTATAGCTCAGTTGGTTGCAGCATCTTCCCATACACCAAAAGGTTGTGGGTTCAATTCCTGGTCAGGGCACATACCTACGTTACAGGTTCAATCCCCAGTCTGGCTGCGTACCGGGGTTGGAGGGGGTGGGCAACCGATTGATGTTTCTCTCGCATCTCTTTCTGTCCATTTTTCTTTCCCCTTCCTCTCTCTCTAAACTCAGTAAACATATTTTTTAAATTAAAAAAAGAAAAGGGTTTGGCATTGAATACAAGCCTGCTAGTGGTGCTTCCAAGGGTTGTCACCAGTGTCAACAGTATTAGTGTAGGCTGGGGGGTTGCAAGGGAAAGGCCTTACATGACGTGAGTTTGCGAATGAAGCAGTGTGGTTACTTTGAGTTGATGGATAGATTTGGGAGGAGGCAATTCTGGCGTATGATGTACGAGGGCTTTTGTCTGCCAGTTGCAAAAATTCAACTAAGTGGTGTTAACAAAAAAAAAAAGACCAATTTTTCCTGCAGAATGCACAATCTGGAGGTAGACACTGGCTATTGGTTCAATGGCTCAAGCATGTTACACATGGCTTCTCTGCCATTTTCTTGGCCTTCTCTTAATGTTTGTTGCATTATGACTGAAATATGACTGTTACAGTTCTAGACTGTCACAGTTCTAGACATCAGATATCCATTTTAGTCAGGAAAAAGGTGCAAAGTTATGTCTGTTCCTTTAATAAGGAAAGTATTTTTTGCAGAAGTATCCCTGCAGAGTTTCCCTTGTGTTTTAATAGCCAAACCTGTAGCAGATGGACACAAAGAAAATTAAGACAGGTTCAGAAAGAGATTAGGGGTTTCAGTCTGTCAGAAACGTGTGTGTATGCTCATGCATGTGCCTGTGTGTGTTGTTAGGGATACTTAGAGCTTGGACCTGTGTACAGGACTAGGTGCAGTATCAGTAACGGCCTCAAGGGGGAACCAGAGAGAAGGCCACGCCGCTGAGCCCCACATAGTGCTTCATTCCATGACTATTTGGGGTCACTCCTGTCTAGCATTGTTGATTCTGGATAACTCCCCTGTGTCCATATCCTCGTTCTGCCCCTCAGATGTTTGCGTTCTCTTTGATTTTGTCATTGGCGACCTCTTCTAACTTTGTCCACACCTGGAGAGAAGTCAGGAAGCCAACATTGACAGGGCCTGAGACTTCTGCCAGGCCTAGAAACTGTGCCAATCATGAGCTCCCTCTGGGTAGGGTTCGCAGTTGCCAAGTATCACATCCAGCCAGACAGAGAAGAGGAAAATAAGGGGGCTTCAGTGCCTGATGATTGTGCCAGGCCAGTCAGTGTGGAGCCAGACTGGAATTAAGAAATCTGTTTTCTGAAGAAAAGTGTGATTCTGGACTTACTCATTTTCTCCATGGTTTTTGCCTTTCCCCTCCGTGTCTTGCTAAACTGTTCCAGAAACACTGCACTTGTCATCTCAGAACTAAAAGAAAAAAGGAATTGCCTGTATCACACCAATAAGGCCTTCTTTCTTACCTCCCAGGCCAAGGATAGGAGAAGCTAACCTGTCCTGGCCTGTGATGCTGATGAGAATATGGCAGTTAGTGAGGAAATACCTTGGAGAGGGTAGCCAAGGACAAGGGTGATTTCTACTGTCCTCTTATAAGGGCGTTCATTTAGAAGTGATTCTCAACCAAGTCTGCTGGTGAGATTGGGGAATCAGAATGTTTGCTGAAGCTGACAGACATATGATTGTTTAAAACAGAGCAGCACTTGCCCCATTGAGTATTTTGTAAACATAGTGTTTACATTTATGTTGCATTTCAGAGAATTATCAAAAGTGGGCATGGCCCACAAGGCTGAGAAACCTTGCTAGGGACAGTGATGCAGGACAGAGTGAGGCATCCTGTGGAGACAAGTAAGAAAAACCTGCTCCACATTGCAGAGCTGCCTAAGAGGAAAACCTCTCTGAAGTTTCAGTGAGAGGACTTGTTCACTTTGATGTGTGACCTAGGGCAGGAGCTGGGCTTTGGGCTTTGGGAGTCTGGTGAAGCCTATGAACCCCCTCTCAGAAAATGTTTTTTTTTTTTTTTAAATTCATAAAATCGCATGAATAGGAAACAAAGGAAATCAATTATATTGAAATACAGTTGTGAAACTTAAAGAACCAGATTTGTGATAAATGGATGTGCTTTTTAAAAATTTTTATTTATTGATTTGAGAGAGAGAGAGAGAGAAAGGGAGAGAGACAGAGAGATACCTAGATTTGTTGTTCCACTTATTTATGCATTCATTGGTTGTTTCTTGTATGTGCCCTGACTGGGGATCGAACCTGCAACCTTGGGTATCAGGACAACACTCTAACCAACTGAGTTACACAGCTAGGGCCACTTCTTATTAACATTTTAAATAACAAGATCTAGTGAGAGGTAGAATTAACTGCTGTAATTTTGAAGCAGTGATTGTAATTTTGAAGTAGTGATGTGAGGAGTGTTAACAGTATTTTGAGATATCTGCAAAAGCTGAAATGCGACATGGGACAACTGTGAATTTTATTGGTTGCAAAATCACAGCACTGCTAGTACAGCTGAGGTTTCCTACCTATGTTGAGTTGAAGTAACTGCCAAATTTCAGTTAGAGATTGAAAACAAAGGGTAAAATTTTCCCATCCAAGTTCTGGACCCCCTGAATTCTACCCATAGATCTCCCAGGAGTCCACAGGTTTCAAAACAGCTACAGAATGGAGACAGAGGGGACTACACAGTGGCAGGTTAATGTTGCAGTGAATGGGGGTGCAGGCAGAAGACCAGACACTGACGGTGGCAGCAGCTCAGTCATCTGTCCTGGACACTGTCCATCTTTTCATCAAGGGGCTGGTGTAGAAGCTGTACTCCATTTTCTGGGTCTGTTTGTGCTCTTAGATAACGCCAAGTCCAGGAAATGGTGCTGTTAATTTTTTATTGGCAGTGGACTTGGTTATCTTGCAAGAGATTAATGGACTTGGGGTCTGGTCCAAGCCTGTGAGGGTTTCTGGTGATGGTTTGCTCTCAGCCTTCCTGCCCTGACTGGCTCTGATGAGCATTCACGCGATGTCAGCTCAATGTGCTAAATGTAAATGAAAAGCCAACATCAAATGCAAAGGAAAGGGGCAAGAAAAAGATTTGGCTTTGGGTCATCCTCCTTTCTGAATATGGCACTGGGAGCCCAATTGCTAACACATTGAGTCCGAAGTCAGAAGGTTGCCTCAAGACTCATGTTAATCATTATTGTCATTTTGCAAACAGAGAAAGAGGACTAGCGATGAGTTCAAGGCTGAGGAGCATGTCAAACAGAATGTGATGAATAGAATTTCCAACCAAAGAATCACAATCCTTCTGTCCATGGATGCAGTTAGTTACACTTTGAAAAGCATGTGCACCAGGAAGCAAGTGGTTCTTGAATGCCTGGCACATGATGAGCAAGGTAAGGGTGGAGGCCTCTTCAGCTACGATGGTCAGGCAAAGCCTCTTGGAAGGGATGCCACTGGAGTTGAGAGCAAAGTGAGGAGAAGCAGGCAGCCACACAAAGATCAGGGTAAAAGCACTCCAGATGGCAGGAAGAGCGCCCGGGAATGCCCTGGGAGAGCAGCAAGCTTTGAGAGACAGGTGGAAAGCCAGTGTGGGTGAGAAGGGAGTATTGCAGGAGGTGGAGCCCAAGAGAAAGGGGGGCCCAGTGCCTGGAGTGCCCCAGAGTTCACAGGGAGGAGGCAGGATTGCAGTCAGGTTGAAAGCAGAAGCTTCTCGACGATTTTAGATGGAGCAGCCTACTTGATCAGCACTCTCTGTGGTCCGTATCCCACCATAGCTCTGTCTGCTGCGCAAGGACAGACTGGTGAGGGCAAGAGTGGGAAGGAGGTGGATGCAGTCTCCTGGTGGGGAGTCACGTGACTTGGACTAGGGTTGTAGCAGTGCAGGTGGTGAGAATTGGCCAGATCCTGGAAATATTTTAGAGACGCGGCCAACAGGATGTACTGATGAGTTAGACAAGGGTATGAGAGGGAGTGGCATCAGGGATGGCTTCTCAGTAATGTGGGGCGACGAGGGGAAAATGGTGACTTATATACAGTTCATCTTGTGTCCTCTGACACGGCCCCCCCCCCACACCCTCGGTGACCTTTTTGACTGTACCACCTTCTCAGTCTAATTTCCTCTGCCTTCTCAAGGGTTGTAACCATGTACCTCTTTCTTAGAGAGCAGTAGGGGGTAGTAGATGAAAGGCAGGGTTTAGAACAAAGGGCTAGAGTTTGACTCCTGGCTCCCCTCCTCATTTATCTGTTGTGTGACTCAGGCAACTTGCTTCTCTGAATATCAGTTGTTTTTCATCTATAGAGTGGAATGAAAAGAGTTACCTCGTAGAGTTTTTTGGATACTGACTAACAAACACAGTGCATGAAAAAGTGCCTAGCCCAGAGCGGGCTCTCAGCAAACTCATCCCAACTTCCATTCATTTCATTGGGTTGGCCAAAAAGTTCATTTGTTTTTTTTTCCCTGTACGATGGCTCCAAAGCGCTTAATTGTCTTTAACTTCATTCGAAATAATTTTATTAGATTGTATTGTGACAGCTGTCACATCAGTGTGCATTTAAGAAAAATTATCAAAATTGGTGAATTTTTGTGTAGCCATTTTAACATTGTACATGAAAGGAAATATGCATCATTTTTGGCATATTATGCTTTATTTCAAGGAAGGTGAAAATGCACTGAAATGCAAAAAAAGATTTGTGGTGTGTATAGAGAAGGTGCTGTGACTGAATGCGTCAAAAGTGGTTTGCAAAGTTTTGTGTTGGAGATTTCTCACTGGCTGATGCTCCACAGTTGGGGCTAGTTGAAGTTGATAGCAATGTTATACCATGTGGGAGACAGCCAAGATACTCAAAATATCCAAATCAGCAAACTTATTGGTGAAAATGAAACGTGTGTCTTTTACTTTATGGAAAAAACTAAATGGAGTTTTTGGCCAACCCAATGCATGGCTATTTAAGGCCTGGTTTAGTGACAGTCTGGATAGCTATTCGCAATAAACTAAATCATGTTATGACATTATGTGGGTCTTGCCCTGGCTGGTGTGGCTCGGTGGATTGAGTGCTGGCCTGTGAACTCTTTAAAGGTCACTGGTTCGATTCCCAGTCAGGGCACATGCCTGGGTTGTGGGCCAGGTCCCCATTGGGGGGCGCATGAGAGGCAACTACACATTGATGTTACCCTCCCTCTCTTTCTCCATCTCTTCCCCCTCTGCCTAAAAATAAATAAATAGATAAATAAATAAATATAAAATCTTTAAAGAAAAAGAAAGAAGAGTCCATCCATAGCTAATATTTATCGCATACTTATGATGCATCATTGTGTCAACAATGTTCTAAGTTCTCTTTTTCTCTTTGACCTTTGGCTTCATTGGCCTTCTTTCTGTTCCCCCAAAATCTCATTATCCCTGCCTCCAAGGGCCTTCACACATGCTATTTCGTTGAGCTTGCCCCCCTTATGTCTCCCTTTCCCTGAACTTGAGTCCTGATATTGTTTGGATGCACCTTTTGTAGGGATCTACCGGGTTGCCTGCTTGTTGAATACCTGTGTGTCTTATACACTCTAAAGTTCCACAGAGGTAGGGACAGGTCCATTTTGTTCACCATGGAATCCTCAGTGCCTCACCTGGCACGATAATATTTGTTGAATGAATGCAATGGCTAACACTTCTTCCCTCTGTGTTGGATTCATTCAGCAGTGGACTACACTCCAGTGCCAGCTTTCCAGATGATTCCAAGTGAGTGTCTTCTTCCAACCTGGGTCCTTGTGCCACCCTCATGGCCTCAGTGCCCTTTTCTGTTATTTGGCCCTGACGGGCCACAGAGTGACTTTTATAATGGTGAACCCTGCACAGAAAGGGTTGGGATCTTGGACTGTTCTCTCTAGGAGACTCCTCTGTTTTTTGTGCCTGGACATGAACTGATACATGGGCTGAGGATCTGGGACCATTGACTCAGGCAGTATTACCACTGTCTGTGTTGGTGGTGAGGTTGTGGGGAAATTTACTCAGCCACATTTGCTCGGGCTCTGGTTTAGTCAAGGTGTTTCATGATCAAAATGTTTCACTGGCCTATGGGTCAAAAGTGAGATTATATTAATAGTAATAACTGGTATGATTTCGGGGCCTGCCTACAATTCCTATAGAGAAATGAGTGGCAAATTTAGAAAACAAAGTTCCAAGGTTATTTTTAAGTAGTTTACTTGGGAGTGATCCCAGGAAGCACTGTCAGGAGAAGGGGGTACTAAGACAGGAAAGGGAAGGATACATGTTGATGAGAGCATTACTGTTGTGGGTGACTACCCCTCAGTCCTGCTGAGGGCCTCTGGGAAATTGTGTACAACAAGCCTTAGATGTTCCATCGAAGGGGTAATGAAGCTGGGGTGTCTGTATCCACCCACTCCCATTCTTCATTGGTTGATAGACACTGGGGAGGCTGTTAGCTCCTGGCCCTTCCTGCTCCCCCCATGTTTGGACAGAGCATGCTCCAGTGGCTAGAGAGGGCTTTCAGAAGAATCGTGTGGTAAGAGGACGTGGCCGGGGTACTAATAGCTTCTACTATATCTGTTATACTAGGGATCTCTGTGCGTGTATCCCATTACTAAGAGTGGCAAAAAGTAAAATAGTTCAATAGTTTGCAGGAGGTTTATAAGTCCAAATCGATGATAATTCAGGGAGATATATAGGATATACACAATAAATGCTCAGGATATATGGCTATCTTCAGCAAATACAAACAGGTAGACAGATTAGGAAGGAATGTGTCCCCTTATGCAAACTGGCATTTATACCAGTCAATACTAATTCCTTTCCCATTCTATAGATAAGCTAGTAGGATTTGTGGAGGGGGGGAGATTTAAGAAATCTCAAAGACATCATAACAGGATTGCCAGGAAAATGTGTGTAATTACATTTATATGCTTTAACATATAACTTTCTGACAATTGACAGGGAAAGTATGAATGGACTTAACTCGAGAAATTTATAAAAAATATTTTTGTCTGCCTGTTTGATACAGATTTAAGAGCTGTTACACTGAACGCAGGTTGCCCTGTCAATTAGGGTTTATGATACCAGCCCTACTTGAAAGGCATATGATGAAGATGAGTGGTGAAGAACAGTGGTAAATAACAGGAGAATATCGCCGTGCAGAGCTGTAGATACGTGAAGGGGTTGTGTGCTATGTGTGCTGGAGGCTAGCTGAGTAAAGACCAGAATTTAAGATGGGCCAGCAGCTAGCCTAAGGAATTGGTAAATAAAATAGAACCATGGTGAAACGTTTGTCTTAGACTTCATTTTCTTTATAGGATTTCATGTGTTTCCTCCCGCCTAAAAGGTAAACTGAAGTAGAGGCTGCTGGTAACTCAAACAATTATTTATCAAGGTAAGGCCTTATCCTGTTGCACAAATGTCAACTGGAAGTATAAGAAAAAAAATATTTACTTTGGTGGGCTTGTATTTTGCTTTGGGTTTGACTGAAACCCGTTAGCATTTATTCCCAACTCCCCCCACTGCCTCGAAATCACTGAGCCAAAGATTGGCTTTATTTTCTTGCGGTTGTAGTAGCTCTGGGGGCAGGAGGGCTTAGTGATGCTCAGAAAGGAAGCTAAATGATACAGTCAGCATCTGCCCAAGCTTAGTTTTAAAGTGCTCACCTCGATTCATTGCATTAATAACATTAATAATTTTTATAAGTGATTTTTTTAACTAATAAAGTTACTTATTTAGGGAATCATCTTCCTACATTTCTTGAAATATTTGTTGGGTAATATTTAATCACAATACAACACAACCAGAAGCTCACAGAATTGGTTGATTTTGGTCTCAAATTAGAGGAACAAATGGAGGCTACAATAAGTGAAATGAAGAAAAACGCACAGGGAACCAATAGTGATGGGAGGAAAACTGGGACTCAAATCAATGGAGTGGACCAGAAGGAAGAAAGAAACAACCAAACAGAAATGAAGGAAGAAACAAGAATTCAAAAAAATGAGGAGAGGCTTAGGAACCTCCAGGACATCTTGAAACATCCCAACATCTGAATTATGGGGGTACCAGAAGGGGAAGAGGAAGAGCAACAAGTGGAAAACTTATTTGAACAAATAATAAAGGAGAACTTCCCCAATCTTGCAAAGGCAATAGACTTCCAGGAAGTCCAGGAAGCTCAGAGAGTCCCAAAGAAGGTGGACCCAAGGAGGAACACACCAAGGCACATCATAATTACATTAGCCAAGATTAAAATGAAGGAGAGAATTCTAGAAGCAGCAAGGGATAAGGGGCAGTCACCTACAAAGGAGTTCCCATCAGACTGTCAGCTGATTTCTCAAAAGAGACCTTCCAGGCAAGGAGGGGCTGGAAAGAAGTATTCCGAGTCATGAAAGTCAAGGACCTACATCCAAGATTGCTCTATCCAGCGAAGCTGTCATTTAGAATGGAAGGGAAGATAAAGCGCTTCTCAGATAAGGTCAAGTTCAAGGAGTTCATCATCACCAAGCCCTTATTATATGAAATGTTAAAGGGACTTATCTAAGAAAAAGAAGATAAAAAAATAGGACAGTAAAAAGACAGCAAACTCACAGATAATAACAACCACAACTAAAACAAAAGCAAACTAAGCAACCATCTAGACCAGGAACAGAATCACAGAAATGGAGATCACGTGGAGGGTTTGCAACAGGGGAGTGGGAGGAGGAGAGAGGGGGAAAAGGTACAGAGAATAAGTAGCATAGACAGTGGGTAGAAAATAGACAGGGGGAGGGCAAGAATAGTGTGGGAAATGTAGAAGCTAAAGAACTTATGACACATGGACATGAACTAAAGGGGGAATGTGTGGGAGGGGGTGTGGAGGTTGGAGGGGAATGATGGGGGAGAAATGGGACAACTGTAATAGCATATTCAATAAAATATAATAAAAAACACAACCAAAACAGTAGAGCAATAAAGATACCCTACAGATATAACGATATAATTATGGCATTCATGTGTAAAAACCCACACTAAAGAGTTCCCAGTTTTCTAAATGATCCTTTTAGCTTGAATTCATTTCTGGGTTATGGTTTATGCTAGGGTGGAAGGAGCTCAGTTTGGTTTTGAAAGTGCAGTTACTGACTGGGTTGCTAAATATCAAGGGTTTGGAACCTTTTTGTAAACCCTTCTCGAAGGTCCTGTTTACTTTTCTCCTCTGTGGGGTTGACTGTGTCCTCATGCCAGAGTGTAGGCATGATTACTTCTGTGGCCTCTAATTCCTGTGAGGGTTGGTACCTTGTACATCCCTCTGGTGACTGGCAGGTGAGGGCAGCATTCAAAAGGAGTAGGGAGGGAAGGGATGATTGTCTGTGGTCTGGCGTCATTACAAATCACTGCCGTTGACACGTAGGATAGGTGCGTTTACCTATGGGGTTCATGCATAAAGGAACTCCTTGAGGACTCCCACAGATCTCATTCATTGGTGCTACCTTTAGATGTGGACGACAGGTCCTTGTAAGACGCTCTGGAAACCACATTACAATTGAAGGAGGAAGAAAAGCAGAAAGAATAAGAGTGGGGGATGGTGATATTATTAAGATTGCCTCTACAGCTTCTAAAAATAATGTCGATCTTTTTCCCAATCCCTCAACTAGCGATGGAAAAATCCACTTTCTTCTTTCATTGATAGTCACTGCTTGGCTGAGACTATCAGGATCCAGTTAAGAAAAGAGAAAGTACACTAGGAATTTACATGGAAGAGATTTAATACAGGAATCGGTTATCCAGGTGTTAGGGGGCTAGAGAGCAAAAGGGGAATCCTAGGGGAAGCCAGGGCTATCTAGTTGCAGGAAGCAGTTACTACCCTGGGCTGGGAGGGTAAGAGGGAGAAGTGGTGTCTTTGAACACAGGAGCTTGGAAAAGGATCCTTCCAGGCCTGGACCTCTGAGGATAGGTTCTCTGCTGCTGGCACTGGGGCCCACCAGGAGCTGGTCCAGTGGGTGCTCTGTGGCCTCCATGGCATGGCCCAGTGAGTGAGAGAGCACAGATGACTGATCCTCCAACCACTGCTGGCACTTCTGGAGTGACGGCCACAGAAACTGGGAAAGAAGTAGGAAGTCCCTTTTCCTCTCTTCCAATGTTCTGCTTTCCTCCAAGAGATCATCCAAGTTCAGTCTCCCACTGGCAGAACCCGAGAGGAAGCCAGCTAGTATGGGAGCCCAGGAAATGTGCTTGGACAGTCCCAGCTCCGGGTTCACAGAAAGGTGGGCTTAGAGCTGAGGGACAACAGATTCAAGAGTTGCAGTGATCCTCTGTCACCAACAGGAGTGGGCCTTTGGTCTGTGCTTTCCACTCCTTTCCTCTATCCTGGCCGCAAAGAATGCCCTAACCTGTCCCGTTCCTTGCATGTCCCCTCCTGATGGGGGAAGGCTGTTGCACCAAATGAAGATGGGGGAGCTTTGGTTCCTACTTAATGTCAGCGATATATATCTTCTCCACTGCTGCACTTCTGGAGGACATGCTGAAGCCTTGCATATTTAATTGAATGGAATAATGTAATTTTGATTTGACTTTAAAATATATCATTAATTTCAACAAGATTAAAGAATACTGAGACTGGAGAAAAATGAGGAAAGAAAATGAACACATTGGAAAAAGTTAACTCAAGCAATAGATAAATACATCTTCTTCATAATCTCTTATAAAATACTTCACTGTTTATAAGTCAAGAGGTTCTTGCCCTGGCTGGTGTGGCTCAGTGGGTTAAGCGCCTGCCTGCGAACCAAAGGGTCACCAGTTTAATTCCCAGTCAGGGCACATGCCTGGGTTGTGGGCCAGGTCCCCAGTGGGGCGTGTGAGAGGCAACCACACATGGATGTTTCCCTCCCTCTCATTTTCCCTCCCTTCTCATCTCTCTAAAAATAAATAAATAAAGTCTTTAAAAAATTCTTATTCCGATTTATTTGAGGGATTTAATAAGGTCTTAAAATCTTCCTGGTTCACTTTTAAATGAACCAGCAGTCTGCAAGGTTCCCTTTGGTCCGTTTATGCAAATTGCTCTTTGAGGCTGATGCAGGTGACAATGGAATTTTCCAACTGCAAAGCAGTATATGCTTAATTATACATGGTATTGTTAGAGACATCCATTTTTCATGGAATTATGAAGGTTTCATAACTTTGGCGAAGTCATTTAATGAAAGCAGTACTGAGATTGTGGCACTGATATCCTAAGTAACATCTCTAATCACCAGTGATTGGGCTTTGCAGGGATTTTAAATTTGTGATAACTAACACCTTGTATATATAAGGGTATGTGCTTTATTAAAAACATTTTCTGTTTGTCTATGAAAGTTTTTGATAAGATAAGCTAGATAAGATATCAAGCTAGGTTGATATAATCCTGTACTTCCCAGCAATTAGCATGCTTTACTTTAGGAAATATTCGGGGAAGGAAGGAAAGAAGTCTCGAAGTTTATAGGGAGAAGGATAAATATCTGGGTTGGTTATTTGTTTCAACAACTATTTGTGAAGTGCTAGAGCTGATAAACTCTTTTTTTTTTTTTTGAGTCTGCAACTCACAGACATAGTTTTCACATCGTGGAAATTAGAACCAATGCCCAGATAAGGCATTTCCTGCTCTGCTTTCATTGTTCAGGTTTATGCCGTGAGTTATCTCAATCTCTGGGATTTTTGGAAATTTTACTTGTCTTTTTTAATTCCCTGTCCTTGGCACATATATTTCTTTAGTCTTTACTCAAATCCCCAAAGGTTGTCACTTATCTGCTGGGCTGGCAAGATACTGCTTCCCCCCCCCCCCCTTCAATGAGATTTTCTCAGAAAAATGGAAATAGTGGTGGCATGTGGTTTGGGGTCAGGATATGCCTCCTTCCCATTCGCCTCAGATTGACTCAGTACCACAGAGTTCCTTGCAGATAAATCACCATATTTTTCCGACTATAAGACGCACTCCCATTTGGGAGGAATAATGGTTGTTAATGCTGCTCTTGAGTTCTGTTTACATTTACATTGGTGAAATAGTATGTTATTTATGTTATTAAATTGCTTACCATATTTTTTGCTTCAAATGTTTTTTCCTATTTTCCTCTAAAACCTAGGTGCATCTTATGGTCCGAAAAGTACGGTAGGCACTTGTGAAAACAGAGTGTGGTAGTTCAGACCTACAGCCATGCTAAGTGATAATACCTTATATTGCTTAATGTTTGAAAGGCACTGTCTCCTATCAAAACTCTTACCTCATTGTATCTTAATTGTGTTGTTTACCGGTCTGTCTCTCTTCATAGCAAGTGAGCTTTTGGAGGACCAGGCATATGTGTATTTGTCATGTGCCAGGCCCAGTGCCTGGCGTGTAATTAGTGCTTTAATAACCATTGGTTGAATATGGGATGAGTCTTGTACGAGCTTTACTCACAGTGTTACCATGAGGGTTAACTGAATCATTAGATGGCAACACTCTGACCACTGAGCACTGAGCCTGGTACATAGATGGCTCTCAGTAAATGCTTCTGGATTGTAGTCATGAGCAACAATAGTTTTGTCACTTCATCAACCCAATTGTAAGATAAGGAGGGGTCTAGGTGGCCTATAATGACCTCTATTTTTTTTAAAGAGAACCTTTAGAAAAAGATTTTATTTATTTAATTTTAGAGAGAGGGGAAGGGAGGGAGAAAGAGAGGGAGAGAAACATCAACGTGTGGTGGCCTCTCACATGCCCCCTACCGGGGACCTTACCTGTAACCTGGGCATATGCCCTGACTGGGAATCAAATCTGCAACTTTTCGGTTGGTGGGATGATGCTCAACCCCCTGAGCCACACCAGTCAGAGCTCCAATGACCTCTATTATCCTTTCTTGTTCTAATATTTTTTCTTTATTGTGCTGCCACACAATGATGTCTGTAGGGGCTATTGAAATGTTGAGGACACAGGTGGTCCATTCACGGATTGTCCATGCCTCACCCAACTTCTGTGCTTGAGCACTTATACCTACTCTGTTCAAATCTTGTTCCTTGTCCCTGGTAGACTTTCTTTAGCTATTAGTGTGTCATGTCTAATCCAGTCTTTTTTTACACACATAGTTGCCCAGAGGGGACCAATGCTATCTCTCTATATTTTAATATTAATGAAGTTTATAGCTTTTGGGGGCATCTGTGCTGCACAAAAGTACTTACTAATTTTGGAGTCCCCTGGGTTACAGCTGGTTGAGGCTACTGTGAGTTGGGCCTCCGTGGGTGAGGTTTTCCTGGATTGTTGGCCTGCCATCCACAGAAGTGCATTAGCATAGTCTTGAGTATGTATCCAACTCATTTACCCTCCCTTCACTCCACATTGCTTTATGTGCTTTGCAGGGGAAACAAAGCCATCTTTTCAGAAACTTGGTTTGTGTCTCTTGTCCTTATCTCCTATTTTGCCTTCAGATGGAGAGCGCCATGTCACATCCTACAGCCTGAGAATAAACCTGGACATGTTGATCATAGTTGAGCATCTTCTGATCAATGGTCCAACTAAGATTCTGTCACATGTCATATCAGTTATGTCACGGGGTGTCGTGGAAAGAATAGAAATGTTTCATCTTTCTGGCTGTGCAGTGAAAAATCTCTAAGTTGTTGTTTTCCCACCTGTAAAATGAGGTTAGTCACAGTTCCTAATTTATTGTCCCATTTTGATGTTTAAATGAAGTATGTGTAAGGAAGTATATCACAATGATTGGCAGATGGAAGAATTTAAAAGAATTCATCTCATTACTAATATCTGTTGATTGTAGAAATTTGTAAGATACACAATAGTACAAAATAAAGATGAAAAATAACAGAATTCTATCATTTAATAGAACTATTATTAATATATAGACATATATTGTGTGTGTGTGAAGGGTGTGCATGCCCAGCCCATTCTGCATTACTCTACAAATTGAGTCCTTCCCAAAGCAATTCTGATTAGAACCTCATTGTGAGCCTCGTTTGGTGTTTCCCGGGCCAGATTTTGGAGCAGGGTATTAATACACATTTTTTTAGCAAGTATCTTTCCAAATGACTGGGGAGGGGAGGTGTTTATAGGCAAATCACATGGAGCAATCGAAAGCTTCATTTTCAAATAGTTTGGCTCAGTTCAATGATATTTTCTAGGCATGTGCTACATGGATTACACATAGCCATTTCTATGTTTATCCTAGATAAAACATCAGGAGTAAAACTGCTCTAGATTTTTGCTGTTGTTGCTGTATGTCCAAAGGTCAGCAGTTTTCCTGGATGGGATGGTAGGAATTATCTGTTACAGAGCAGTTTCGTTTTTTGATAAGGGACTGCTATTTTTCCCTTGGAGATACCCCACAGATTAGGCAGCCAGAAATCAAGTTCAATGCTCCAAATGCCAAAGTTTCAACTGACAAATTATTTCAGCGTCATGGTGTGAAGTGCAAAGCAGGCTTTTTCCTGGAATTTTGACTAGAACTCACATCTGAGCAAAAAGCACCAAGGCCTTGGTGTTTCGAGTTCAGAGAACTGCCAATCTGTAGAAACAGTCATCTCCCTCCAGAGTCTGCCTGCTGAGAGGCACCCTTTCAGCACAATAGGTATTGATGCCTCTAATCTGTCTGCTTGCTTCCCCCTCAGTCAAGTAAAATGTAACTATAGGCCATTTTTTGGGCGGGGGATGGAGATTACAGATTCATGGAGTGCTAACCATCCCTTCTCCCTCCCCTCCCTATGGGGCATTCAACTTGTCAACTCCTTCTACAAGATTGAGGGTGACAGAACTGCCACTGCCTCCCCACCCCAAATCTCCTGAACCAGCATTGCTGAGCCACCAAGCCAGCAGAGTGCCAGATGCTCTGGGATGATGATTCTAGCGCACAGTGTCATGGCTGAGATGAGAACTCGCAGCTGAGAGGGCTGACTGCCAGGTGCAGCCAGCACTCCTACTCTTAGGCATGACAAGAGTCTGGGGCTTTCCTGTGCTTGAGTGGACACCAGGGAAGGTGGCTAGAACGTCAACTGTCTTGCTCATGTCCCCCAAGAGGGCTGCCAGCTCACTGAAGGGAGGAGTCCCATTCCCTTTACTAATCAGAATTTTGGTTCGTGGTTATCACATGTTTTGATTTCCTTTTCTCTTTCCCACCTTTCTTTTTTGTGCCTGGGAATAAAGCTACTGTGGGGTTCTGTGGAGATATTATAAGAGAAAATAACTGTATTTAAGTTACATTATTAGAATCAGGTGTTAAGCAGATTCTGAGCCCTTTTTTGCTGTGGCCAAATTCTTCATCAAGGCAAGATGGAGGATGGCAGTTATCGGTGGCCAAACATCCTCACGTTTAGGAACACAGACCTGCACCAACCTTGACCTGGCTACCCAATCATGGGTCCAAGGTTTGAGAGCCAGTACCTCTCTGTTTTTTCCTTTCGTGTTAAGAAAGCTCAAAAAGCATAGTGTTCCCCTGGCCTCAGGAGAGAAAAATCTTGTAGAATAAGGTGGGAGAAAAGGGAGATAAATTTACTTTGCCTAGGGAGGAAGTCTATAGCAATTGCAACATAACCCTAAGGAGATTGGAGGCAGTTAATCTATGTTTAAAGATTTTTGCCCAGGTCTCCCTGATAATAAAACAAATGTAAACAAAGTAGATGAGCATTTTTAGGTTGGAGAATTGATAATTTTTTAAGATAGGAATTTTAAAATTGAATCAATAAATACTGGTGTGTGTATACACACACACACACACACACACACACATATATATATATAAAGTTTGCACATTTTGTTTATAATTGGTTGAACTATTTCAAAGATTTATTTATTTATTTTTACAGAGATGGGGAGGGAGGGAGAAAGAGAGGGAGGGAAACATCCATTGGTTGCTTCTTGCACTCCCCCAACTGGGGACCTGGCCCACAGGTCAGGCATGTACCCTGACCATGAATCGAACCTGCAACCTTTTGGTTCTCATGCCGGTGCTCAATCCAAGAAGCCATACCAGCCAGGGATGAACTATTATTTTAAAATTTACTCTGGATGAGTCTGCATAGAACTTTTCAAGAACTCAAAAATACCTGCTGGGAAAATTTGTACTGTGCAAAAATATATTTCATGATAAAAGTTCTCAAGAGGAAATTGCAAGGGAAATTAGAATAACCAAGAGAAAGGAAACGTCATAAATAGAGATAATGCAAAATCTTTTCCTCTTGACTCTCTAGTTCCGATCGGCATTTGCCTTTTCTTTACTGCTCTGCCAGTGATTGATTGGAGGCTGAGGGTAGGCGCCTGGATGATTTGTGAGGCCTACCCAATGCCATGGTGATGGGATCAATGGTTTGCTCTAAGAAGTAGTAAAATGCATCATCTCTATTGAACAAATGATAGTTCTAAAAATATTTTGCTAAGTGTAGGAGTAAAACTTGAGATTTACTGTCAGGAAAGAAAAATTAGGAAGTTAGTTGATCTGCCTCATGACCCAATTGGCATTTCTCTTAATCAGAGTTTATTTGTCATTGCCATTAAAAGGAAACAGGTACCTCAGAAAGATGTTTTTTTCTGAACAGTCTCCTTTGGAGGGGAAATAATTCTGCTCCATACCAGCGCGTTATTGCTGAATCACTCCTTTTCAATGTGAAGAGACTACTGAGACCAAAAGGAACGCAGACCAACCTCACATGCAATAATAATGTACCAAAAGCTAACTGGCTGAAAGAAGTGCTTTATGTTCAATTATTTACTTTGTCTCTACTTACAAAATGAAATTATATGCTCAGTGTAAAATACTTAGAAAATCCAAATGAACACAAATCAGGAAGTAATCACACCACCCAAAGGTAAACCTCATCTGTATCACTTAATATTTTTTCTACAGTTCTGCTTTATTTAAATTCATTCCCAGGCCATGGATTTCAAATGAGAGGCTGGAAACCTGGAAACTATTCTTCTGGAGAAGGGAATGGGGTGTATTGAAAATGGTAAGAGAAACAAAGGATTTTAAAAAGGAACCTGGATCTGCGGTGAGTATATTGAAAATATATATTGCAAGTTAAATTTTTGTTAGAGATAATTGATACTTTTGCTTTTCTGGTAAAATACATCCCTGTTTTATGAACAAAATAAAGTGCATACTAACTACTGTATATAATCAGTAAGTCAGACTGTGTAAGTCCAGGAAACATTAGGAAGTTGGGAAACTAGAATTTTACAAATGCCACATAGGAAATACAGAAAGAAAGAGATTATAACTTGATAATGGACGTGAATTTTTTTGTCAATTCTAATGTATGCTGCAAATGCTATTATTATTACTATTGGTAGCTATCGTTCTTACCGAATCCATGGAGAGGAAGTCAATGTAGGAAAAACTAAAATTACACGGGAAAATGTGTCCTGGTTCTTAGGGACATTTAATGGCCTGAATGGACATTGTTAACAAGAAATGTCTACTGGGTGGTCATGTTGAAGAGTGAATCAGTTTTATCCTATGAATCCCAAGGAAGTTAGGAAAAAGACTTTGGACAGTTTCCTTAATTTAAAATATCACTTTAGAGAAATAAATGTTAAATTCAGTAAAAACTACATAGCATCCTACCCTCTCAAGAAAAATCTTTCTTAAATTTCTGAATACGTTCAGCGATTTTATTTTCCTTCGGATGTTCCTCTATTAAAGCTGTGGGACCATATTGAGTTGTTTCCCTTTTGGGAAAACATTTTGGTCTCTTCGTGTTGAGCATTTTCCCCAAGTCAGCCTGTTCAAATATTTCTTTCATGTTTTACTTAGAAACATTTCCAGCACTTGAAAAGCAAATACAGTATGTTTATGTCATCTAAGAAGCTGATAGCTCTTTGCTTGTCACCCACTGATGTTAAAACTACATAATTTGTAACAGCCTCAAATGGCTGAGATTGCAGAAAGTTGAATTGTCTTCTCTTTGAACATTTAACATGATTATTATCAAAGGTTCTTTATTTTATTCCTCTTTATAAATAAGGATAGGATAAGTGTCATAACAAACCCTTTAAAAAATCTCAGTGGCTTCATACAATGAGAGTTTACTTGTTACATTTATGTCACATTGCCACTCCGTAGGCGGTGTAGGTGACTGTACTCCACTCACTCATTCAGGGATCCAGTTGCCTTCCATCTTGTGATATAAATCACTTCCACCCACGTTTCATTGGCCAGAACTCAATGACATGGCCCCTCCTAACTGTAACCCAGCTGTGTGCCCAGGTGGAAAAAAAAAACAACAAAACACCACAAAGTTTGTGAATGCATAGAAATCTGTGTCACCTCAAAAAATTGGAATAATACTCAATAAAATATCTAAAATTTTCTAGATAATTTCTTAAAATAGAAAGTCACCACTGAAATCAGAAAGAATGGTTGTGTGGTAAGAATTTTGGCTTTGAGGCATGTGCAGTAACACTGATGCATCTCAGTCTGGTTTTCGGGAGACTCTTACAGCTGCTGGGATGTGGGGGCCTTGATGTGGTCTGATATGGGCCAGTGGTTTCTGACCTGGGTCCCCACCCCTGAAAATTTTCACAATGTATCCATAAATCCACATGCAAAAACTCATTTTTCTGAATCGGCCACTGAATCCCGGCTGAGGACATTATATAATGCTCAAAAGCATCATCCTGTTCTTTGCTAATGATACAATTCTAAGAATTGAGTATTTTTTGGAGCCTATTTAAGAAGGCTTATAGCAAACTGGGGGGACTGTTCAGAGAAGAGTGACTAGGAGAGTGAGGGCATTTGAAACACACTGTTCATTCACCAGTATTGAAGATCTAGCACGTGCCCTTCAGTATAGTACTGGAGATACAGGGAGAACCAAGGCAGCAGGCTTTGTGCCTTTGTGGGATTAATGATTGTAGTAATAAACAAGGTAACAAATGTATGAGCATGTTAAAGTTAACTAGCTACAAATGCCGGAAGAAAATAGAATGATGTGCTAGGGAGTATCTGGTGGGGATGGAACATCATCAGACTGGGTGAGTCAGGGGGGGTCTTTCTGAAAAGGTGGTATATTTTAGTGGAGATCTGAATGGTTAGGAGAATCCAGCTATGTGAGGAAGAGCATGCCAGATCAAAGCCCTAGAGTGAGAAGGTCTTTGCTGTGTTCAAGTAACAAAAAGGCCAGTGTGGCTGGAGTGCGTGAGCAAAGAGGAAGAATGGCCACATCGTGGTGTTTGGATTTTACTCCCAGTGTGATGAGAAACTAACAGAGGGTTTTTTTTTTCTATTTTTTAAAAAATATATTCTATTGATTATGCTATTACAGTTGTCCCATTCCCCCCCTTGACCCCCCTCCACCCTGCACACCCCCTCCCACCCACATTCGCCCCCTTTAGTTCATGTCCATAGGTCATACATACAAGTTCTTTGGCTTCTCCATTTCCCACACTATTCTTGCCCTCCCCCTGTCTATTTTCTTCCTACTGTCTATGCTACTTATTCTCTGTACCTTTTCCCCCCTCTCCTCCTCCCACTCCCCTGTTGCTAACCCTCCCTGTGATCTCCATTTCTGTGTTTCTGTTCCTGGTCTAGATGTTGGCTTAGTTTGCTTTTGTTTTAGGTGTGGTTATTAGTATCTGTGAGTTTGCTGTCTTTTTCCTGTTATATTTTTGCTCTTCTTTTTCTTAGATAAGTCTCTTTAACATTTCATATAATAAAGGCTTGGTGATGATGAACTCCTTGAACTTGACCTTATCTGAGAAGCACTTTATCTTCCCTTCCATTCTAAATGAAAACTTTGCTGGGTAGAGTAATCTCGGATATAGCTCCTTGCCTTTCATGATTTGGAATACTTCTTTCCAGCCCCTTCTTGCCTTCAAGGTCTCTTTTGAGAAATCAGCTGACAGTCTGATGGGAACTTCTTTGTAGGTGACTGTCCCCTTATCCCTTGCTGCTTCTAGAATTCTCTCCTTCATTTTAATCTTGGCTAATGTAATTATGATGTGCCTTGGTGTGTTCCTCCTTGGGTCCACCTTCTTTGGGACTCTCTGAGCTTCCTGGACTTCCTGGAAGTCTATTTCCTTTGCCAGATTGGGCAAGTTCTCCTTTCTTATTTGTTCAAATAAGTTTTACATAGGAAAGTGCCATGGCTGGGTTTGTATGTTTAAAATGGCATTCTGGCTGCTCTGTGGTCAATGGCATGGAGGGGTGCAAGTGCGGAACTAGAAAGATTAGTTATGGGCTGCTAACCAGCAGCTGAAGGATGATGGAGCTTGTAGAAATTGGTAGCAGTTAGAACGCAAAAGAACTGGATGGATTTGGCTGGGGGTGGGGGTGGGGTGGGGGTGGGGGAGGTTGGGTGCACCAGGAGGGTGTTGTTAGACAAACAGGAATGAATCCAGGTGACTCTTTGGTTTTTGGTTTGAACTACCAAGTGGAAATCTTTTTGAAATGTGGAGGGGAAGATTCAAGTGTTTGGTAAGGGTTTGTCCAGATGAACTTTTAAGGTTTCTTAAAACGTAAGGGCCAGTGATTTGATGAAAGACCAAGTGGGCTGGGTGGGGCATTGACCTGAGTGATGGAGGCCTGGTGGTCTTCCTGCTGGAGGCTCTGTCCCATGAAGTTCTGGAGGCTCTGTCCCATGAAGTTTTAACCACAGGCTTCCGTAGGTACTGTGGCTCTGCAGCTGCGGTACTGATGTGTGGGAGGAACTGATGTGTGGGAGGATGCGTTGTCCACTGTGTTAAAATAGGAAGCTGTTGTTTGTATACTGGAATACTCCTTCCACCTCACCCTCCCTCCTTCTTTCTTGAGTCATATGGCTAATTGCCATTCTTTTTCCTCAGTTAAAAAAAAAGTGGTAATCTTATTATGGGAAGTCACATTCTGGCTAAAATACATTACCAGCTTTTCTTACTGCTAGGGGTGAGATGTAGGCAAAACATGTTGGGTGGGACCTATAAGAAGACTGAGGAAGAAGGAGAGTTCTGCTTGGAACACAAGGGTGATGGCTGGAGATGCAACAATGGTCTTGGCCTGAAGTAAGCTTGAGGCTGAACTCAGGAACTCGGGAGAGAGAGAAATATCGATGTAAGGGAGAAACATCATTTGATTGCCTCCCATATGTGCCCTGACCAGGGATCGACCTTTTGGTTGTGCTTCAGCCAACTGAGCCACCCAGCCAGGGCTGAAACTACTTTTTAAAACAGCACCTTCTAACTTGTGTGAGCTGCTGTGTGACAACCGAGTTTGTAACTGCTGAATGTGATATCCATGTCACTGATTGTTATCTAACATACCGTATGACTTAATGTATTTGTATTTACTGCCTGTTTCTGCATTTCTCCCCACAATTTAAAGTAAGCATTATAAGAATTCTCTGCTTCATTTACTGTTGTGTCTTCTGATCTTCTGATTCCTTCCAAGCTGTTTAGCTTGTAGAGAAATGAATAGGTGGGCCAACAGTGACGAGACACTTACACTCCTCTTTTAGCCTGTATTCATTCAGTCATTCACTCATCCTCTGTCTGTCTTTCATTGTCACATGCACACAAACACATGCCTTATGCCTGTAGATTGTTACAAGTTGGTTTGCATTCTCTTTGGCCTGTGTCTCACTGTATTAAAACATACCTTAGAAATAAAGGTTAAAAATTAATTGGCGAGGAGGAGAAAGGACAAAGTTCCTGATATTCTCCTGTCTCTTGTCACACTGGAGCTCTTTGTATGATGTGCACTTGTTGGGAAATGGTCCCTATTTTCCTGCACCAGGCACTGATGATGGCCTCCCTGGATTGCCCTGGTAGAGATCAAATAAGGAGGGAAGAAAGGTTCTTTGTCTTTATCTGAAGAGAGCTGGCAGTACGTGGGGCTGAGATGTTGGGCTGAAATCAATGGAGAAATATGCAAGGATCTTGCTATTCATGTCACCTGCCCCCAACCTTATGTTAGCTGGCCCAGGTGCGTTTTCAGTGCCTAATCTCTCTGTTACTCTCTTGCCTCTGTATATGGCATGAGTTAAACAACAAGAATGAAAGTTTGTTTGATAGTACAAGGGGCATTTTGAAGATCACAAGTGACCCCAGGCAGGGCACTCTCCATCTCTGGCCTCCTGGGAAAGGAAGACATGCTTTCCTGCTCTGGGTGTGGTGTGTTTAGGGCATTGCAGAGCACCGGACAGTCAGGTCACTTTTGAACTTCCCCCTTTTGTTAGCGAGGCAAGATGGTTCAGAGATCTGGATCTGGTCTGCGATGCGAAGGCCTATTGTTCTGTTTCTGCAGCCCTCATGCCTCTTTGGGAGAAATCTGTTGGCCTGCTCTTGACAGTCTTCCTCCTGTTTCTTTCTAGGACTCAATTTGTGCAGTTGTAAAAGGAAGCTGAAAAGGTCTGAGATCTGCCTGCTCCATAGCAGTTTGAGGAAATGAATAAAATGAAAACTCAAATTAACCTCTTTCAATAACATATTGCCACTTAACACATTGTTTTCAGATGTAGTGGCTTAAAACAAAGCAACTTATTATTTCTCATGGTTTAATGTGGGTATAAAATGCAGTAATACATGCAGAGCTCTGAGTGCAGTGCCAGGGACAGAGTTGGTACTCAATTACTGTTATTTCTTATAATGTGCAGAATGATGTTGCTCCAGAGGAGGTTATGCACCATTTTGAAATTGCATATTGGGGCAGCACAGAATTCTGGGAGTGCTTGACCACAGAGCCACTGCTAAAGTGTGTGGAGCCCCAGAAAAACAATTTTTGTGGGGCCTCTATGTAAGCAATTAGATAAAAACTATTGCAAAGATTCATGAATGCACATGAGGTATAGCATTTCACTGAAGATTTAGGACAGTGGTTTGAGATGTGGTATTTACACAGTCATTTATTGCCAAATCAGTACACGGGAAGATTTTTCGTTGTGTCCAGCTACCATCTTGTCTTGTTCAGGTTTAGCTGTCATTTATTAGTGCTCTTTGTTGGCAAATAACCATTCCTGGATGATATCACCTTGCCCCTCGCTCCCTCCATGAGAAAGAGGAAGCCCGTGGCTCCTTGGAACCTGTTTATGGTGGAACAACATAGATCTTCTTGCCCCACAGTTCCCGAGAACCCTTCATGTAATGCTGGCTGTTTCACATCCCATGACACAGCTGTCAGGCTGCCACGAATCCTGGCTTCCAGCGATTCTCCCAGAGGTTGTTTACCATGCTTTGCTGATGCTGGGCTGTCTCAGTGAAAGTGTGCAGGAAAGTGTGAATGAGAAGTCATTTTCTGGGCATGTTATATTTACCTCTCAGAATTTCATAGTATAAATGCACAAAGACACATCTTCCTTCCAACCATGTGTTCCCTTGAATTCTTTAGGCTACGGTCACCGCATTCCTGTAATGTGAACTCCTTTGACTTTGCTCGGCATCCTGGGTGCCAGTGGTGGGAGTGGAAAACAAAGCAACGCGTGCCTGCTGCTATGCCTGTAAACCAGATGTGGAACAGGAATGGGTGAGTCGACACGTACCCACATGTGTGGCTCAAGCCTCTTTCTGCTCTACTTGTAATGTTCTTTCTCCCCTTGAATAGACTTAATGGCCAGAAAAAAAAAAATGAAGGTTTCGTATCAGTCATAACATTGATCAAGGATGTTACTTAAAGGATTGTGAAGGATTTGGGGCGGGAGTAGTTTTAGGAACTTAAGTGAAAGGGGGATGTTTTCCTCATTAGCATTTGACAGTGCAAGCTATTGGAGGAGCGTATTGGTTTGTCCAGGGATTGTGGTTGGTGGCTTCTTAGGTGGTGTCTCCATTGCTACTCATGAGGGAAAAAAATTAGAACTGCTATTTATATTTATTGTTGACCAAAGAAAGGAAAAAAGAGAAGAAACAATTTAAGCTTTTCTAGTATTTTAGTGTTGCCAGATAAAATGCAGGATGGTCAGTTAAATTTGAATTTCAGATAAAGAACAATTTTTTTAGTATAAGTATGTCCCATTAAGCATATTTGTACTAAAATAGTATTTGTTGTTTATCTGAAATGCAAATTTAATGGAGCATCCAGTAATTTTATTTTTAAAATATGGCAACTCTGCTAGTATTTAATATGCAGATGGACACAGATGCCC
The DNA here is from genome assembly GCA_004027475.1 of Anoura caudifer. NCBI lineage: Eukaryota > Metazoa > Chordata > Mammalia > Chiroptera > Phyllostomidae > Anoura > Anoura caudifer. The sequence continues at coordinate 86,919 of PVKU01002575.1, read as the reverse complement.
ACACTCCATCTGTAAGTTACTTGGTTACCTAGCATGTATCCCCAGAGAGAAGGGTTAACAGTGGTCCTATGACTCAGGTATGGGTTTTCAGGGACTGGCTACTTACTGAAGTTTACCTGTGCCTGCTTTAAGGGCCTTATAAATCTATCTGTTTTTTAAAAAAGATTTTAGTTACTTATTTTGAGAGAGAAGGGAGGGGAGGGGATGGAGAAAGAGAAGGAGAGAAACATCAGTGTGTGGTTGCCTCTTATGCGCCCCCTACTGGGGACCTGACCAGCAACCCAGGCATGTGCCCTGGCTGGGAACTGAACCAGCGACCCTTTGGTTCACAGGCTGGTGCTCAGTCCACTCAGCCACACCAGCCAGGTGCATTTTCACTTTTAATGTTTTTGAGAGTTCAATCTTGGGAACATGTTTTATAATATGATAATATATTAGTATAAGATAATAAAGGTACATATATTTGAGGGTGTGCAAAAATTTTTTGCATGGGTGGGATGCTTGATCCAAATAGTTTGGGGACCCCTAGCTTAAAGTATTGTTTTAGAAAGGGTGTGTGTATTTGTGGGTTTGTCTTAATGGAAGCAACTACTAGCTTTAATAATTGTTTTTTCTTCAGTTGTAATCAGTAACAATGTTGTGGTTGAATAGATTGTAAAATTTCACCAGATTTATACTTAAACACTCAAAAGAAAGAAATTTGGGCACACTTCAGCATCTATGTGAAAATTCCAAAAACATGGTCTCACTGCTTGGGAGAGTAGCTCAGAAGCCTTTGTTGCAGAGACCTGGAGGTTTACAAGAAGATTTCATTCCTTGGTTCCTGGCTGCCTCACATTCATAGTGCATTTGCCAAGTGCATTGTGCCTCAGTGCACATAGAGTTGGTCATAGAGTACAAACTTCCAGTTACAACATGAGGAAGTCCTGAGGATCTCTTGTACAGCATGCTGACTATAGCTAACAGTACTCTATTGTATATTTGAAAGTTGCTGAGAGAGTAGATCTTAAATGTTCTCACCAAAATATATATATTTATATGAGGTGATGGAGGAACCTTACTGTGGTAATCATTTTGCAATATATACATACACACACACATATAAAGTCATCGCATTATACACCTTAAACTTACATATGTTACACGTCAATTGTATTTCAGTAAAGCTGGAAAAAAGTGGGTGGGAGAGGCAAACAGCAGTAGGGGGTGAAAGTCAAGTCCTTTTGCAGAAAATCTCTCATAGGGGCATTAGAATCCTGGGTTCGTGAGTTTTCTTTGGAAGGGGAGGCTCTGGAGGACACACAGTCATGGAAACAGGTGATCCCCACTGTCGTATTCATTGCTCTGGAGATCAGCAGTGGGCATCCAGAGTGACATGACTGCCTCCAATGCCCTGGGTGACAGGCAGATATTTACCGGGGCCAGATCCCCCACTCTTCAGAGGTGGAGCAGCAATGCCCTCCCCTTTGAAGCAAGAGCTGAGCCTCCCAGCACGGGGGCAGGAGGCTTGGCAGCCTCTCGGGATGCCCGTGAATACCTTTCACTTATGCAGTTTGGCAGTGCATTGGTGCAGAGAGACAGCATCCTGGGTTTGCTTGGAAAATATTGGCCGTGGAAGCAGACTTCCCAGGTTGGAATCTTGACACCGAGGCTTACACAGTGTGGGAAGGGCCATGGCATTTCCAGAAACCCTCCGTTTTTGCTGGCCAACAGATGGTGGCTCTAAATCTGCAGTGCAGTCAGGTTAAAAAAGAAGGAAGTATTTAGAGCACTAGTAGAGCCATTATTTGAATAGTGTGGAACAGAATGGTTTCTTTGGTAACCAAGCCAGGGAGACACCCACACAAAAGTTAGAATGCGTTGGGCTCGTTTCTGTTCCTCACCCCGCCCCCAATCCAACAAGATTAAAATAGTATAAAGAGAAAAATGAGACGCAGCAGCATTTCATACAAGAAGGGATTTATTGCTTATGAGCATATATTAATCACCTATGGGCAACCAGATACAGCAGTTTTTAGCTATGGAACTCTGTTGGTATGGTTAATCAGATAGTTTACTTTCTGCCCAGACTTCCGTGCTTATATGCAGATAGGACGGTGAGAGAAATGAGATGGGGAATCGTGACCCCATTCTACACTGCGCATGTTCTTAGTGCTAACCAGGTGAAAGCAGCACAGAAAAGGCAAAACAAATGAGTTTGAAAAGAAACCATTTGTCTTTAAAGAGCAATTTTTTTTCAGCTCTGTAAGCAATGTCTCATCTCGCTGATAAACTCTGAAATCCCTACTCTGGATGAGGTTTTAAGTGTCAAATAATAGGATTCACATGGAAAGAGAGGAAAGGAACAGACCCTCCTCTAGAATGTTCTTTGATAATAGAAATGTTCTATATCTGCACTATTCGGTGAGGAGGCCACTGGTCACATGAGGGTATTTAAGTTGGAATAACTTAAAATTTGATTTAATTTAAAATTCAGTCCCTCGGATTAAATTCAATGGCCATATGTGGCTGGTGGCTTTGGTTTAGGGAGTACTGTTAGGAGTTCAGAAAGGATGATTTTCATTACTGAAAAATCACCAAAGAAAGAGCAATGTTTGTCCTTTATGTTTCACTTTCCTGTTTTTTTCTGGCATAAGCCTTGATTGTCTGGAAGTCACCCTCAAGTTACCAGAAACAATATTTTACTCATCAGTTGTAATAATAGTGTTTCCAAAGGTCTCCGAGCACTGCACAAGCATCATCTCATTAATTCCTCCCAACTCCCAATGGGACAGGTAGGGAGTGCAGATAATTATGTTTAATTTTATAAAAGAGGAAAACAAACACTAGTCTAAAATGTAAATTACTAGCAGCGAAGGGCCTTCTGGAATCCCAGTTGTCTTCTTTTGCTTTCTTTGTCCTTTACAGGGAGAACTTAGTGTTTTCTCATTAAATGAAAGAACTACCACATCTGGTTATAGATAGAATATTGTTTGACTAACATTAGGTTAAAACAGCTAAATATTTATTTCCTGCTCATTCCCAGTGTAAGACTTTGGTCTGTGCTTTCCTTCTGAGTAACCAAGATAATTAGAATATGCCTTTTGACGAGAGTAGCAAACACCCCTCAACTTTTTTTTGCCTTCCTTTGTGCCTCTTGCAGGAGTAACAATACTATTATTTAAAAAACAATTTCTCTATACATGGTTTTTATGAGAGTGACCTAGATGCAGAGTATACCTGACCAAAGATGCAGAGGAATTGAGGAGCTCCGTGAAACCCCTGTATTCATGCCATGGATATTTCTGAAGCCCCTACTGTGAGTCAGCCACTGTGCTTGGGAGTGTATATACAACATCAGCAAAACCAGACAAGTTTCCAGCCCTCATGTTTAGGGAGCTGGAAGATATTAATCTAATAATCAAGGCAATATACATACAATTGCACCTGTAGCAGGTGCCATGGAGGAGGGGTACCGAAGCCTGTAATAGGAAGAGTTGATGCAGTGAGGAAGACCAGGGATGGCTTGTCTCAAATAGGAGCCAAGAGCCAGAAGAGAGCATTATACTTAGAAGAAGCATGTGCAAACGCCTTAAGGTAACATGGAGCATGGTAAGTGTGAGGGTGGAAAGCAGGCTGTTGTTGGGAAACACACAGCGAGAAAGTCAGTGGGGTGCAAGATAGGATTGGAGAGGTTGACAGGAGCTAGACCAGGCAGCACCTGCAGGCTACTTTAAGGAACTATGTTTTCACTTTACCAGCAATGCGTGCCATCAAAGGGTTCTTGGGAAAGGGTTGCACAGCTGATGAGAGAATTACATTTTCAAAAGATCAGATGGGTCGATTGCGGCGAGTAGAGAGCAGTTTGGAAGATGATTGTATCAGTAGGTGTGATGGAGCTGGTTTAAGATTTGCAAAGACTGTTCATTCTTTATATCTGGATTTAGTGTGAGCCTGTTGGGCAGTCTCTGAACTTGCACTTAACCATATTCTTCATATGTTGCATTGTTTTGGTCTGATGGGATGCCCTTAGTTTTCTGATGGAGCTAAGCACAGCAGTGGTGGGTGGGGAATGGGGAGGTTCTGGCCTACAGTGTTGCAGGAATACCTTCCGTGACTGCTGATTTTAGCATCTTAGGGTCTTTTCTTTTCCCTTCTTTGTTGTTAGTTTTCTCCAGAAAGGGTAAACACCATTATTTCCTTTTTCACTTTGATATCTTGACTCCTTCAACATATGTTGAATTAAAAGTACTATTTCAAATTCCCATCCTGCAGGGTTTTTTTCTTATTGTGTTCCAGGCTTTTGAGACCAACTACAAATCTAATACAAGGGTTTCTGGGTTCATGCTTGAAATATGATAATTTGAGGTGATTTATATAATGAAAAAGGAAAAAGATCCTGAGGTTCTATTGTACGTTTTTTGTATGTTTATTATAGTACTTGTTCATTCTGGTTTGCATTCCAGTTATTTACAAAAGCACGTTAAATTATTTCTACCGCCCTTCCCACATTCCCTTTTGCCTCCTACTCATCTGTCAGGTTTTACATCATCATTGCTTCTTCAGGGGCACCTTTCCTGACCTCCCTAGGATGCTCCCCTATCTTATGTGCTTTTGTGGCATTGTGATCACTTACACTAATTCCTTTGCTATATCTCCAGTGTTTCCCTGTTGGATGGGATGGGGTGGTTGCTGGAGGCTTTCACTCAGTGTTTGCTAATGAACGAATAACTATACTTGCACAAACATCCTTGGGGACAGGGGACTGTTTTTCATGGTTGACCTGCTTGTTTTTCTTAACACTTGAAGAACTGATGTAGGTTTTCAGCAGGTTCCCAGGGTACCATGCCCCCATCTCACCCTGGTGTAGGCTGACTCCAGCAGCCCCAGGCCACTGTTTTGGGCCCGGGTGCTTCCCATGGCCCTAGGTGGTAATCCTTGGCACCAGGATGCTGCACACCCAGCCGTCCAGCTCATTCCAGTTCCTATAGACTCCAGTGGCCCCAGGCTCCTGATGGGCTCTTGCAGACTCAGCCTCCCAGGCAACCCCTGTGACACTGGGCTCCCAGTGGATTCCTACGTAGGAATCCACTCCTGGCTCCCAGATCACCCTGGTGCCAGCTGGCTGCCGTTGACCCCTGGTGGCTCCCATGCCACCAGACTCCTAACGTATTCCAGCACCAGCTAGTTCCTGTGGCCCTGGATGGTTCTTCTGGGCCTAGGTTCCCAATCAGTCCTCATGAACCCAGAATCCAGGTGAGCACCTGTGAACCCAGGCTCCTGGGCAGACCTAGTACCAGGCCCCACCCCACAGACCCAGTCATTAGGCTGCTCCCTGTGTGTCCACGCACCACGCCTACCCTCCTGCTGACTGAGGCACCAGACCTGTCTGCTCAAGGACTCCAGTAGCAAGCCCGCTCACTGATACCACCAGACAGCTCACACAGAATCTCTGGACAGGCTGACCAGTGAAGGGCTATTCCCAACAAGCCAGTCTGTAAAGATGAGAAAAGTTGTCGTTTACTCCCTCAAATGTACAAACAGCAATGTAAGGCCACAGGGATCATGGATGATCGAGGAAACTGGATACCACCAAGGGAAACTATTAAAACTCCAAGGATTGATCCTCAAGAAAGGGAGATCTATGAACTGTCTGACAAAGAATTCAGAATTATCCTCTTAAAGAAATTGGGTGAACTACAAGAGAACACAGATGACCAAATGAAGTTAGGAAAACAATTCATGAACAAAATGAGAAGTTTAGTAAAGAAATAGAAACCATTAAAAAAAACCAATAGGAATCCTAGAAGAATCCTGGGAGAATATTTATAAACATCTATTTGATAAGGGGTTAATATCCAAATTATATAAGGAATGCATACAGCTTAATAGCAAAAACCCCAAAACAATCTGATTAATAAATGGGCAAAGCATTTGAATAGATGTTTTTCCAAAGAAGATATACAAATAGTCAACAGGTACATGAAACAATGCTCAACATCGCTAATCATCAAGGGAATGCCAATGAAAACCACAGTGAGATATCACCTCACACCTGTTAGAATGGCTATCATCAAAAAGACAAGAGAAAAAAGTACTGGTGAGGCTACAGAGTAAAGAGAGCCCTCCTGCACTCTTGGTGGGATTGTAACCGGGTATAGTCACAATGGAAAACAGTATGGAAGGATCCTCAAAAAATAAAAAATAGAACTACCATAAGATCCAGCAATTACACTTCTGGCTATATATTCAAAAGAAGTGAAATCACTATCTTGAAAATTTACTGCACACCCATGTTCATTGCAGCATTATTCAAAAGAGTGAAGACATGGAAACAACCTAAATGTTTATCAACAGAAGAATAGATAAATTTTTATTTGGCCATAAAAAAGAAGGAAATCCTGCCTTCTGGGGCAACATGCATGGCCCTTGAGGGCATTATGCTCAGTGAAATAGTTCAGGCAGAGAAAGACAAATACTGTATGTTTTCATTTATATGTGGGGATCTAATTAAGGTGAATTTGTAAAAACAGACAGTAGAGTGGTGGTTACTAGGGACTTGGGGGTGGGGAAATAGGAAGATATTTATTGGTCAAAGTGTACAAACTTCTAGCTGTAAGATGAAACAGTTCTGGGGATCTAATGTATAGTATATGTTGATTATAATCAATAATACTGTATTATTTATATATTTGAAAATTGTTAAGAGTAGATCTTTAAATGTTATCACTACAATAAAATGATAATTATGTGAGGGGGTGCAAGTGCTAACTCACCTTATTGTGATGAGCATTTAGAAAAATATATGTGTATCAAATTGTGATGTTGTACACTTAAACTACATATGTCATATGCAAGTATTACCTCAACAAAGCTGGAAAAAAGAATTGATGTAAAACCTGTATTATCGATGTCAGTCATCTCACAGGTAATTTTCAGCAGACACACTACTATTCAAGTGTGGGTTACTCACCATTTACTATAAATATATTAAATATCATCCATTTAGAATGGCAACAAGATTCGAAGCCACAAAAAGTATACAGGAATGTAGCAAAGTGCTTAAGAGCACAGATTCTGAAGGAAACTGTTAGGATTCAAATCATGGTTGTGGGTTTCACTAGGTGCATAGCAACGTGCCAGTCATTGAACGTGTCTGTGTTTCACTTCCTTCATTTATAAAACGGGGGTATGATTCCTAACTCAAATAATGGTAAGAGGTTTAAAGGAGTAAATCTATGCAAATCCTTTACAGGGATGCCTTCCTCAGGTGTTACCTATTACTTTGTGGCTGTTAGGAGGAAGAAGAGCAGACTTATGTCATGTTCAGTAGGCCCATAGAGCAAAAATGCTCGGGTTCCTCCATGGCTCCTCTTTCGTAACTTGAAAACAAGGAGCTTCACAATATTTTCAGCTTGTACTAATGCTTAAGAAGTTGATTTGACGTTTTTTAGTTTCCACATTTTAATATCATGCAGATGGTAATGGAATTACATTGTTTTCCTACCAGTTTAACTGCAGATGCTGGAAGGCCAACTGAAAACTAAGGATATTGAGATGATGGTGATAGTGTGAAAATATTTGAAAAGCTAAAAAAAAAAAAAAAAACCCCACCAAACCTGTGTGGGTGGGCCCCGAGGCTGCTGAATTAGGCTCCGTAGGGGAAGTGAGTGGGTGTTTGTGTATGTGTGTGTTTGGGGCTGGTGTGGAAGCTGCTGGGCTTTACGAGGTCTTGTGCAGAAGGTATCCAGCCATGTAATATGAAAAATAGATGCATTTATTGAAGAAGATACAAGAAACATTGTACATAGGACAATGATGCCTCAGTCCCCTGCAAAATAGGTACCTTGGGACCTCACACAGTTCTCCCAGTCACCACCAGCTGCCCTGATGTATTTTCCTGAATCTCATGGACAGTCTGAAATCTCTTCTCTTCAAAGGGGTTTTAGTTTTGGGAAAAGCCAGAAGCCACAGGGCACCAAATCTATGCTGGAGCGGGGCTGAGTCACCTGGGTGATTTGATGTTTCACCAAAATCTCTGCATAACATGTGATGCATGAGCAGGCGCATTCTGTTGATGAAGCTGCCAAACACCAGTTGCCCATAGCTTCAGCTTTCTAAATCATCTGAATAGTTCCCACAGAGGAATGTTTAAGCTTAATGCAAAATTTGAGCAGATTTTGTTGCTCTACTAGCTCAGTCATTTTGAATGTGACAGCCACACAGTACACACACTCACTCTCAAAGGCATCTACTACCCCCACTGACTAGTACAGTGAAGTCATTAATGTTCATACATGCGCATTCCAGGCCACTCTCCTTGGCTGCTCGTTACGTAGATGTGTAAACCATTTCTGTTATATTAACAATGGCTGGACTTTTTCTGGGCAGACCTCTTCATATATCTCTATATTTTAAACTTTGTACAGGAGGAGAATATATACACAGCAAGGCACATACACATAAGTGTACAGATTGAATTTTCACGAGCAAACATCCAAGCAACCAACACCCAGACCAAGAAGCAGAACACAACCAGCAGCCCAGGAGCCCTTTCCAGTCACTAGTTCTTCAACTCTAGTTACTCACTGTCCTGACTTCTAACACCATAGATTACTTGTGCCTGTTTCGGTTGTTTACTTAGGTAAAATTATACAGTATATACTCCTTTGTGTCTGGCTTTTATCATCAATATTATGTATGTGGGATTCCTCCATACTGTTATGTGCAGTTGTCTATTATTCATTTACAATGTGTATATTATTCTGCTGTGTGAAAATGTGGTTCCCATTCTGTTGTTGATGGCCATTCGAGCGACTTCCAGTTTGGGGCTACTGTGTATTTCTGTTGGACATACGCCTCAGAGTGGACTTGCTGGGTCATAAGGTATGTGGATGTTCATGTTCAGCTTTAGTAGATTTTATGTGTATTTTTTTATGCTCTAGAGGTGATTCTGATTCCTGGCCAAGGCTGAGAACCACCGATCTATAATATCCACCCAAAAGGAAGGTTTAAAGCCACACTATCAAAGCATGGATGAACTCATTAAAGATGTAATATTAAGAAGATGAATTACGAGGATCATTCAAAAACCGCCTCACAGATAATGCCAATATCTCTTGCTTCAATAGTTAGCTTGCCTTTTCCGTAAAGGGTCGGGGTGGGTGAGTTAATGCTAGATCCTGGCTCTCTCATTTTCTTTTCTCCCTTGGTTTGACCCTGATTTCTCTCAGGTTCAGCAAAGTGGAATGCCGACTGAGAACTGAGATGGAGAGAAAGCGTTGCCAAGTGCTGTTAATTATTAATGAAATGAATTTGCATCAAACCAAAGGGGATTAAAGTGGCTTAAAATGAATAGCGAGTTCTCGATAAGGCTTTCCCTATTCTCAGGCGACTGGAATGATGCACTAGTGTTGGAGCACATTAATTTAATAGAAGCACTGCTTCTCCTAGTGTAGCTTGGAGCTGGATGTCAGCCCAGTCCAGGGACGGCAGGCTCTGAAGCAATTTCTGCTTATGTGGGCTATGGTGAAACAAAGTGACATGGGCACAACATGACAGGCTGAAAAACTGCTTTAAACATGACTCAAAGCAAACTGTCCCTTCACTATCCCACCGCGAGCACTAGGCGGAGAAAGGGACCTTGCTTACTGTCAAGCGGATCTGGGTTCAAACCCCAGCTTAGCTTCACAGGATGTCTGACCTTGGGCAAGTTACCTAACCATCATCATCCTCATTGTGCAGAAGCACACGAAGGTTAAGCAACTTCCCCTGAGTCATGCAATAGTGAATGGAAACCTTTGATTCAAACCCTGTCTCAATTCAATGGAAATGGAAAGTGGACGTTGGGTTCTCTTCTGGAGACATAAGTGGGGAGACGACAGAGCTTTATAATGTTTATAACATCCTCCTCATCTGTAAAATGGGATAACTATATGTATCTTAAGAGTTTGTGTATCAACTGCCTGGTTCACAATTGGTACCCAGCAGATAGCAATTCTTACTGCGTATGGTGCTGTGAGGCGCATTGTTGACAGTATACCTCTGTGGTGGGAAAGAGCAATGGAGAAAAGGTGGTGCTCCAGAAGCTAGCATTTGGGCCTGTTGCAGGCCAGTAGTGAAATGGAAACATTTCCTGCTGCTGGGGGTTCAAAGGTCATTGAATCTGTGTAAAACATAAAAGGATCGGCTGCCAGGATTTTCTATTAATTGCACGCACGTACACAAATGTCCAAGGAAATATGGAAAGCTAAGCTTAAAGACGGTTAAGCATGTCACGGTGGCTCAGCAGGGCATTCTGGACAGGTCAGTGCTATAACTAAGATACCCCTTGAATGACACCATCCCTGTTCAAAGGAAACTTACCTAGGGGGCCATGTCCCCTAGGCCACAGCTGACTAAATCATGTGTGAGTGTGAAATTGGGGGCCCTTTTGGGCCTCATGTTTTAAGATCTAGTTCCAGGGTTATCATTTACAGAAAGCTTTCCCTAACAGTTTATGGCATTAGGATAGAACTGCCGTAGATAGGGTTGTGACATATACTGGTATGATGGGAACGACCTAAAAAGCAGAGAGATGGCCTGGTTATTCCATCCAAGCCCAAGACACCAATTGACATGGAAAGAACAAGGGTAACAATAGTGCAATGTTTATTGAACACTTACTTTGTGCAAGGCATTGGGTTCAACACTTCTCACATGATCTCTTCTGATAACCCTATTAAGGAAGAGACGATTATTTCCTCCATTTTAGAGATGAAGAAACTGAAACTTCCTTTAGTTCATTGACTCTCTAAGCTGGAAGCAAGCACAGATCTTGTTGCTTCTAATCCCTTGCCCTTAAACCACTCCCTCCACAGCATGACTATTAACCAATAATGAGGCCATTGTGGCACCAGAGCTGGAAGCTGCCCTGTAGTTCAGTAGAAACCATTTTCAGCATGAGTGTGTTACCGTTTTTCTATGCATCCCATGTATTTTTTTGGTTATTTAGACTGGATTATTTCGGGTTGTGAGAAATTGCTCTTGTTCAGTTGATAGCAATTCATTTGTCTCATGATGAAAAGATCGTTCTTTTACATATGAACAATATATAATTATAGAAATTCCTGAAGCGGTCTGAAAAGCATTTGGTATATTAGAAAATGGCCAGGCCATTAACTGGTTAATTTACATACCCTTTTTGTAATGGGTAATAGCATAATCTATATACCTAGGAGGTTAATATGTACCCGGGTTCCCCACTGAAAGTGATAATGCAGGCGCAGAATACAGCATCGCTAACCAGTTCCTTGGTATTGAAAGAAAGTAAACCCCGGAGTAGCTGCATACATTACAAAACTATTTCAATACTTGAACCATATGCTCTTTGCAATTAGATTTACAGACAATTCAACACTATCTGCAACACTCCATTCTATAATTTTAATGCTGGTAGATTTCCATCAGTTAATTCATTGAACATATATTTATTTTGTAATTATTATGTGTAGACAATTGAGTTCTGTTCTGGAGAAAACCCCAGGCAAGACAGAGCTTACACTGGGAGGTGCACAGAGTAAGCTGCAATTATGTAGGGCTGATGAGAGCCGTGATGAACACACATGCTGAGGAAGTGGGATGTGGCTGTGACGCTTGAAGCTTGTATCTGCTAAAACAGTAGTTTTGCCATCCCAGACTCCTTTATACCAGCTACCAGGATCCAGAACCCTGCAAAGCAATGGTTCTCAAACTTTGGTGGATGTGAGAATCACCCAGACCTGGTAAAATAACGAAGCCCAGACCCTGCCTCACTTCAACAAAACTGGGCCTTGTGGTCTTCATCAGCTCTGCAGATTTGGACACAAGCTTGAGCGTGAGAACCTCTGCTACGGACTGACACCAACCGTGTCACTGGATGCCATCTGACATGTGTGAAAGCTATTTCCTAAGTTTTCTTTCTGGAATGGGAAATAGGATCTGCTCCAGGATATCTGATTTCAAGAGACTATGGCTTGTTTGGAGCTGAATTACTCAAAGTGGAAAAATACAATTTTATGTATCTTTTCATTTTGGTTACCTTGCCCATGACCTATATCTTTGGTTTATTGCACTCATTTCCTTTGAAGTTGCTTTCTGAGCAGAAAACATTTTCAGAAGAGCTGTTATGAATTCAAGGTCTGGGATTAAGTAGGAAATGTCAGTGCCAAAACAGAGACAAATACTCGATTGAAGACCATATCTGTTTGGGGGGAGAATCTTCGCTTCTTAGTTCTTTGTTGCTTTTCCATTTCCATTTTATTGAGACACAATTTTAAATCAGACCTTCCCATTCACTATCGTGTGACTTAGGGCAAGTTGCTTATCCTTTCAGTACTTCAGTTTCCTCGTCTGTACAATGAGGATGATGATAATAATAATACTTACCTCACAGGGTTGTTGTGATAATTAATAGAGTTAACGCATTAGAATCAGAACCTAGTAAGTGCTGAATAAAATGGCCCTGTATTGGTTTTCCCATCACACCCTTTAAATGTCTCATTCCTCCTTGTGTGCTTTTTGTTTCCTTTCTGGGTTATGTTTAGGCTAAAGACCAGTGGGGTCTGGCAAGATTAATTTAAAACAAATCAGGGCCTCCTAGAGGACTAAAAATGAAATTAAACTAGCGTCACAGTTACTGCTAAGAGTTCTTATAAACATACAATGTCTAGAAACCAGGGATTAAAGTTGAGAAGCAGAATTTATTGTCAACTAAGGGTAATACACTTTGTAATGGTGGGCCAAAGGCCTCCTGTATTGGTTCCCAGAACTTCCCCAGAGGAGCCCTGTAGTCTCCTAGGAGATGTGCCTTTCTACCCCAGCCATACCACCTCGCTTCCCCTTCCCAGGGTGTGTGCGTCGGGCCAAAGTGAGAAACACAGGTAGCCTGTGTATAGGGTTGCCTTAGGGGACTGCTTCTGAGGTGGAACTCCATTTACAATGTGATGTCTGTCTTTCCATTTTGGAGAGTGCAGGCTAATTTGCAAATTCTTCACCGAAATGCTTGCTGCCTCTCTGACTCCTTCAAGACCCCATTGCAGTCCCACAGACAGTCCTGAGAACTGGTTGCCGGGCAGGCATCTAAGCAGGTCTCTGCTCCCTCCTTCCTAGATGCTTCTGGAGGGCCTAGGTCTCCCTCCTCTCAGTTTTCCTTGTCTATCCCCAGCTTCACTGCACAGCCCTCCACTCCTGCTCTGCCATCCTCTTTAATTCTTTGTTCTCTTTACAACCTCAAGTTTCCTCTTTAGAAAAATGTGTATTTCTTGCTGCCCATCCTCTCCTAGGAAGAGTGATGCATATAATATATTTTGTTTCTGTGTACACAAATAAAACCACAACTATAAGGATTTCATGCCTGGACAATTTGAGAAATAGGAAGGATTGATGCACTATATAATTTTAAAAATATATAGTTAGTTTTATTTGTGTTTGGCCATTTCTACAGTGGGTGCATTATGTATCAGTTTCCTGTATTCTCATGTTTGTTCTCACATACCAATTCTTAAAGGGGCGTTTCTTATGCTATAAGTACTAAAGTTAGTATGGTGGTCATTACTATACTGGATTAGTTTAATATTAAGTATTTTATGAGAAATTTCCCATTTGCTAAAGAAGAAAGATAAAATGTGTCCATGTTATTTACACACCTATTCAGACATACTTTCAAAATTTTTATCTTGAAATAATGACAGAGTCCCCAAAGTCGCTTCGATTTGTCCTCAAACGAGGACATTGACATTGGTACAACACCATTAACTACACTACAAGTTTTCAGTTTTCTTCATCTTTACATGCCCTCATTTGTGTGCATGCCTGTGTTTGTGTGTGTGCACATTTCAACTCAGTTTTATTCCAAGTGTAGATTCACATGACCACCGTCATAATCAAGATTCAGAACTGTTCCATCGCCACCAAGTAGCCTTGTGCTGTCGCTTTACATGTGTATGCCCCAGCAACTGATCTGCTGTCTCTACAGGTTTATCATGTTGAGAATATTGTGTAAATGAAACCGTACAGTAGGTAGCCTTTCTAGAGTGATTTTTTTTTGTTAAGTATAATGCCCTTCACATCTGTCTACGTTATTAACATGTGTCAATAGTTTGTATGTTTGTATGCTGAGTAGTATTCTATTGTGTGGATAGACCAGTTTATTTAACCATTATTAGTCCATCCTCTTCCATTTTTGAACTTAGCTTTGTTAGTCCTTGAGGTGCTGATTTTCTACTACAGCTTCTACACCTAAGGAAGCCAATTCAGTGCTTTGAATTGGGATTGTGGCATATCAGAGTTTACATATGAGACTTTACATTGCAATATATTTTCAGATGTGGATAGTAATCTTTTTAGTAGCATTTAGGTAGGTTTTACATATCTTTGAGCTATAGGATGGACAGTATTTTCAATCATGACCACTTATTCTAAAAGCTGCACTTCTATTATCACTTCACATCTGCTCTTTCCTTAGGTACTCATGTACATATGTTACATATGTGGGATGATATCAATTTTGTAAACAGTGAGTTCTTTGTCTAACACCATAATAATATTGTATATAATTTTGATTTCTATTATTGCTTATGGAATAATATTCATTATAGGGGTTGCTGATGATCAAAGAGAAGAAATTTTTAAAAAATAATTTTTATTTATTTTATCTTTAGAGGGGAAGGGAAGGAGAGAGGGAGAGAAACATCAATGTGTGGTTGCCTCTCGTGTGTCCTCTGCTGGGAACTGGCCTGCAACCCAGGCATGTACCCTGACTGGGAATCGAACCACGAAAGAGAAGAAAATTTTTAAATTACCTGAAATACTGCCATATAAGAAAAACTGCTATTTAATATTTTATTGTAAATTCCTCCAGGGCCTTTATAATGTTTAAACTTTTTGGTCCTCAGTATTAAACTGTCTGTTCTCTAGATCTTATTGGTATTACTCATATCTCTGGGAGTAGAGTTGAAGTGTCTGTGTGCTGTGCTTGTGGGCCTCAGATATGAACAAAGGAACCGGAGTCATGCTCATTCCAGTTTTATGGTCCAGACCTCTGTGTTGAAATACTCATCTTCTTCCCTAACTGGTCACCTGATCTGGCATTTGCTGAAACTTCAATAGTTCCGTTTCTATCCTGTCCCCACCCCTGCTCTTCCCTGAGACGCAGGGCAGGGCCAGCCCCAAGCTGATATTTTTTTCCTGGGAACCCTTCCTTTGGCCCTGCTTGGCCTTCCAAGGTTAAGGATACCCTGCTCCTAAGCCAGAGTCACCCATAGTTTCCTTATGTTGGCAGTAATCCCATCAAGGGTAAGGGATCCAGCAGCAGGAGAAAGAAAAATGTTACCTATGTCATTCTTCTCTGGGAAGCCTCTACAGCGAGAGCACTGGTCTGCTGGATCCTAGCTGTGACTTCCTCATGCCTGCCACAGTTCTCCCCCTTGAGGTTACTGGGAAGAACAGAGGTCCATGGCTTGCTTTTCTTTCCCTCTCTGTGCTGGAACACAGGAGAGAGGGCATGCAGTTACCAGACTTGATTCCTTGCCCGAGGCTTACATCCTCTCCTGCCCCTCCACCATCCGGTGAGCTCCGGGAGGGAGGGTGCGCATTCCCATCCTGTCGCTGCTCTGTGCTCTAATGTTTCGCTCAGGGAGGATGTTCAGCAATTATTGGGGGCTCCCTGAGCCCTTCTTCTCTGACTCCAAAATTCACATTGAAATATTTAACTGCCATCGTTACAGGGACAACCTTAGATCACCTCTAGTTTATAAAAATAATGAAACTGATTGCCAGCTTGTTGCTAATATTATTACAAATTGCTGGGGTCCATCCCCCCATTGATCCTGGTGCATCAGCGTGTCTCAATTTTGTCGTATCATGGGCCTCATCCTTACAACTGCATAATTTCTGCATTCCTGAGCTCTCATGTCCTAGCCAGGGGTGTCCAACCCACAGCCTGTGGGCTGCGTGCAACCCAGGATGCCTATGAATGTGGCCCAACACAAAGTCATAAATTTACTTAAAACACGATGAGATTTTTTGTGATTATGTGTCCCAATATATTTAATGTGTGGCCCAAGACAACTCTTCTTCTTCCAGTGTGGCCCATAGAAACAAAAAGGTTGGATTCCCCTGGACCCAGTTCATGAATTGTGGCCTTTTCCTTATTCATCTTACCAGCCTCCTTTCTGGCTCTCTCTTCCGACCATTCACCATATGACTGAGACAGAGTGGTCTCTCTGAAGATTACACCCATTCCTGATCCTGCCTGGCCTGGGAAATCACCAGGATGCTACGCAGGGCCACCATGAGCTGTCTACTCGTTGTCTAGCTTCATGTGCTTTAGCCCCAGCCATGCGAAGCCTCCAGAATTTCCCTGAAGTCATTTTCTGGTGCCATATCTTCCCACAAATCATTTCTTCTGTGAGGATGTTCTTTTAGTCCATCGTTCTTCAGAGCCAAACTAAGTGTTACTCCCTTTTGAAAAGAGTTCTGGGATACTTTCTGAAGAAACTCTATGCTCCCAAAGCTCCTTAGGTGAATCTCTGCTACAGCTGCGTCAAGTGTTAATTTATTGTCTTCTCCACCCCACCCTTATTACTGTACTACAAATATTCTGAATGATATTATGTTTTATTCGGATTTGCATCCTTAGTGTCTGAATAGAGTAGATGCTGAACGCATATTTGCTGAATCAATCCATATAATTAAAAGCCTGCACATTTTTTGTTTTTTTTTTTTTTTTTTTGGTTTGACACCTGTGTTCATATTTCAAACATAATTCTTTTTCAATATCTTTGTCAACTAGATCACATTAAGCCAGTAATTTTCAACCTTTTTCATCTCATGGCACACATAATCACTAAAATTTGGCAGCACACCAAAAAATGTACTTTTCACCAATATGACAAATGTAAGTACAATTTTGATTGATTTACAAAGAAAATCATAATAGTAATTACCTACCCTTTTTGCTCCAACCTGACTTTAAAAAATCAGGTGCTTATACTTGAATATAGGGTTTCTGATACCAGGAATTAACCAATCAGATGCAACCTTATTATGTGACATGACCAATAAGATGCAACTCTATTATATGACTTATATATTTATGGTTCCCGACGGGGCATCCACACTGGATGGCCATTGTTGTGGTGGCTGTTCTCATTTTTTATTTGACAGTCTAAGGCAAAGGAGGTCAGTGGCCCTGACTAAATATTAGGTATTGCCTGTTTTAAAACTTCCTGGGGCACACTGGTTGAAAATCGCTGCATTAAACCACTGTGTTCATTTTCTTAAGTTCCTTTTTCCATCTTAGAGAAGGTATCTTCACAAGCATTGGCACCAAATAGTACTTCTTTCAGGTGAGTGTCCTGACACCGTGAGAAAAGTTTCAAACAGATATTATGAGTTGACCCCTCCTGACACTCATGATTTCTCTCATTATCAGAATCGGAATATGAGTATCATACACATGATTGGTGATTCTTCAACATAGCTAAAACTCTACCGTTGAATATCATTGCCATCTTTGTTGATCCTTGACATTTTATTAACGATTCTTTCACATTATCTCTACTGTGATTTCTTCCATTATGTAGCATGGCTTCAGTCTTCACTAGCTCTTTCCAAGTACCGTTATTAAGGCTACTTATAATGACTTGCTTTTATTGCACTGGCCTCGTCTCTCCGCTTTCAATAGACACCGCTGCAGTGATTCTCAGTGCTTCTGAGTGTGTTAAAACACAGACTGCTGGCTCCATCCTCAGAGATCCTGATTCAGTAGGTTTGGAGTGGGGTGAGAATTTTGCATTTTTTCACAGTTTCCCAGGTGATACTCACACTGCCGATATGGGGCCCCACTTTGAGACTTATTGTTCTAGCACTGTTTGCCAATTTTCACAGCTATAACCACCTAAGTCACAGGAATTGATGCTGTCCCACACATAGAAAAAAAATATCAGGCCTTTAGTTGGCTCAGTACCATGTAACTATTGCTGATTTAATGTGGGTTGCGTGCCTGGGCCTTTGCTCTGTGTTCCAGCTCTTATACGTTATAAGTTCCTGGATTCCTTACGGGTTTCACTGTTTCCTCTGGGGCTAGGATACTTTGCTTTCCCTTGCTCAGTTCCTTCTGAAAGATGAATACCAGAAGGTAAGTTCGCTTCCCACATCCGGGCATCTACCTGCTTGCTTAGCTCCATATTTGTGACCCTGTGCTTACCCTGGCGTTGTTGGCTTGCCTTCGCTGAGTTCTTCTCATTGCTTGTTGCTAAGAATTTGAGGTTTGCCTGCTCTGTGCCAATGAGTCTTATGTGTCAGATATACAGCATTCCTCAGATATATTGAAAAAGGTGATGATAGTTCTTAATATCAGTGGGGCAGCACTAACAAATCGCTTCGGGAAGTGTGGGGCCTCTAGTAGTCAGGAAGCCTGGATTCTACACTGAGGCTGCTGTGGAGGTCTGAGGCTTTTGCCAAGTAGGGCGATTACTCTGGGCCCTGGTCATTGCATCTCTAAATGGGGAAATTAATTAAATGCCTCTGCACATAATGGGCAATTTAAATTCTTCTGGGTGTCCCAGTATAATAGGGGATTTAGTAACCAGTATTATGTTCATGATTGTATGTAGCCTTCGTAAGTGTGGCTATTTGTAGACTTACATAACAAATTCAAGCGCACCCCACCCTGTAGCCTGAGGTCTTAGGCATTCGGTGAGATAGAGCTGTGGTGATGGGGGAGATGGACTATGCTTGGAAGAGAGTTGAGTCTCATCTTTGCTCTTCCACCTCCTAAAATTCTGGACAAGGTCTCTGATCTGAGTTGCAGCTGGACTCAAAAAGACTGTTAATCCCCCCCTTTAAAAATACTTTATTTATTTATTTTTAGAGAGGGGGGAAGGAGGGAGAAAAAGAGGGCGAGAAATATCAAGTTGTGGTTGCCTCTCATGCGCCCCCTACTGGGGACCTGGCTTGCAACCCAGGCATGTGCCCTGACTGGGAATTGAACCAGTAATGCTTTGGTTTGCAGGCCTATGGTCAATCCACTGAGCTGCACCAGCCACGGCTTAATCCACTTTTGAACAAAAATCCTACAGGTGAAGGTTTAATTGTGCAAGAAGATTGAAGTGGTCAGTTTTTTGTATGGGCAATTCTTAGACATACAACATTCTGTTTTCATGAGCAGGCTCTTCCTGTATGAGATCAGTTTTGCTGGTGAACTTGCCTTGCTTATGTAAGTAGCGATAACCCTAGGCCCATGGAAGAAGACCGGCTGTGGGCCTTTCAGGTCTCCTGGAGTCCTATATGTTTTACTGTGGAAGCTGTAGGGATGTTTGGTTAGTGCTTCTTTCTCATCCTTGAGGTTGTGCATAAGAATCACCTGGAGAGCTCATTAGACTGAACTCCTGGGCCCCAGCCTCAAGTTCTGTGGGTCTGGGGTATGGCCTGAGGACTTGTATTTCCAGCAAGCTCCTGGGTGATACTGGCGTTGGTCTATGGACCCAATTTGAGTTGCAGAGTTGTAATTTGTTTCTAATATATTATCTTCTGTCTTTCGACGATCCTACAACTTCTAGTGGTGTCATTCTGTTTGCCAGTCAAATTTTGTTGTCTTATTTCCCTCACCGGCCCTTCTCCTAAGGTAAGGAAAGAAATGGCCAAGGTGACCCTTCTGTCATCCTGGGGTGGATTTATCCCGTACTCTGAAGGCCCTGTGGCTTGGATGCCTTTCTGGACAGTCAGTTTGATCATGGAAAATAAAAAGGTTTATTTATGCCAAAACTTCTGAGTCTCTTCTTCCAACATCCTGGAGGCTGGTTGAAAGCATCAATAGACAACACGATGACCAGATGTTAGTGTGATTTGCTGCTTTCTCCTTGAATCCCTTTATTGGAACCCAAAGTAGAAAATGAAAATGAAAGTGACAGATGTCAAACTTCAGTCTTGCAGACTTTTTTCTTCCAGCTGGCTGCTTCACCTTGCTCTACAGCTTGTTCGACCCTAGTGAAAGCTCAGCGTGCTGTGAGGTAGGTTGAAGGCTATGGAATACTCCACAGTGAGGCAAATGCCTGCCTTGTTATAGGATGCTACTATGTAACTACATGGGATAGTTGTACCTTCCCAAAGGCATCCTGAATCAACCAAAAGGCTCCCCCCCAACATTTACCATCTTCCTTAGACTTCCGAGTTATTGTATCTCAGCATTTACATATGGCATTCCCTTTATTCTTACAGCTCAAACATTGTAGAAGTAGCCACTTACACTTTCTGTAAGACACTTTATCCTGTGCCAAGGCTTTCTATAACTGCCAGGACCCATGATTCTTGTCTTAAAGTTAGTTTGGTCCTAAGGACCTTTTAGACAAGTCTTTCCTAACTAAAACCAGATGTTTCTTGTCGCTCTACAATAGAAGGTTATATAGCCTGTCCTTCAAACAAATCTGCATGTCTCCTTGTTGCTGGCTGGTCAGATACAATGAATTAGTTGTAAGCTAAAATATGCCTGCTGCATTGCAATTCAAAAACAAAACAAAACAACTACAGTTTCTCCCATGACCTAAGTGTGGATTTGCATAATTCCAGTCTGAATCAATGTTCTTATATTTTTACCTGTCTGAACTCCATGCTGTTCATGTTTACCTACAGCCCATCCTTCAGTGGACACAGTGCAATACAAATGGGCCATGTGGTGATGTATTATTGGAACTCCAGTATCGGAGCACATAGTATGGCTACGCAGCACTGCTCTCTCTCCTGTTTTTCACTATATTGCTGGCTATGCTCTCATGCTCTTGATTAGATGTCGGCTTTCAGCTCCAGAGAGTGAGTCCAATAATGTTTCATTAAAGCTATGCTTGATGTCTGCAGAACTCTGCAGGCCACCAGAGGGTGGAGAACAGACACTGGACTCTTACTGCTGAAGTCATGATGGTCTCTAGTCTGTGCTATTCTGTGAAGGCCAAGATCATCCTGGGGACAGGGGTAAAGAGAAGTTATCTTATGCTCTTCAAACAACCATAAATTAATCGTTCCCTTAAGATTGCAAGAAGTCTGGCAGGGAGATGTGGGGCTTGTAAAAGTAGGCCTCCGATCTATTCTCAGTACTAGTGGGAATATAAATTAGTATAACGTATCTAGTAAGGAATCTGGCAATCATTCTATCTAGCAATTCCTTTTCTAGGAATTTGTCCTATGGGAAATTATGTTAATGTAAATAAAGATATCCACATGTGACCGTTGATTTTATTAGTATAGATAGTCATCATGTTGCTCTAGCGTGTGGGGCCCGGACAGTCAGCCGACCAGAGGAAGTGAGGGAAGATGATGTTGGGATAGGA
This sequence comes from Anoura caudifer, assembly GCA_004027475.1. Taxonomy (NCBI): domain Eukaryota; kingdom Metazoa; phylum Chordata; class Mammalia; order Chiroptera; family Phyllostomidae; genus Anoura; species Anoura caudifer. The sequence continues at coordinate 65,599 of PVKU01002575.1, read as the reverse complement.
ACGGGCCTGGTGGAAATCAAGAAAACTGGAGATAACTACTTTCCATTCATCACTGAGTTAGAGACCCCAAGGCCCATACCATTTGCTTTGGGGCAGGGGAGGGGAGGACAGCAAAGAGATTCTCTTAGAAGTAGAAGGCAACCTCCAGGCCGCCATGCAAGTGTGCCACAGTGTTCCCCTGGACTCTCAGCTGGTATCAGGGATGGGGGCTGTGAGATGGCTGTGACCCATGCCTTGACAGAAACATCCAAGGCCATAGCTGGTGTGGAGCAATGGCCGTATAGGGCTGTTGATCAGGCCCTAGAGGTCATCTCTCGTACCCTCATCCAGAACAGTGGGATCAGCACCATCCATCTGTTGGCCTCCCTTCAGGCCAAGCATACCTGGGAGAACTGAGGCCTGGGGTGTAAATGGTAAGGCAGGTACTTTGGCGGGCATGAAAGAAATGGGCATCTGAGAGCCATTGGCTGTGAATCTGCAAACATGTAAAGCAGCGGTGGAGAAGGCAGTGCTGCTGCTGGGGATTGATGACATTGTCTCAGGCCACAGAAAGAAGGGTCATGATCAGGGCTGGCAAGGTGGGGCTCCTGGTGCTGGCCAGGAGTGAGTGGTGGGCAAGGTGACCTCAACACACAGAGCCCCCTGTCTTCCCCTTCCCAACCCAGACTATCGGGGACACAGGTAGAGAGAGGCAGCACCAGTCCCTTTGCAAAAGGCACTGACACACAATTCTGCTCAGTTGTAAACTTTCCTTTTAGTGTGCTTCCCATGATTAAATCTAAGTCATTTGAAAAAAAAAAATACTGAAACAGAGAATGCCAAAAAATTCAACAGAAATGGGCTGAAGAATTTTAGACACCTTCACTAGGTAGACAACATGCGATAAATTTACAGAGCATGTGATAAATTTGATGAAACTGGGTCTATCTGTGATGCTCCAAAAAGTGGTTGATCGGTCAGTATTACCACCCAGGAAAATGAAATGTTAGTGAGTCAGGCATTTATGAAGAGCCCTCCCCCGCAAACAAACAGAGCTTCTATTGAGTTAGGCACTTCCTATAGATCTTTGAGTCATCTAGCACAATGTTTAGGTTGGACAATATATCTGCCAGTGTTGTATCATGAGTTATTAGAGGATGATCTGGATGTTTACAATTCTGAAAAGTGGTTCTGAATGAAGAAACAAATTATGCGGCCTGACGAAACTCATTTTAAACTTTCTGGTGCTATAAATCGGCACAACTGTGCCTGCTATTTAAGAGAAAATCCTCGTGTAGTGATAGAAGGACAGTTGAATCATCTGGGAGATCGGAGTTGGGGTCGGTCTTTCATGTAAAGGGCTACTTGGACCTGTTTTTCCCATACAGCTATTACACTTGACCTGTATCTTACCATGCTGAGGGGACACTGTTTTACCACAATTACAGAGATGGCATGATAACGATGACCTGTTCTTTCAACGAGACAGAATTCCTCCACATTATACCAATAATAGTGTGTGAGTTTCTCGATGAGCAATTACCCAACAGGTGGATAGGTTGACCAGGGCTGGTAGAATGGCCACCACCATCACCAGACCTCACTCCACGGACTTCTTTTGGTGTGTTGTCAAAGGTGAAGTCTTTTCCTAAAAACCACACATGCTGGGTGACAGGATTCACTGCCTAAGAGAACCATGTCAAGAAAATGAACCCTGGCTGCTGTAGTTCAGTGGATTGAGCATGGGCCTGTGAAGGAAGGGGTCGCCAGTTCGATTCCCAGTCAGGGCATATGCCTGGGTTGCAGGCCAGGTCCCCAGTAGGGGGACACATGAAGGCAACTACACACTGATGTTTCTCTCCCTCTCTTTCTCCCTCCCTTCCCTTCTCTCTAAAAATAAATAAATAAAATCTTTAAAAAAAAAGAAATTGATGGCAATAAAGAATTCTGTGCCAGAGTGTGCTTGTGTACAGCAAGTAGACTGCAGGAATGTGTAAATAATGCAGGCCGGCAATCTGAACTCTTATGAGACTGTGCCTAAGTACGCTGTCTTTTGAGTTAATAAAGCTATGTGATAATCATAACCTGCATGTCATTTTCCATAGGAACGACTCTAAACCTACTTTTGCCCACCCTTGTATAGAAGGTAATTCTTAGAGATCTCTTGTTAATGTATCTAAATAGCCTATGGACTCTCACAGTCCTATAATTTGGTTTTATTAATATTCCCATGCTGCCAAGGGGATATGTAAATTTCATAGGGTTGCTAGATAAAATATGGGACACCTGGGTACATTTGCATTTTATTTTATTTTTATTTATCTATTTTTAGAGAGAGGGGAAGGGAGGGAGAAAGAGAGGGAGAGAAACATCAATGTGTAGTTGCCTCTTGTGCTCCCCCTACTTGGGGATCTGGCCTGCAACTCAGGCATGTGCCCTGACTGGGAATCGAACCAGTGGCTCTTCGGTTCACAGGTCTGTGCTCAATCCACTGAGCTATGCCAGCCATGGCTATATTTGCATTTTAGATAAACAACAAATAACTTTTCAATAGGAATGTACCAAGTATACTTAGTAAGTAAGCCTCATGTAATGCATGGGACATACACAAACTGGAAAATTATTTATTGTTTATCTGAAATTAAAATTAAACTGGCTATCTTAAATGAAAAGACAAGTCTTCTCTAAACTTTGGGTAACTTGATTTGCTTACAAAGTGGCAAATGCAGTGCTTGAAGATCTGATAGAGTCCAAAGCTTCTTTTCTTGACCTTGTGTGCTGTTGCCCTTGTACTCCAGCTGTGTGAATTTGGCCACTGTTGAAGAGGCAAAGGCTTGGCATGTGAGTGTCCAGAGCTCACAGCAGGTACAGGGTTTATGCCAGCAAGGTTACCCTGCATTTAATGAACTCCTGACTCATTTAGGATCATCTGTGGGCCTTGGGTGGGGTGTCTGCTGCTCAGGTTGACAGCTTGAACCTTATCATTTGGTTTCCATACCCCTATTTTGTTATCTGTCTTCCCCTACCTTCTTTTTTTAGCTTTCAGATATGATTTATATAACATAAAATTTACTCATTTTTAAGTGTACAATTCAATGAATGAATTTTAGTAAAAGTATTGAGTTGTGCCTCAGAGGCTAGAAAAATGCCTTAAGTAAATGATTCTGTTCATGATTGGTTATGAAAAACCAAGATGATTGAAAGTCATGATGGCCTTATAGTCCTTTAAAGCCAGTTTTGTTGTAACCCATTGGATTGGGGACTGAGGAGGGTCAGACGTGGCAGAGGGAGCTGAGGCATCAGATTGGGTGTTTTATAGTCACACGCAGCCATTTAGGAAGTTGGAGTTCTAGAGAGGAGGACATACAGGGTCCAGCACAAATAATGCCCCTTATTACAAAATCCAAAGCATGTCATTCTGTAACATAATAATATCAAACGCAAGTATACCATATGACATTTTAGGTGAAATGTTCAGATGAAAACTGTATGTTATTACACCCATATTATTACCCTACCAACCACACTCAAGCAGGCTCAACTTCTGCTGGACCCTGTAGAACATGGACCATAAGCTGTCAAGCTGCAGTAAAAAAAAAAAAAAAAAAAAAAAAAAAAAAAAAAAAAAAAAAAAAGGGTTGGGGAAAAAGTGGAACTGAATGTCCACCAAGTGGTGAGTAGATAAACAAAATGTAGTATAATCATAGAATGGTGTGTCATTCAGGAATAAAAAGGAACAAAGTACTTAGAAAGAAAATTCACTTGAAAAGGAGATTTGAGTGGGCGTGCCCCAAGGATTTTAATTGAATGGCTGGAAATGTTATAACACTGCGGTTTTTATAACACACATGGGTGCTATATGTGGATGGTTACTGATGCCTCAACAAAGTGATCCCACTTGGGTTGGATATATCTTGAGAAATTATGGACCAAATTCTTGGCTGTTTAAATACAGGTTATATCTGATTACAATACGATGTACCTAGTAGTTGTATGGAAGTGAACTCTTGTGGCAGATTTTAAACTAAGGGGCCATTAAGTGAATCTTGCAAATCTTGTTTGTTACAGTGATTTTTTTTTATTTTGAGAGTACATTTATTAAAGTTGGGGACAGTGAAACAAGGAAGGGCTTAGGATCAAAGTAGCAATAGGACAGAGCCTGGCCCGGGGGTGCTGTCAGCTCACTGGAGAGTCAGGGGAAAGGGGCCTTGGAGACAGGGTCAGGGGGTGAGCCTGGGACGAGCTGCGGCTGCCCATTACAACTAATTTTGTGTATGGGCCACAAAACCTGGAATTGGGTAAGCCCAGAACTGAGTCACCTAGAATAGGCCACTGTGGGAACTGTACCTTGTATGACTTGCATAACTAGTATGGAGGTAATCATGGACAAAATATCTTCTAATATACACAGTTTATGAGAAGCACAGCTGTAAATAGATGGAAAATAAAGAAATTCTTACCTACATATAGCAGGTTTTCAAAAGCAAAAAGTAGTACGGGGGCAATAGTGGAAATGCGAACAGAAGGACATGACTCTTAGAAACATTCCAAGTTTTGATCCGGACTTTAAAAAATATCTAGACCTGTTGGAATAAGACTTTAGAATATCTCAGGTGGAAAGAAAAGCAAAGAAGCAACCAGAGGAGGAAAAGCCATTATCTACAAAGGAATAATTGATAAGAAACAACAGTAAGTGTTTGAATGCCAATGGAATTTGTCGAAAAAGTATAGTTAAGTTTCTTGTCTTACGGTAGAGGAAGAAATAGGTAAAGCTTAACTTAATATTCAGTAGAAAAAAATAAATTCAATTATGTATTAAAATTTTAAGGGTAATCACTATAAGAAAAGAAAAATAGACTATGGTTCTTAACTTGTAAGAGGGTGAATATGAAGGAGAAATACTATCAATTCAACTGAAGACAGAAAAATAGAAATAAAAGTAAAGCATGGTAAATAGAAAAGAAATAAGGTGGCAGAATTAAGTTCAAATATTTTTATCACAAAAATGCAGGTGGACTAATGAGCTTCAGTTAAGAGTCTCAGATTAGAATGTAAAATCCAATTATATGCAGTTTATGAGAAGATATAAAGTGTAACAGTAAGCTTGAAAAATAAGGGGGTTGTTAAAAGAAATACCAGGAAAATATTAACCCAAAGACAGTTTCCTTAGTGATATTAACATCAGACAAAATAGAATTAGAGGAACACAAACATTAAAAAGCATAAAGGGGGGGATATTTCAAAATGATAGGACTAATTCATGAAATGCAGCAGTCATAAACTTCAGTAAAGCGTACAACATAGCCTCAAAATAATGTAACACAAAACCTCACAAAATTACAAGAAATAAAACTATAATCCTGGTAGGAGAGTTTAGCACAGTGTATTTGGAAACTGATTCTTCAGGCAGAGAGTAAAAAAATAACAAGGTCTGAATAATGCATATATAATCTTATACCTAACAGAATATGCTTTCTTTGAAGTGTATGTAGGGTACTCAAAAAAAAAAAAAAAATAAAAAACCAAAACAAAGACCATGAGAAGGGCCAAAAGTTTAGTTTCAAATTCTAAAAACTATTTTTCAGATCAAAAGAAATTAGATTCCTATCAGTAGGTGAGTGGATAAAAAAGCAGTGGTACTTTTACACAACGGAACACTACTCAGCCATAAAAAGAAGGTAATCTTACCTTTTGTGACAGCATGAGTGGACCTGGAGAGCATTATCCTAAGTGAAATAACCCAGTCAGAGAAAGACAAATACCATATGATTTCAGTTACTTATGGAATCTAATGAACAAAATAAATTAAGAAACAAAATAGAAGCAGATGCATAGATACAGAGAACAGACTGACAGCTGTCAGAGAGCAGGGAGTTTTGGGGGCTGGGTGAAAAAGCAGAAGGGAATGAGCAACGCCCCACCCCCACCAGATGCAGACAACAGTATGGTGATTGCCAGAGGCAAAGGAGGGTGCAGGGAGGTGGAATAGGGCAAAGGGGATAAATGGGGATGGAGGGAGACTTGGCTTCCGGTGGTGAGTGCATGTTGCAGTGTGCAGACGATTTGTTATTGAGTTGGACATGTGAAAGCTGTATAGCTTTATTAACCAATATCACCCCAATGAATTCAATAAAAAGCAAATAGCAAGGAAATATCTTAACCATACATATTTGAAAACAAAACCATCCTTACTTATAACTCCAATAAATATTATTCCTCTGAACTAAAGGAAAGTGAGTTATAAATATTTAGAAAAAATGGTAATAAGTTCTATATTTCATAACTTGTGGAATGTAGGCAAAGCAGTTTTAGGAGGGAAGTTTATAGTTTTTTTTTTTAAAAAAAGAAAGAATAAAATTAGTTTAAGGTAAAACTCTAGAAATTGGTAAAAGGATAACAGAAGAAAAGAAAGCTAAAGAGAGGAAGTAAATAAAGATTTGAAAATTAAGAAAAATAAATAATATTTTAGATGATCTACACAACCAAAAGCTAAGTATTTAAAAAACAACTGTAACAGCATAAACAATAAAAATAAAACAAACAAAAAAAGGAATGATGTAGACAAACCTCTGGAAGGGTAAATTAGAAAATTAGAAAGAAAATCACTATTTGGAATGAAAAAGTGGCATAACAACAGCAACAACAGCTTTGTAAGTTATTTAGAAAAAGAATTTGGCAATGAACTTAAACCTAGGCAATATTGATTTCCTAGAAATACACATATATACACTCTTATGTATATACATGTACACACATATACACATTAAGAATCTTGACCCTAAAAGTAACAAGCTTCAGTAAAAAAGAATCCATGAGACATTAAAACTTTGATTTAACATACATACCTTTTTCAAAATAACTTGAAGACTAGAGAATTTGAGTAAAATTTTACCAAAATGTAATGGAACAGACAACCCTTTTCTTCTATAAGATTTGCCATTGAACACATTTAAGTTACATGGCAATGAGTAAAGTCAGATTAGGTCAGCCAAAAACTATAGTCCAATTTCACTTATGAACATTGATTTGAATACCCAAATAAAAACTGGGACAAATAGCAAAGCTGTAAAATCAAGTGGGGATTTATACCAGGAGTATAAGAATGTTCAAACACTATGAAAGCTATCAGTGGAATTCACTAATTACATTAGCAAATTAAAAGAAAACAAGTGTATACATCCATCCCAATCCATGGCCAAAAAAAAAAAAGAATAACATTAAAAAAAACCACTAGTGATAAAATCTCATGGTAAATAGGAATAAACAATTAGCAAGCATCACAATTTATATTGACAGCTAAGTATTCCCATTGAGGTTGGGTCTGGGACGTGATGAGGTTGTCTTTATTTCTCCTAATTAATAGTATTGTGCTGGAAGTCATAAACATTTCATACAACAGGGATAGGAAAAAAAGTATAAGGACAGAGGGAAAAGGAAAGAAGCCCAAATTTCATTATTTGCAAACTGTTTATAGAAAATCCAAGAGAAGTTTCAGCCAGGTTTCTTGAGATAGGACCAGCTTAAAAAATTAATAGTGTGCCTATACACCAGCAACAACCAATTAAGTAGATATGGGAAAATATTATTTTCAGTGTAGGAACAAAAATACAAATGTGGTAAAACCTAAAAATCTGATAAATATATGGAAGGTCTTTAAAGGCAAAAATTAAACTTTATGGAAGGATATAAAAATGTAAATCAGATAGAAGTTACATTACTCAATTGGAAGACTCAAAATTGTTACAGATGTCAGTTCTCCACAAATTAATCTGTGATTTGATTGTAATATGAGAAATCCCACAGAGATTTTTAATGGAACTTGCCAAACAGATTCTGAAATCCTTACAGAATAGTAACTGAACAGAAAAGATGTTTGTAGAAGGAACTTACCAAACATTAGGACATATTATGCAGCTGTAGTAATTGGCATAGCATGCTGTTGGTGCAGAGAGAGGCAAAGAGATCAGGATTAAAAAAGAGAACATGGAAAGAAATGGAAAACTGTTCTACAAGGGAGGTGGCATCAAAAACCAATGAGGAATTAATGGGTCACTCATGAAATCTCGTTGAGAAAATAACTTTCATATGAAAAAATAGATTACTTCCTCAGAGTGTTTACAAAAAGCTTTAGGTGAATTAAATGTTTAAGTTAAAAAAGCTTTTAAAATAGTCACAAGAAGTTGTAGAGTAATTCTTTAATTCTCGATTATTGTATTAAAGTTGTCCCAATTTTTCCCCCCTTGCTCGCCTCTGCCCTGCCCAACCCATCCCCTGCTCCCCACAGTCAATCCCTTCTTCGTTGTCCATGCCCATGGGTCATTCATACATGTTCTTTGACTAGTCCCTTTCCTTTTTTTCACCATTATCCCCCGCCCCTCTGGTTACTGTCAGTCTGTTCCATGTTTCCATGCCACTGGTTCTATTTTGCTCATTAGTTTATTTTGTTCATAAGGTTTGTCTTATAGGTGAGATCATATGGTATTTGTCTTTCACTGCCTGGCTTATTTCACTTAGCATAATGCTTTCCAGTTCCATCCATGCTGTCGTGAAGGGTAGGATCTCCTTCTTTCTTTCTGCTGCATAGTATTCCATTGTGTAAATGTCCCACAGTTTTTAAATCCACTCATTTACTGATGAGCACTTAGGCTGTTTCCAGCACTTGGCTGTTGTAAATAGCACTGCTATGAACATTGGGGTGCATAGGTTCTTTTGAATTGGTGTTTCAGGATTCTTAGGGTACATATCCAGCAACGGAATTGCCAGGTCAACAGGTCATTATCAACATAATGGTGGTGCTATTTTTCAAGAAGCAATTACAATTGCTTCAGGGAGAAATCAGGGAAAGAGGAGAAAAGCTGAAACTTGTATTTCTGGTTGGCAAAAGCACCTGAGGTAAAGAGAAGCTGGTTAGTTGGTTCCCGTGATCAACTCTTGTGTTATATAATCTTATGATCACCCTCAGTAGGACTTGCAAGTAAGCTTTAGTCAGTACAGGAAATACCTCTCAAAAGAGTCTGCATTTATTAAAGTGCATGTTATTGCAGGCAAAATGGTATATATCAAAGAACTTTAAAATGTTATAATGCATTTAAACTCATTTTGACTACTAGGAAATTCTCCGTAATTGCACATTGTTTGAACAAAGACTTTTGAACTGAAAGAAAAGGGGTAGAATTAAATGAATTTAGAGTCTGGTACTGTTTCAATGGGCTACATTCCTATATATATATATATATAATATATTCTTCCTTGTGAATTAGGGATATATTTTCACTCAAGGGTTTCCCCAGTCTTGAAGTTTTTAGACCCAAGAAAATATTTGAAGAGAAAATAAATATTGGTATACGGACTTCTTATTATAAGTGGCCTAATGAAAGATATTTTCATTTGTAATATTTGGTAGAGACAAGTGGCTAGAAAATAAGTTTGAAATGAGAATAATTCACCAGCTATAAGTTCAGTTGAATGTAATTTTTATTTCAATTTAAATGACCACTTATAATACATGGAAAAAGTGATATATAATCTGTAATATGGGCTAAGACTTGTCAATGAGTAATATATGGTACCTTATAAAATTAAAGGAAGTATATCTAATAAAAATAATAAAGTTTATTTGAGAGTAGAGATAAGTGCTGTATTGGTGTCCTGTGCCAAGTGATTAAAAAACATGCCATCTCATGAATTAACTAATGTGAAGTGAGAGGAAAATTGTAAGCCATAACTTGAAATGGTACTTTGTTCAAAAACAGCATAAACATTCCAATTTTTCATTTTTTGTCCTAATTATTCCCAAATGGGTCATTTTGAGGTACATAATGCATATGGATTATCTGAGGTATGTGATACATACAGATTATCTGAGTCATTCATTTAATATGCATTAATTAATTGATGACTTCAACTACCTTTTTTTGAGTGGCAACTCTGTTCCTGGAGTGGAACTGTGGGGCAAGGGTAAACAAGATGGAGTTCCTCAATCCCACAAGAAGCTCAAACCTAGTAGGGGAAATTTTTATAGCTACAAATGGTCATAGTTCAACGTGCTAAACATATATCCCTTGGCTTTCCCACTAAAATAGCAGAACAAGCAGGTACTTTCATGCATCACTTAAAGCCCCAATTCCTCAGTTTGGCATTCCAGACCTTTCTCATATATCTACCTCTTTAGGGTTTCTCTTCCCACACCCCACTCTTTTTCTCACGGCCCCTCCCCTCAACACAGATGCTCTTCTTTAGCCACAGTAACCCTCTCAATCATTCCCTGAACTTAATCTCTCTTCCTGATGTGTATGACTGTGCACACGCCTGTTCTCTCCACCCAACTGCCATCTTCCATTCCAGCGAGTGCTTCCAGTTCTTTCAAGACTCAACTCAAACCCTGCATCCTCTGAAGCCTTCCCTGACTTCTCATCTTGGCTATGGCAATGATCTTGAATCACATTATTTTTGTTTGCTTGTCTGCTGCCTCCACTAGGCTGTGCATTCAGAAGGGCAGAAATCATATTCATTTTCTCTCACTAACACAGTGTTTGGCATGCAGTAGAGATTTACCAAATGCTTGCTGAATGAATAAATAATTGAGTACAATAATGGGGTATACAAAGGGCGTAGGATGAATTCTGTCAAGATTTTTGCCCAGGAGCGTTCAGAAGGGAGTGCAGGCATCAAGGTAATGGATTTGGCATCGCTCTGTTGTGGGAGTAGGTGTCAAAAACTGTGAAGGGTCTGAGACTTTGCCTGCCACAGTTTCATGGATGCTGAAAGAAACAGCAGGCTCCTCAGTCAGACACAAAGGACTTCATTACTCATAGTGAAGTTGTCCGCATGAGCTTCATGTTTACACCTGTTCCTCTGAGTTGCATGGAGGTGACACAGAGGTGAGCCTGGGAGGATGCTGCATACAGAGGGTTTGCATCCCAGGTTAGCAGCTCTGAACATAGGAATCAACAGTCTTTCAAAGAGGGCCGTTAGCAAACTTGCCCATCCTCTGCCCCAGGGGGAGATACTATCTTCATTATTCTGGAGAGCAAACACACCTGCCCTCTGCTCTGGAGAGAGGCATTGTCTGTATCTTTCAAGGCTGTTTTTTCTGATGGTCCAGGGCTAGGGTGAGGCAAGTGAGGTGCCTACGGTGTTAACATTTAAGGAGGAACTCTCAGTGCTCACTCTGCACTTCCACAACTGAGAGAGTGTTTCCTTCAACTTGGAATCCTAGGCGCCACATTTGCATGAGTCTAGTCCCAGCTCTGCGAGATATTGGGCTTTAGTAGTGCTTAGTTGTCTTTAACTTCATTCAAAACAATTTTTGTTAGGTTGTATTGTGACAGCTGTCATATCAGCATGAATTAAAAAAAAACTTATCAAAATTGGTGAATTTTTGTGTAGCCATTTTAATATTGAAGATGGAAGAAAATATGCAACAGTTTCAGCATATTATACCTTATTTCAAGAAATGTAAAAACACAACTGAAATGCAAAAAAAGATTTGTGCAGTATATGGTGAAGATACTGTGGCTGATTGAACGTCTCTAAAGTGGTTTGTGAAGTTCTGTACTGAAGATTTCTTGCTGGACGATGCTCCACGGTCGGGTAGACCAGTTGAAGTTGATAATGATCAAATTGAGACAGTAATTGAGAACAATCAATGTTATACCATGAAGGAGATAGCTGACATACTCAAAATATCCAAATCAAGTGTTGAAAGTCATTTGCACCAACTTGGTTATGTTAATTACTTTGATATTTGGGTTCCACATAAGTTAAGCAAAAAAACACTTTACCATATTTCTGCATGTAGTTCTCTACTTAAATGTAACAAAAATGTTCCATTTTTAAAACAAATTGTGACAGGCAGTGAAAAGTGGGTACTTTATAATAACGTGAAACAGAAGATATCATGGGGCAAGCAAAATGAAGCACCACCAATCACATCAAAGCTCAGTCTTCATCAAAGAAGGTGATGCTCTGTACGTAGTGGAATTGGAAGGGAGTCCTCTATTATGAGCTCCTCTGGAAACCTAAATGATTAATTCCAACAAGTACTGCTCCCAATTAGGCCAACTGGAAGCAGCACTCAATGAAAAGCATCTGGAATTAGTCAACAGAAAATGCATAATCTTCTATTAGGATAATACAAGACCGCATGTTTCTTTGATGACTGGGCAACAACTGTTCTCATTTAGTTTTTGATTCATCTGCTGTATTCATCAGACATTGTACCTTTGGATTTCCATTTATTTTGGCCTTTGCAAAATTTTCTTAATGGAAAAAATTCCAATTTCCTGGAAGACTACAAAAGATACCTGGAACAGTTCTTTGCTCAAAAAGATAAAAACTTTTGGGAAGATGGAATTATGAAGTTGCCTGATAGATGGCAGGAGGTAGTGGAAAAACAGTGAATATGTTGTTCACTAAAGTTATTGGCAAAAATGAAAAATGTGTCTTTTATTTTTACTTTAAAACTGAGTGAACTTTTGGCCAATCCAATAGAAACAACCTTGAAAAGATAGTCTGAAACAAAAGCACTCACTGTCTTTGTTCACAGGACATGCTAGAATGTGAGATACCTATGGAGAATTGTTTCCTAGTCATAAGTAATCCTTTAGCTGTATTTATTTTATAATCTTTAGAGGGAAAGGGAGAGAGGGAAAGAAACATCAATGTATGGTTGCCTTTTGTGGGCCCCCTACCAGGGACCTGGCCCACAACCCAGGCACGTGCTCTGACTGGGAATTGAACCTATGACCTTTGGTTTGCAGGCTGGTGCTCAATCCACTGAACCACACCAGCCAGGGCAACAAATGATGTTTAAATGTTTCCTGCTTCTACAGTTGTTAACAGGGCCTCTGATGATAATATGTTGGAAATGACTGAGAAAGATATCATAGGATCTTGGCCATTTTACTTCTAGATATTTACCTAGGAAAAATGAAAGTATATGAGCTCTGTCCAGAAAAAGCCCAGCCATTGTTAATGTAATGAGTATGGTTTACACAACATTTGTATAACCTGGCAGCCAAGGAGAATGGACCAGAATGCGCATGTTGAACAATGATGACTTCAACGTACTAGTCAGTGGCGGTGATAGACACTGTTTGGTGAGCATGTGTACTGTGTGGTCATTGCATTCAAAATGACTTAGCAGGTAGAGCAATGAATCTGCATCAGATTTTGGGTGAAACTTGAACATTCTTCTGTGGAAAGTATTTGGATAATTCAGAAGGCCACAGCTACGGGCAGCTGGTGGTTGGTAAATTCATCATGACAATATGCCCACTCATGGATCACGTCTCATACAGAGTTTTCGGGGAAACATCAAATCACCTAGGTGACTGAGCACCCTCTATAGCCCACATCTGGTGTGCTATGACTTCTGGCTTTTCCCAAAACTAAAATCACCTTTGAAAAGGAAGAGATTTCAGACCATCGGTGAGATTCAGGAAGATATGATGGGGCAGCTGATGGTGATTGGGAGAACTGTGTGAGGTCCCAAGGTGCCTACCTTGAAGGGGGCTGAGGCGTCAGTGTCCTGTGTACAATGTTTCTTGTATGTTTTTCAATAAATGTCCCTAATGGGAGTAAAAGACAGAAAACTGTACAAGAACAACAATTAAAATAAAAAATAAAAAAAAGAAAAAATGTCTCTATTTTTCATATTATGTAGCTGGATGCCTTCTGGACAGATGTCATTTGTCATACAAAGACTTGTACATGAATGTTCATAGCATCTTTATTTGCTGCCAGGAAAAACCCAAACATCCACCAACAGATGAATGGATAAGGTATAATACTACTCAGCTATTGAATGAGCTCAGGAATGAGCTATTGATACATTAAAATACATAGTGAGTGTATATCAAAATAACTATGCTGATTGAAAGGAGCCAAATCTGTATCTTCATCCATCCATCTATACTGTATGATTTCATTTATGTAAAAATATGAGAAATGTAAACTGTAGTTCCAGAAAGCAGATCAGCAGATTACAAAGAGATAGAAAGGTTTTAGAGATGATAGAAATTTTCATTGTCTTGATGATTTCATGAGCATATGAATATGCATCAGAATTTAGGAAATTGTACACTTTAAATATGGGCAAGTCAGTGTATGTCAACCATACCGCAATAAATCTGTTTTAAAATGATATTTTAGGTTTAGAAGTGGAGGGAGAACATTATGAAATAAGCTAGGCAGTGAAAGATAAAGACTATACGATCTCACCTATAAGTGGAACCTAATCAGCAAAACAAACATGCAAGGAAAATACAACCAGAGACAGTGAAATAAAGAACAAATTGATGGTGACCGGAGGGTAGGGGGAGAGGGAGAATGGGGAAAGAAGGGGAAAGGTCAAGGAACATGTATAAAGTACTCATGGACAAAGACACCAGGGGTGGGGAGGATTGAATGTAGAAAATGGGGGGGGGGTTGGTAGGGCAGGGGAGAGTAACCGGGGAAAAATGAGGACAAATGTAACTGAACAACAATTAATAAAAAACACGTGGAAGGAGAATAGATGCTTGACTTACCAGTCCCTGGGTTCAGAGGAGAGGTATTTTACCTGCTACCCCATGACTTCTTCCACATAATGTGAACTTTCTCAACTTGTACATGGAGTGAAATTCTTCAGAATTGAAAGATTGTTTCATGTGAACAAAAAAGACAGAACCGCATGGGACCCAAAGGGACTCTCAGTGATTCATAGCTGGTGTGAATCAGAACAATTAGGTTGCTCTTCTCATGTGTAACTGAGATCACTGTCTGGAAAAAAAACAGGCCCTATAGAGTGAGAGGTGCAGACCACTTTGGCGATATGGGCCAATCAGGACAGAGAGGAGATGTGAGTTGGAGCTTAGGGTGGCAGAAATACACTGGCATTGTACAACGTAGTGGAGCAGGAGATGGAAATATATTAAGACAGCTCATCAGAATGAGTTGCTCCATGCCATGTTATAGGTACCTCATAATTATTTATTTGGTGGATGAATGGACAAATGCATGGATATTGCCTAGGGCTGGGTTAGGGAAAAATAAAGAAGAGGATATGCCCTTTTCTTTGCACCTCTAGATAAGTAGTTTGGTTGGATTTTCTATGGAAAATATATTCTAACTTCTAGGCAACTGACTAACCAAAAATTATTTGGACACCAGCCTATGTCTTATTTACAATCAACAAACATGTATTGTGCTATGTCCTAAGACCTGTACTATTTAGAACGACTGGGATCCATCCATAAGAAATGCACACTCTTCTTAAGTGATGAGAAACAGTCACCTAAGCAATGTTGAGAATACAAAACCTAAGCTAGCTTCTTGCTGGAAGATCAACCCTCATCTGCATTTCAGAAAAATGGAGAGTTCACTGTAGGTTAAACTTCAGGAAGGAAGTTGGATATGAGCTTGGTGTTGAAGGGTGGTGTATCATTGGATTGGCAAATGGGAAGTGAGAGGGCATTCAGAGAACAAAGACATGTGCAGAGAGCAGTCTGGCTTGAGTTGAGTCATCACATTTGCAAATGGTGGGTAGGCAGATGGGGACCAAGTTAGTGAGGATATGGAAGACAGGCAGAGGAGTTTAGATTTTATCTGGTAGACATTTGGAAGCCTAGATAGGATGTATTTATTTACAAATAACAAAAAGTGACTTTTGCAAATAATGGTTATTATTTACATGATAAGGTGCTCAGTGATGCCATCAGCGAACCAGTAGTGAGCATGCTGATTTTCTGTTCTCATGTTTGCCACCTTGTAGTCATAATATGGCTGCTACAGCTCTAGGTACCACTTCTACATTCATGTTGGGAGGAGGGGAAAATAGGTGATGCCAGCCAGCTCTCTTCTCATATCCATTCCTTTCTAAAGGGATCAAGAGCTTTTCTGAAAGCCTTAGACTTTTGGTTTTGTTTCATGGGATAGTACTGAGCTACATGCAGACCTCTAGGGGCAAAGGAAGCTGGCAAAGAAGGTATTGCGCTTTCTAGTTTCTCCAATGGATATGTCACGGTAGAAAGGGATTAGTAATGGCTATTGGCTTGGTTAATAAACATGCTTTACAGAGCCATTATGGTTCTTGAACAGGAAAATGGCGTATTGAAAGCATATATCCTACCCAGGATTTTGCTCAGAAAAGTCTTAACTAGGGAAAAGTAGAGTTAGGATGATTCAGATGGTTGTTCAGAAAGTATTTACCCCCTTTTCCATGCCACTGTAGGCATATATTTCTTCACCTCACTAATGTTGGATTTAGCCAGATGATTGTCTTTGACCAATGGAATATGGGTGGGAACGACAGTGCACTAATTGTGAGACTAATCCTTAGAAGTATCTCATATTTCTGCTTCTCTTTATTTTTATTATGCTTCTTCCACAGCCCTGAAAACAACATGTCTCCTTAGTAGCCCACTGGTCACAGTACAATAAGAGATGCACAGAGAAGAGTCATACTGGTTAACCTGTAGACCTGTAGCTTGAAGAATAGCTACAATAAGCTGACCATGTGGACCTATGAGAATAAAGATAAATGGACATATTCTGTTGTACTGAGATTTGGTGGTCTCTTCTTACACAGAAATAGTGTAATAGTCCTTACATTAAAGTCATCCCCCTAAGACATTCTGCCGTTATTCAAAATTCAAAATAATATCTACCTGAGTCATTTGTATGGGGCTAACACATCAGTGACAATTGATAGTTTTCTCTGGCAGGAAGGTAGACTAAGTATTGCTCCATTTTACAGACTGGAAAATAGAATATCAGAGAAGTAAATGATTTCCTAAAGCTAACTTGGCCACTGTTTTCTTGGCTCAAAGCCCAATATTTTTTCATCTATATCAATTACTTCGGTGCAACGGTTACAAAGGTGTCTGTTTTGGTTCATAACAGTGTTTGCAGGTGTTCGATCGGGACTACTGTGCCTGGAACATTGTAGACATTCAATTTGTTGAACGAAGAAATTTGTGATGAATGGGTGAATGAATGAATAAGCACTCAAGAAATTTATCTGTAGTTAGAGGGTAAAAGTTTTCATAATCTTTTTAAGTACAAAATGATTAGACACTTCCATCGTCAAACCTTTCTCAATTTCACTCTGCTGATCAAAATCCATTCCAATTCATGAGGGTTGGAATGAATAAACTGGTTACCCAGCTTTAGGGAAGCAAAGAGATTTCAGTTGTCAGGATATTAGGAGAAGACACAGTATCATTAGCATCGAGCAAATGCCATATGTGCCTGGTGTACTGTCCTTCGTCATTTATATTGTGCCCATCACTAGGCATCCAGGTAGACAGGAACAATGGGGATGCTTGGTAGTGGGCCCTGGAGATATCTTAAATCACGTGCATCAGCCAGTTTATATAACAGGCAATAGCAAGATTATGAAGACAGGGAAAGCTGGGACAGATAAAAGGAGGGGGAAAAGACAGTGAAAATCCTCTGAGACAAGAGCTCAACAGAAATAGAGCAGACACCATTCAAAACATCATTTTTCTTCAATTGTAATTAAAGCAAAATTCTAACCACTTTAATTGTAATTAAAACAAATCATTAAAATCTAATGAAAATAAATATTAATAGCCAACTAAGAAATTTATTTTACTTCAATTTGACTGCTTTAATTCTAATTAAAATAAATCAGCAAAATCTGCTGGGTAACTTCCCAGTGTGCTGAGAGCCCCACCAAGCGTGGGCAAGGAGGATGGAACAGACCTGGTTGGGATGTATCCCTGGGGTAATATCATGATGAGGTAGAGGGGATGGGTGGTGTTGGCATCTCTGAATACAAAGTCAAAGGGGCATCAGTAGCTCCCCATTATATTTGGGTAAAGGTTAAATTTTGTGTCACAATTCACAAGAGCTTTCACAATCTGACCCTAATTTTTCTTAACTAATTTCTGGGTATTTTTCTCACATTACACAGGCTAATAACAAACTGTGAAATACTTTTTTTCTGAAAACAAAACTATTTAATGACTTTAGTTAATGCAATTTAGACATTAGAAAATTTCCCAGATTGTAGATGGAACTAATTTTCCAACTCTTTACTCCTTCCTTGTAATAGAATTGTAAATACACGCACCTATGTTCTGGTACCTCCCTCCAGAGGAAACAGTTTATTTCCCACTTGATTATTGTAGGGCTTGGCTGTGTGTCTCGCTTTGGACAATAGAGTATCAATTGATGCATGAGCAAGTGTGCTCACATAGTTTGGCTTGGTCTGTTGGAATTCTGCCATCTACCATGAGAAGAATATTTCACAAGTAGCTTCTGGCCCCAGAATGTTGAGGACACGTGCTACCCACATGAAGTTGATATTTAGCCTGGAGTCTAGCATGGCTCAGCCAAACCTGGTCAAGAAATACAGCCTAGTCCCGACTGGTGTGGCTCAGTTGGGTGAACATCATCCCTCAAAGCAAAAGGTCCCCGGCTCCATCCCTTGTCAGGGCACATGCCTGGGTTGTGGGTTTGGTCCCCAGTCGGGGCACGTATGAGAAGCAACCGATTGAGATTTCTTTCACACATCAATGTTTCTCTCTCTCTTTTTCTCCCTTCCTTCCATCTCTCTAAAAATAAATAAATAAAATCTGTTTTAAAAGAAATACAGCCTACCCACAAGAAAAATAAATTTTGTTATTGTGAGCTACTGAATTTTCAGTTTCATCATGGTATTACAGAATTCTAAACCACAGGAATTTTACTTAGTAATATAGACGGCAGATCCAACCTTGCCTAAATATAATAATTAAATTCTTATGCAGGCATTTTTATGCTAACAATTCTCAGTGAACACATTGAGCATCTCCTACATGTCTAGTACTTCATTAAATCTTAACATCGAGCAATGCGGGGGCAGAAAATGGGTTTTAGGGAAAAGTATTAAACGTATTCTGAGATGCAAGGAAGTATTTTTCCCACTGGATTATTGACCCCTAAATACTTTCTTCTTGACTGATATTTTCATACATAAACTCTGATCAAAGATTCACCTTTTTGAGATCGGCTCGGATACAAATTTGACGCCAAATGTATCTGGGCATGAGCTGACCTCAGCTTATGGGCAGTTCATCTTAGGAGTTACATGATTTTCTTTGCCCTCCAGCACCCCCACCCCCAGGTACTTTTTAAGTAGTTTCTCTTTGGCTCAAAAAAGGGAGAAGCAGAAGAAGCTTGAGATGACAAAGCTTGTCGTTGAGTATTATCTTGATCACAGTCTATGTGCTTCAGCAAGTTGTTTATCTGCTCTCAACTTGGTGTCCCCATCGATCAAATGGGGACATTAATAAATTGCTCTTGGTAGAGTCATTGTGAAGGTCAAATGCGACAATGCATGTGAAGACACACTTTAGTGCTTGAAATTTATGAATGAATAGACACACCTTGTTTTATTGTGCTTCACTTTATTGCACTTCACAGGTGTTGGTTTTTTTTAAAAAACAAATTGAAGACAAGACCCTCTACCAGCAACAGATTGCAACTCATTTTATTAAGATACTTGATTTATGACAGTGGTCTGAAACCAAACCTGCAACATCCCCGAGATATGCCTGTGTTGTATTTCTGGCCCAAACATTCTTGCTAGGAGAAAGAAAGAAAAGATTTTAAATGGTGCCTTGTTCTAAAGGGCTAAATGTATGTGGAGTTAAGTTTCTTCCATTTATACAACAACGAGGTTTTTTTTTTTTGTCTTCTCTTTGCACTTTGGTTTGATATTTTATTTTATCCTATCCTGCTCTGATACTTGCAAGGAAAAGATGAGCTTGCTCCATTCTTTTCTCTTTCCATGTTGCAAATTATCTTGTGCTTCAGTAAAAAGTAGTGGGATTACTTATTTAATCTGTCTTTTCTTACCTTTTTTTCCCTTAATCTCCAGATTCAGCTGTCTTATAGCTAGCTCAACAGCACCATTAGAATCTAGTGTTGTATTTTTTGGAGTATAAGATGCACTTTTTTACCATATTTTTTGCTTCAAAATTTTCCCCCCTGTTTTCCTCCTCTAAAACCTAGGCGTGCCTGGGGTCTGCACCATAAGATGCACCTAGGTTTTAGAGGAGGAAACAGAAAAAAAAATTGAAGCAAAAATGTGGTAAAAGGTGCATCTTATAGTCTGAAAAATATGGTAATTATCAAATCAAATAGATAATGGTTTAATCACAGGTAATATGTTAGAAAAATAATGGTTTTTGAAGTCTATCAGTCCTACAGTTCAGTTCTTGGTGACTTCTAAACCTTTCAGGGCCTCAGTTTCTGTACTTGTAAAATAGTGATTATTCCACTTATTGGGGTTATTTGAAGGATTAAATGAAATCCATAAGTCGACTACTGTTCATGTTGAACTTTTAGCAGAGATATCACATAAACACTGTAAATTATCTAGTCAGGCAGTTGGGAAAAATATGGCCTACTTTTTCCTTGACATAAATTTATTTATGGTCCAAGGTATGTTTTCAGAATATTTTTGAAAATGTTGCAACTGGCTTCTTTTTAATAGTCAGCTTTGAATTTATTCTCTACAAAGTGAAGAAGCAGAAAAGTCAGGTGGTAATGACAAAATGCACTTATCTGGTCTTCTAGTGCAATCAACCCATAAATCTAAGGAACTCATTTAAGAAAATGCACTGTATTTGAGTTTGAGACTTATGTACTTAACCAATGGCAACATTCCTTGACCTTACTGTGGGACAAAAAATAAAAAGTGTAACTTATTCATCTTGGGAAAACAAAATTAAAAGTCTGCCTGATTATATCTTTTAGTATATAACATGCTTGAAGTCACACATTCAGTGGAAAAAACACTTTTCATTTTGTTTTCTTTATTTACATACACTTTAAAACAGTGTCTTACTTTTAGAATAAATCCAAAATATATTTCATTGTTAAAGTAGTTATGAAAAGGCTCCTAAATTCATTATTATAAATCTTAGAGATTTTATATGAATTGAAGGAAATGTAACAAATCACCCATCCCATTTTTAAACATATAAAGCACCATGCTTAGCACAATTTTTGGAATCTAACAGATGCCCAACAAATATGTATTTCAGTCCCATGTAATGGTAGAAATCATTCATGCTAAGATTTCTCTCTCTTTCTCTCTCTCTCTGTCTGTCTCTCATTAGTCTAGCATTTCCTCTAGGACAGCCATAGGCTTTATTCAGCAGTGTTTCCTCCACACTTAACACAAGGCAGGCGCAGAGTAGGCCTTCAATATTTTAGTTGGATTAAGTGTATAGAAGAATGAACAAACCTCAAGAGGTTTGAAGCCCTGGCTGCATACCAAAAGGTCCCTGGTTCGATTCCCAGTCAGGACACATGTCTAGGTTGTGGGCTGGGTCCCCAGTAGGGGGTGCATGAAAGGCAACCACACATTGATGTTTCTCTCCCTCTCTTTTTCCTTCCCTTCCCTTTTCTCTAAAAATAAATAAACAAACAAACAAAAAAGAGGCTTGAAGCTTCAATGCTTTTCATTGGATTCCTCTGATTTCTTCATATCCTCTAAACTATCTTGTCGGCATCTGGAGAGCATTTAAAACGGGGGAAGAAGGAAAAGCTTCAAGGAGCCAGAGTCAGCTGTCTTCTTACTCTATGCTATGTTAGAAAAGGCCTTGTAAATTCAGTTATCTTCATCTACCACCTACCCAAGAAAGGTATAAGACCGAGGGGATTTCAACTGCCAAGGATAGACACTGGTGATTTCTGCGATGCCATGGGGGCCACATATGAGCTGAGCAAGGATTAGAATATAAAATTAGATATCCTTCAGATTCTCTGAAGCTGTTTTTATCTACTTCCGAGTTATTGTCAGTCAAAAACATACATTTCAAGGTCATAATAAAGATTTTATTCATTTATTTTTAGAGAGGGGGAAGAGAAGGAGAAAGAGAGGAAGAGAAACATCAATGTGTGGTTGCCTGTCACGTGACCCCCACTGGGGACCTGGCCCGCAACCCAGGCATGTGCCCTGACTGGGAATCGAACTGGCGACCCTTTGGTTCTCAGCCCGCTCTCAATCCACTGAGCTACACCAGCAGGGCACAAGGTCATAATAAAATGATTCAGGGATTGTTCATCCTTTACCACTGTTTACTGATTACTGCAGTCAATCAGGAATCCATTTTATGTTATTTCAACATGATGCTACTTAGTTTACTCAGCTACATACCTAACAGGGTGCATGGTGTAGGATTCAGAGTCTTGTCTCATTTACTTCATGCACAGACCTCTCCTTTGTAAATGATCTTCTAAGCACCCACAGAAGCACTTCTTATTTGAAGGAAAATGTAATCCAAGTTTATAGGAAAAGACAAATTTCCATCTAATTGCTTGTATTGTCCATTTCCCAATTATGTTTTTCTTTGTACAGTCCAGTTTCAGAAGGTAAATGCAGTGCTTTTCCACATATATTTCGAAGGTTTTCTTTTTTTGGTTCTAATGACAATTCATTTGTTATTTTTATGGTAAGCTAGGGAGTGTGGTGTTGATCACAGCTGTTACCCTCTGTTCTTGCAGTTGGCAGCACAGATTCGCCAGGGATCACCTACCTTGTATACCCTCAAGCCCACAGTTGGAGAAAATGGTTTTTATTGTTACAGCTATTCAGCTGCAATTAAGAGGGCACCTGGGAATTTGCAAATGGCTCAGTCCATTAGTTGGTGCAGCATTAGCGTCTATGGATAAAGGTTTCTTGTATCCTTTTAATCATTTAAATTCAATTTATCCTCCAACAGGATTGGCTGGAGTATTTCCAAGTTTTGTGTGGTTCTAGCATCCCAATGACCTTACTTTGGAGAATGTCTTGGGTTTTATTTTGGTGGCTAACAACACCTGCCATATTGAAAAGTTTGCATTCTCTGTATTTATTTTAGGATCATTCCATTGCTGGTGGAAGTGGAGTGAGTCCTTGCGGTGTCTCGAGAAAAAGCGTTTTTGAGGACCCACTGGGAGGACGAGATCTGATGGTAAGATTTATTTGGGTACTTGATGCAAAATCAAAAGAGTTCCCCTGCTGAGTTCCCAATGTCCCTTTTCTATTTGTCCTGCCATGGAAAATCATAGCCAGAAATAGAGCCATTGTCCAGAGATCCTGCACCATACTAAGGCTAGTTCCGTGTAGTCTTTCTCATCATCCAGCTTGCATTCCCAGTTGCAATCCATTGCTCTGCTGCTGTATCCTGACTCTTGCCTGCAGCCTGCATTTGGCGTCCGCAGGCAAGACCATTGGACATGTGTTGCTAATGCCACATAGCAAATGGGGTGAGTATGGATCATGATGAGAGAGGGAGAGAGAGAAAGAGAGGGTGAGATTCTTTGTTCCAGTGGGGTTTATAACCAGGAGATATTTCGAAATAACCAGTCAACTTCCTAAGGTTTTGTGAGCTTAATAGGGTATACCTACTAGTTAGACTGATAGGGCTCTATGGTCAAGCACCTCCCCCTGTGTTCCTCAACAGTCTGGTCTTGGAAGGGGAAAGGGAGAAGTGTTAATCCCTTTTGTGGAAAAATTCTGTAATCCGTCCTGGCTGGTGTGGCTCAGAGGATTGACTGCTGGTCTGCGAACCAAAGGGTCGCTGGTTTGATTCCCAGTCAGGGCACATGCCTGGGTTGAAGGCCAGGTCCCCAGTAGGGGGCATGTGAGAGGCAACCACACATTGATGTTTCTCTCCTTCTCTTTCTCCCTCCCTTTCCCTCTCTAAAAATAAATAAGTAAAACCTTAAAAAATTAAAAAAGTTTAGAATACTATTAAGAAAAATAAAAATAAAAATGCTGTAATCCCCTGGGATGTGTGAAACTGTAGCTTCCTGGCTAAGCAAACAGGCTAATGCTCCCCGGTTTATGAAGGTCAATGTCTAATTCCCTTTGCTCTTTTTCTTATTAATAAGTAGCTAACTACCTATGCTAACAATTCTACATTCCATTTTTTTCTGTGGACTTTTAACAGCTATTTACAATATTATGTGTTAGAAAGCATTAATATAAAGTGGGTAGAAAGTCCCTAATTAGCAAGGTACATACCTGTATCAGATGTTACCTATTGCTATTTTAATGCTGCATAACAAATGTCCTTGGTGACATACGACATACATTTATTTACCTGATTCAAGCAGGGCTCACTCCTGTGCCCATAGTCAGGTGCCAGTTGACCCAGGCAGCTTTCTTGATACTGGCTGGGCTGGCTCCGATATCTCTCAATATGCCAGCTGTCAGCCTATCTAAGATGGCGTTGGCTGGTAAGACAGGGGCATATCAGCTCTCTTCCATGTGTCTTTTGTTCACCAGCAGACAAGCCCAAAGAATTCTTATAGCAGTGGTAAAGGATGAAAGGAAGCAAGCAGACGCACACAAGCACTTGTCCAGCCTCTGCCATATCTCATATTTGCTAATATCCTATTGGCTAAACCAAGTCAAAGTGAGTTGGAGTGGGTGGGCATTGCAAAGCTATAGAGCAAAGGACATGGAATTGGGGTGGAGTGAAGAACTGGAGCTGGTGCCTGCAATCAGTCTTCTACAGAATCTCCGGGTCTCAGTCTGTATGAAGCCTGATTTCACTTTGCATGAAGCATGTGACTTCCCCCCTTCCTTTCCCCTTGCAGATTTGAATAGTTTGCCCCTTTTTTGTTAAGGGGCTCATTTTCCTAGTTTCCTTCATGCAATTTCCTCTTTCCCTTTCTCTATCTTCCTTTCTCTTCAGTCTCCACTTCCATTTCTTGTTTTCCTTCCCCAACCCCCGTCTTTCCTTCCTGTAAAAAAAAAAAACACCCTGAAAACAAACAAAATTCTTATGCACATATAAAATTGTTTGAAAGGAGTACTTTTTTTCTTTTGGCCCCTGGAGCTCTCATTACTGATTAACTCCTTAGAAAAGGAAATGCTGAAACCTCTATTTCTCCAGAAACTTAACAGTGTGGGTGGTTCTTGCGTGGGCAGGGAGAGTCAGACTTAAGTTGTCTTGAAAGAAAAAAAAACTCTCCACGAACCAAACACAGAAGCAAATCCTAAATAGAGTTCCCAACATTTTTGTTGAAGTTTTCTCCCAAATTTACCAACTGGAAATTTGAATTGGGCTTTTCTCTTTAATTAAGGGTTTAGAATAGACGTGGATGCAGGTGTTATTTTGGTTGGTGGTATGTGGTGATAATCATTGTTGCCATAGCTACCCGGAAACTGTTCAACAGAATATCACTTCGTGTTGCAACTTTAAATAAAGTCTGTAAAAGTTCTATGCTCCTCATATAGATTTAATTTAAAGAAAAAGAGTCTGCTATATTCAGGCTGGAATCTGTTTCTTTATCTGTCCCTGAAAATATGGCTCAGTGTTCAAAACAGGTCAATTCAGGGGTAAGTAAATTTCCTTAATAGGTTTAAACTGACTTGGCTAGCTCCTTGCACAGTCTTCACTTACATTATACTAATTGGATAACATCTTAGCAAAGTGAGCGATATTAAGGTGATTTATTATGGTAAACATTTAGAGGTTTCAGGCTACTGACTGATTTCAAGGAAAAGAGCCCTGCCTTCATATAAAGCTCAAACAACCTGCCAATCCTTGACTGAGAAATAAAAATCTGCAGAAGTTTCACATACAATAGCATGTACATTAAGAAAGCTCAAGGGCATTTTCTCAAATTCTGCCTTTGTTAATCTGCCTGGGGACAGCATGGGCTGTGTTCCTTGCAGATAATTCAATGTGAAGCGGCAATTTCACTTCTCTAAATGTATTATGTTTAAGACAGTGGGGAGTTTGATATGATTCTCCAGTCCTCTGATTCAAGCGTACTTTTCTGCAAATTAGACTTAGATTTCTTTTCTACCTACCTGTCTAACTGTTTAAGTAGATCACTTTTCTGTCACTTAGATCTTTGAGCCTAAATTTCCTCATCTGTAAAAGTGAGGCTATAATTCTCACCTCTTAGTATTGTGATGAGGATTGACAGCCAGTGTAGGAAAAAGCAATCAATCAGTTTTTAATTCCAATGCAAATATATAAGGTCTTATCTTAAACAGAAATGTTCTGTTAAGCATTGGGAAAACTCAGATTTCCCGGAAAGAATTTTGATCAGTGGTATGAATCTTTGATAAAGGCAGAATTACTGGACAACAATTGAAGACAGACAGTGAGACCTGATTTGTTTTCAATTTTCGTGGCATGGGTTTCAGGGCCTTCACAGGTAAATGTAGGTCTCCAATAGGCTTTAAGTTTTACATTTTCTAAGCCAATTCAAAACTAAGGACCAACTATAGTGATCTTTCTGCGTAGCAAACAGTTGAATCAAATACTGTGGGTAAAAAACTCTAGCAACAGAAAGAATTGAAGTTACTTGACTAGGAATCTGAGTTTTCTGTTTTAATTAAAAATATATTATTGAGGTATAATTGACATACAATATTATATTAGTTTTAGGTAAACAACAAAATGATTTGCTATTTGTATACAAAGTGAAATGATAACCACAAAAAGTCTAGTTAACATTCATCATTATGCATACTTACAAAACTTTTTTCTTATAATGAGACTTTTTATGTTCTATTCTCTTAGCACTTTCAAATATACAATACAATATTATTAACGGTGGTCACCATGTTGTTCATTGCATGTACAGGACTTATTTATTTTATAAGTTTGTACTTTTGTGCCTTGAAGTTTGTACCTTTTCACCACCTTCACCTGACCCTCACCTCACCTCTGGCAACCATGAATCTGTTTTCTGTTGTTGCTGTTGATTTGTTTTTTTTTTTTTGTTTTTATTTATTTCTTTTTAGATTCCACATAAAAGTGAGATCATACAGCATTTGTCTTTTTATGTCTGACTTATTTCACATAGCATAATGCCGTCAAGTGTCATCCATGTTGTTGCAAATGACAAGACTTCCTTCTTTTCACTTCATTTCATTTCATTTCATTTTTCCCCATTACCATTTAGTCCCCTTATACTCTCCTCCCCCCACAATCACCACACTGTTGTCCATGTCCATGAGTCCTTTATCTTTTTTGCTCAATTCTTCCACTCCTCACCTACCCTGCCACACACTAGCTGTCATCTCTCCATCTATGATTCTGTCCCCAGTTTCCTTGTTAGTTCAGTATGTTCATTAGATTCCGCACACGAGTGAGGAAATACGATATTTGTCTTTCTCTGACTGGCTTATTTCCCTGACCATAATGTTCTTCAGGTCTCATGCTGACACAAAGGGTAAACTTTTCTTATTTTTTACAGTTGAGTAGTATTCCATCATGTAAATATCACACAGTTGTTTTATCCACTCATCTACTGATGGGCACTTGGACTGCTTCCATATCTTGGCAGTTGTAAATAATGCTGCAACTTTCTTCTTTTTAATGGCTGCATAATATTCCCTCCTCTTTGTGTGTCTGTGCAAAGGTGTCCCATTTTCATGTCTTGGCCAAAATAATACTGTGTTGCATGGGGGTGCATATATCTCTTCATGTTAGTATTTTGGTTTTCTTTGGTAAATACCCAGAAATAGAATTGCTGGAACATATGGTAGTTCTATTTTAAACTTTTTGAGGGCCCTTTCCAGTGTTTTCCACAGTGACTGCACCAATTCACATTCCCACCAAGAGAGCATAAGTGTTCCCCTTTCTCCATATTTTTGCCAACACTTATCTCTCCTACCCTGTTGATGATGGTGATTCTGAAAAGTGTGAGGAGATATCTCTTTGGGGCTTTGATTTGCATTTTTCTGATGATTAGTGGCGTTGAGCATCATTTCATGTACCTGTTAGCCATCTGTGTGTCTTCTCTGGAAAAGTGTCTATGTAGATCCTCTGCCCATTTTTTAAAAATTGGATTGTTTGTTCCTTTGCTATTCAGTTGTATGAGCTCTTTATGTTTTTGATATGAACCCCTATCAGATCCATAATTTGCAAACATTTTCTCTCATTCAACAGATTGCCTTTTCATTTTGTTGATTGTTCCCATGGCTGTGCAATTATTGCTTTTTAGTTTGATGTAGTCCCACTTGTTTGTTTATGCTTTGTTGTCTTTGCTTTTGGTGTCATATCAAAAAAAAATCATTGTCAATACCCATGTCAAGGAGCTTACCCCTATGTTTTCTTCTAGGAGTTTTATGCTTTCGGGCCTTAGTATATGTATTTAATACATTTTGAAGTATTTTTATGTATGGTATAAGATAGTGGTCAAGTTTCATTCTTTTGCCTGTGGCTGTGCAGTTTTCCCAATACCATGTGTATATTGAAGAGATTATCCTTTCCCCATTGTGTATTCTTGGCATCCTTGTTGGAAATTAGTTGACTATATATGCATGTGTTTATTTCAGGGTTCTCTCTTCTATTCCATTGATCGATGTGTTTCCTTTTATTCCAGTGCTGTACTGTGTTGATTACTATAGCTTTGTAATGTAGTTTGAAATTTGGGAGGGTGATGCCTCCAGCTTCATTTTCCTTTCTCAATATTTCTTTGGCTCTTCATTGTCTTTTGTGGTTCCATGCAAATGGATTGATTGTTCTATTTTTGTGAAAAATGCCATTGGAATTTTAGTAGGAATTTCATTGAATCTGTGGATGGATTTTGGAAGCCTGGATATTTTAATAATATTAAATCTTCCAGTCCACGAGTACAGAACAACTTTCCATTTACTTGTGTCTTTACTTTCTTTCATCAACACCTTATAGTTTTCACTATACAGGTCTTTCACCTCCTTGGCTAAAGTTACTCCTAGATATTTTATTCTTTTTGCTATAATTGTAACTGGGATCATTTTCTTAATTTCTTTTTCTGATAGTTCATTATTAGCGTATAGAACTGCAACGGATTTTTGTGTATTGATTTTGTATCCTGCAACTTTACTGAATTCCTTTATTGGTTCTATAGTTTTTTGGTGGCATCTTTAGGGTTTTCTATATCTAATATCATGTCATCTGTGAATAATGACAGGTTTACTTCTTCCTTTCCAATTTGGATGCCTTTTTGACAGGTTTTAGAGTGAAAGGCTAGACCGTGTTTCCACCATCCTTTTGAAATTGTAACACATTTTCTGTTTACTTAGTTTCTCACACTAACTTTCAGAAGGGGCTGCATGGCATATATGTATTTACCTTGAAATCAAAGTGAGCTCAAAGTAATTTTGATTTGAGATGTTCTTAAATATTTGGCATCCGTTGAGACCCCGACACATTGCCAAAACTGAATTGAGGTCATTCGTCTGGAGACTGCAGTAAGACTCACTGGTTCCTGACCAGTGGCGTGTGGGGTGATTGTCTGTGTCTACTAATGAATGAGCGGGATGTTCATGCTGCCACTCTGCAGCCCCTGTTCAAGTGGAACGAACAGAGCCAGTCTGACAGGTGCACGCACATGGCTAGTTATATTAGTCCCTGGAGAAAAGGATTTCTGCTCCTAGGTCTGGTAGAAAAATCCCTTCATCATTTCACATGACTTTGTTAACAATTATTATTAGTAGTATTGGTATGTTAAATCAAAAAACAACTCCTTGTGCAATTGTAAATCAGGTTCATGAAAAGGCTACAGAAATGGATGCATTTCTAATTTCCACTTTGATGTTAAGGTGATATAGCATAGCTTGAGAGATTTTAAAACACATCTGCATCCTGTGTACATACTTTATATAATGGTCAAGGTGGATAAGATAGAACTGCATTGTTCAATATGGTAGTAGTCACCGGCAACATATGGCTGTTAAAATCTAGAATCACTTACTTCCTCGGTCACACTAGCCATATTTTAAGTACCTAGTAGCCACATGTGGCCCATGGCTATTGGGCTGAATAATGTAGAATCAGAACATTTCTACCACAGCAGAGAGTTCTACTACGTAGTGCTTGTACAGAGAAAGGTGGGGATATTTTCCCCCATTAAACATTATGTGAGTTATCCTAGGAAAAATGTCAAGAGGCTTTAGTGTTTTATGTCCTTCGAGAGAAATATAAAATACTCCATTTACCTGCCTCAAAATTAAGACTATGAGTCACAAAGCTTTATTGAATAGCTACAGCAAATTTTGAAATCTGAAAACAGTTTCCTATTGTAATAATGTGTAGAGGGGGAGAAATCGGGGATAGTAAGAGAAGGACAGAAGCAAACTGAATCATGCAAAGACCCACATATGTGTACACACTGGGACATTTGGGGAAGAAGGATCCATAATCATGGAGGCCGTGAGCCAGGGGAAAAAAGGTGGAGGCAGGGGGAAGGGAAAGAGGAACAAAAGAATCAGAGGGAAAGGACACAGATTTTACCTGCTCTAAGGTGAGTGTTCTCTACAGGTCACCTGTCAGAGCTCAGTGTTGCTGAGAGTGAGCACCTTTTCTTTCCTGCACTATGGCTTATTTGTTGCTGGGCCCCTGCTTCCAGCATTTGAAATGCTCTCAAGTGGGCTCCTTGGAGCAGATGTTTTCAACCTGTACTTGTAGAGTCCTTGAGTGATGGTTCTCAGCCTGTGGTTTCCAGGGAGGCAGCAGCTGTCGCACTGAGAACTGCACCTCAAAGGTGCACATTCTTGGGCTCCACCCGCTCAGTGAGTCAGAAACTCTGGAAGGTGGGTCCCAGCCCTCTGTTTTCAAAGGCCCTCCATGAGATTCTCATTCACATTCATGTTCCACTGTGAGAACCACTGTTGCAGAGTTACAGAGAGGAATGGGGGGAGTGTATAAACTCTTTAATTTTTTTCTGGAGAGAGGATTCAAGTTCTCAAAAAAAAAAAAAAAAGAAAAAGAAAAAGAAATTCTGTGATCCTGCTATACTCTAGAAGTTAAAAAAACATTCCCTTATATTTTACACTATAATAAGCAGATGAAATCAAGCAGGGAACAAACTCAAATTGGGGTCTGACCCATTTCCCTCCTCTTTAGGAATTTAACCTGACTTGCAGTCCTTAAAAACTGATTTAAGAGCCTGCTGATAAAAAGGTTTTAGAGTCAATGCGTGCAGGTGTCTGACTTAGGGATTAGAATAGAGCAGGCTTCAAAATGGGACAGATCTTCCTTTGCCTCAGTATCCTACCTCAAGTATACACAGAGGCATCCCCTGGATCTAAATAAGAAATCCAGAATTCCCCACTTGGTATATTTATTGTATTACTTGCCTTGGGTGGATGGGGATTCTCTAGGTGTAATTAGTTAACATCTATTAAGCAAGGCCATTTATTAAGTACTACACCCTGTGGACCTCAATACTCTATAATTGACAATGACAGCAAGGCAGCATCCTTTGTAGTTGGCACAGTCTCAGGGTAGCCTGGTGTTCTTTTGACTCCATGGTGGTTTGAAGCTCGGGGGTTTTTTGTGCTTGTGGATATAACGTCTGATAGTGATTTCTCAGAGTTTTGAATTTAGAGAGCGATTGGGTACACTCTAGTGGTTCAAGCAGCTATTGTAATGGTGACTTATCCAGTCTAACGTTAATCCCGGCCCTGGGGGACTCCACATCTTCAAATGAGCACTTAATCAGTATGTATGGTGTTAGAACTGGCTAAATGTAAGGACTGGCTTCTGCATGAGACTGAGTATAGACAGATATATTACCAAGCAGAAGAAATGATGCCACTTTCTACTTTTGTAATTCAAATAACATTGTAATAGCTAATATGCATGTAGCACCATTCTAATAGGCAACATTTATTGATTGTTCAGTGTGTCAGCCTTTGTGCTCACTAGGAGACATTTTCTTTGTAAATCCTCACACCAGCCACCTAAATTTGATGCCTTGTTAATCTCAGTTTACTGATGATGATGCTGAGTTTAGAGAGGTGTGGTGACTTTGCCACTGTCACATAGTGTATTTGTCAGTATAGAGCAGAAAGCTGTCACAAACAGCCCAGTTCTGTGATTTTAAAGTTTCTTTCTTGCTCACACTCAGCCCCATGCACGTTAGTGGGGATGGTGGGAATGATGGAAATGGGGTTCTGCTGCATATGACTGACCATTCAGGGTTCCTTGATTCTGGCCTCCATCCTCCTCGGGGTTTTTAGAGTCCACTCTCCATAGGCGGCAGATGGGAAATGAACATGGAGAACTGCACTTGGAAGGTTGTAATGGGCCGGGCCTGGAGCGGCACATGTCCCTTCTATTCGAGAACTCAGTCACAGGACTACATGGAACTATCTGGATGCTGAGGAATGTAGTCCAGATGCGGGACTCAGGAATAACAGGACAGTGAGCCTACTGTTGGGCACTGGCAGCTGGTAAACAGCAGAGCTGGGGCCCAACTCAGTCATTTAACTTGAAAGCTCTCTTCATTGTGGAGGCAAAACCTATTTTGCCCTGCCTTGCTTAAAAATAAGCATGTGCACCATATTTTGCAGTTAGGGAGAAAAACCACTCTGTACCCTACAATAAACCAAAGATAATAAGATTACCCAATCCCCCACGGAATGGCATCTTGCACATTTCCTCTAAGACTGGACCCATGTGGCCCAAAAAACTCTAGTCCTGACTTTAGCCATGCTGACGGCTGAAGAAATGGCACAACCTTTATGGATTTAATAATCACATGAGAAAGTTGCTATTTTTCCACCATTAACAGACTAAAGGTAATCTTACTTTTCTGTTAAACACACATGCAGTCACACACATGCACACACACATGGATACACATTGTCAAACCATTCCTTCTGAAGTCTGACTCCCTTGAATTTCATTGCAAGTAAACTTCTATTATTTTCTAAATACTCTTTGTCTTTCAGGCCTCTTTTTGGGCATTACATCAGTTCTCACTTCCAGATTGACTTTTTCTCCCGATAAATTTTCCAAGTATTTAATTTCATGCAGTAGTTGTTTCTAAAAAGCTCAATGTAAAACAGATTATTGTCAAGCTGAATCAGTTTGCAGTGTGGCAGAGGAACTTGCTATTGAAAGCAAAGCTCTTCATATTTTCCTAGGCCAGGTAAATGGCTCCAGCACTTCAATGAGGTGAATAATTCCTATGTAATTTGTGCATCATTATGCATTATGTATAGCAGGGATTTCAAATTCAAATGCCTTCGTGGATTAAATTCACATGCCTTCATGGCACATGCATTTAACAAATATGTGAATTGCCTACATATAAGCCAGCAGGTAGGGGTAGGCACTACGAGTAACTAGAAAATACATGCCTGACCTAAAGGTGTACAAAGTCAACATTATTAACATCACTATTTCTGTGAGGAGAAAATGTGCACACGGGGTGTACTGAGCCAATTACACTTACGTGTAATGTAGCATGATGTGAATTTTATTCCCTTTCTAAGGCTAACCTACATGTTCAAAAAATAATAAACTATCAATAGAAAGAACAAATTGCTGTTAAAAAACCTGCTACTTAGGGATTTGCCACTCTTTATAATCAATATCTGGATTATGGTGACCATTTCTACTTCCTTCTTTAAAAAGTATCCTTTTCCTCCAACACTTCACTTTTTTGAAAGAAATACTTTAAAGTATTTAAAACACAGGGCTCAGAACAAGAGTTGACATCTTAATCCTTACTCTTTCTCAGGAAATAATTTATTCTTGTTCTACTTCTCTCTGTGTTGGGTGGAGTAGTCAGTGTCATGTGGGAGCACAGTTGAGCCACAGGTAATTGCCAATATTTAAACACTTTTTTTGACTTATAAAACGAGAAATTTCAAGTGTTCACAGAAAACTTTCAAAATACATATTTTCCTCTCTGCTCAGGAGTTACTGGCTTAAAATTCTGTAGTGAAAATTTAAGGAGGATTAACTGACTTTTTGGCAAACAGATCTACAAAGCTGGAAAGAAAGGACACGTGGCAGTTTTCATCTTCTTACTGGGGAGTTTTGTCAATTGCAGAAACAACTTCATCGGAGTCTAGAACCAGGTCATTCACACCTGGGTAACAGCATGAAGTCATTGATTTGGCAAATGTCAGTTTCTTTATTCCAATATTAGAGGCCAGCAAGTCCCATTTGCCTTTTATTGGGAAACTTTACAACATACCTTTATCATTTTGCCACTGGGTTACGGAAACCTACTTTCTAGTGGTAGAACATTCTCCGAGACTTAGAAGGAACAAAGTATTCTCCATTAGATATGTCCATCACCACATCAATGAATTTCTAATTAGTTGAGAAGTAGATATAATGGTTTAGTACTTCTAATCATAGGGTGGGCCATATATAGTACAGAGTAGCAAATTTCAATGAAAGAAATATTAAAGGGTGGATAAGTTCTGTTATATTCTTTAGAATGCAGTGGATAAGAAAAACATAAAATAATACCAGTTGGAATAAATTACGGTATTTAGCTATGTATAATGTATACTTTTTGCCCAAATTTTTGAGGGAAAAATAAGGATGCGCATTCTACATGGGTTGTACTAATTCCATATCTATATAAATGTTTTTAATTCTTTTATTTATGCTCATGCACTAAAAGTGAAACTCTAGAAAGCAATAATGATATCTGTATGCAAAATAATACCCTGGAATATGATAATCTGTTTTATTTCTAAATACAAATAAATAAAAATTGAATTAAAAATTAAAATGAAAGCCTTTTTCCTGAAAGTTTGGGCCAAAAATGTGGGTGTGCATTATACACGAGAATACTACAGTAATAGCTTTAACAGCACTCACCATAAAAACATGTATTTTCCAGAACTCAATCACACAACTTCACTTGGGGAATGGTTGGCTGCCATCATTGAGTTGTGTTGAAGAGACATAAATTTGAGTAGGCAGTGGAATGGGTTACTGCTCTAGAAAACATCGAAACAGTGACATATATGTATGCAGGTGTAAGTGGGTATCAATGAGGCCTATTTGAACTTTTGCAAAAACCAGTGGGGAGACAAAATCTGTGACCCTGTAAAATTCTGAATATGATGCTTCCTGGAAGCTCAGATTTTGGGAAAGAGCTGTTAGTATGTTGCTGGTCATTGGCCTCTCTGGGAAGAAATAAAAGTACACCATTCCCTGCCTGTTGGGTATTTCCATTCCGGGTCAGGCACTGCAGGACTGTCCTCACACAAGGTTACCCAGGCCCAAATGGCATCCATAACCAAGAAGAAATGGTGTACATAGGAATTGGCTAAGTCTGTTCCCACAGAGGTGTGTGCCTTCCAGAAAAGTGCCAGATAACATATAAATAGCAGTGCACTGGGCCTGCCATGTCACGTACCATTCCAAAAATGATGTCAGTTCTGGACGAGCAAGAACAAGTGTGGTTTACTGATGAGGCAGCCAGGTATCTTCGGAGTGCGTGTTATTGAAAGGCAGTGGCCACTCAGTAATTTGATGCCCCAGACAGATAGGAAGACACAAGGACATCAGCTTAGTGGACAGAGATAAATGTTGTAACCCTGTTCTCTGAACAAGTTAGTGAAGAGGAAAATATAACACCATGGTCTGCAGATACCTGGGCTGTCACAGTGGGTTTGATAGAATGACTGGAAAACCCAGGGATGAATTACTAGGGGAAACTCCTGTTGGGACTAGGACTGTGGCAAAACCATGAACAGCTCATTGGCATGCTGAACTTACATGAATGCAAGTTACTGTATTCCAACTAAGGCCACCAGTAGGGCTCACGCTAATGCGCATGTGTTTTTCCTTACATGACGGGCCATTAACAATCAGTATAGAGAGGATGTGTCACCATGCATCTCTGGGTTCAGAATCACATGGTTCTAATATTGAAAACTGAATAGGTGCAAGACTGGAATGTGTCCTGTGTGCCACTAGTCATGACTGTACAGCATTGGTATGACAATATATTGACTTGTGAGGGACAGGGTTGGCAGGTGAATCACACAGGTCCTATGTGGTTAGCAGAGTACAACCACAGCACATAGACATTTGTCCAACGAGAAGGTCCAGTTCATAGGCAGCTGCAGAGGCCATGAATGCCATTATCAACTATGCTCCTATTTTCTTTGCATTCCCTTATCCAGCCACAGTTTCTGTACTTCTCTTTCTTCCCTGCTCTGCACCACCTTGGAGGCTGACCTCTTTGAGCTGTACCCCCTCCCTTGCTGGCTGCCTTCTGCCAAAAAGAGGCCTCTGCAGGAGTTTGCAGGGTGGGAAAAAGAAGTGGTTGGGTCTAGCTCATTTGCTTATTTGTCATCTGTGAAGAGTGTACTTGCACGTCTCTTGGCCTTATGCTGAATGAAATCATTCATTTCTTAAGAGAGGTACAGGCATTACGGCTCTGAAAGCTTTTTCAGAATGGCTTCCATGGCGCACTGTGATATTACCACAGTAACATTCTGAAGCGAAATGCATTCCGAAACCCTGTGGCTTTTCATATCTACAATGGCACATGTATACTATCCCTCAGGGTTTTAATATTTGGGTATAGTTAACAAGTATCAAGACTGGTGGTGCATGGCTTACAGCTGAGACAATTTTAACATTCATTCATTCATTCAACAAGGATTCGTGGAGCTCCTTCTCTGGGCAAGACACTGTGGTAAGCACTGTGAGGAATAGAAGAGATGGATGGATAACACAAGTCCTGCTCCCACAGAAATGGCAGCTCATTAAGATGGAGATGGAGGATAGGGCATGGGAAGACTATACAGTCCACAAACATTACATTGACTACATATAGCTCTTTTATGTGTCCTAGGAGTAGGATAAAAATACACAATTCAGAAAGAAAGTTTAAAAGATGGCGGGAGTTAATAAGAGACAGAAATAAGCAAAAATGAGGGAGCAGGAAGGAAAGATAATCAAGAAGTTGTAGTTTATCTGGGCCTTGAAAGGGAGGTGTGGATTGGTCTGAGGGAAGAGAATGTTGAAGATGGGGGTACGGGGAGGGGCTGTTAGGAAGGGCAAAGGGAAGCAGTGTGTCTGCTATGCCCCCAAGTTAAGAATTTTAGGTCTTGAAATTGAGATCAGCTACAAAAATGAGTACAAACACATACTTTATCTCGACCATATAAACATCTAGACAAAGACTGGAAGGTAAGAGGCTAAGATGTTAGCAAGAGTTATTTTTTTATGGGGAGGAATTTTGAGTGTCTATTTGATATTCTTTTTCTCTTCCTGATCTGATTTGAACTTCAGTTTGATATCACTGTTAAGTGGAATAATGACAGTAGACAGGGGCATTTAGGGAAGAGTTTAAATTCAACTTTGATAAATTATATGTCTGGCTCTTACTTACATTTTTCCTTTCAAAATTGGAGCTGTATTATTGTTGACATTGTTTTTTAAAGAAAGAGGAGCTATCTCAGATGGCGTTGCATTAAGCCTGTATTGAGTTCCCTTTTGATGTACTTATCTGAGTTTCTAAAATACTGGCTTCTGATGACTTTTGGATGCTATTTTGCACACCTCTTGTGAACCTCCCCCATCCTCTTAGCCTGCCTTCTGTCTAGCTATTGCTGTTGCAACAAGCATTCAGCACATGTAATCCTACAGCAAGAGGCTTTGGCTGCCTGGAGCTTGTTGCTTGGCCCTTGACTGCATTGCACTCAAATCTGTAGAACAAAGAAGTACAAGGGAATTAATTCCTGGGGCTGCCCTTGACAAGTAGGGGGTGGAAGCCAAGTGGGTAAATGCTCCTCTCTTCCATTTTTTTTAGACGGACAATTCTCAATGTGTTCTGCACAGCTCCTCACTGGATCCCAGTGGGATTAAGCTCAGTTGCCCACTAGAGTGACTCTTTTTTCCCCCTGTTCTACTCTTAACCCCCTTTCCTGCTGCATGGGCTCATGTCCCCAAACAATCTTGTCTCAGACTCTGCTTCCTGGGGGGCACTGAGGAGGGACACCGGGCGAAGAAAAATAGTATGCTAACCTCCCCGCCCCCTGCCATATTTCAAACTTGAGTGAATTTACTTTGTAAGTATGGTATTTCTGATTGTGAAATCTAGCCTTTCTTCAACCCAAGGTCATTTTTTAGGGACATTAAGAATGACAAAGGAAACCAAAGCTAATGCAAGGGGACCTATGTGATTTAGCATCTGAAGGGATAATGTGGTTTACAGATAAGTGTGTCCCAAACAGTTCTGCACCCTGGAATCACCTGAGGAGCTTCAAAAATGACTTATGCTTGTATCACCCAGGGATTGTGATTTAATTGGTTTGGGGTGTGACATGAGGGCTGTTATTTTAAAGTATTTCCTAGGTGATTCTACAGGCAGACGGAATTGGGAACCATTGTTGCAGGTCAGGGATTGGCAAACTGTGGCTTGTGGGCCAAATCTGGTCCATTGCCTGTCTATTTGTATAGCCCTTGAGCCAAGGATGGTTTTTACATTTCTAAATGGTTGATAAACATCCAAAGAATACAATTTCATGACAGCTCTCTGTAATCAGCAACCCTATAAGACGTAGCTCCTGGGGCAGAGCCCGGTGCGTTGATTGAATTATACGGTGAGTATATTTGATTGTGTATGAGCACGTCAGGTCAGACATTTGGTGTTGAAAAGTTACGTCAAAACAACCCACCCACATATACTTGCTCCACATCTACACTTTCCCTTAGCAAAAACAAAAACCATAATTGAATACGATAAGAACAATAGGTTTTGCAAATCTGAAGGAGAGAAAGGAATTTTCCAGTGTGTTTCTTTTTAGGTTAGTTTTGTGTGTAACTGTGTAGTTCAGTTTCAGCAGAGTTGGAAAGCATAGTTCTTGACGTCAAAAGCTTTTATATGGATTTTTCCAGCTTCCCCAGTGATGGTAGAGGTGGGAGGGGGAGTAGATGGGTAGTCCTTAGGAAGTTAAATTTATGGTGGTTTATATTTATTGTTTCCTCTCATTTGTATGAATGAGTTACAGGAAAAGGCACACGATGCATTTGGCCTTGAACTGTATAGGGAATGAAATCACCCAAGCTGAATGACAGAGGCTAACATCAATGTTATCAATAATGAAATAAACTGATGTCTACTCTGTCAGGACTGAGTGGATTGCATAATTATTTAAAAGCCACTGGGGACCATTGCACGCTAGTAGACAGATTCCAAATCACTTTTGTTCCATGGCACCCTCCTGTCTACTTATCTCACTGCTTATAAAAATCTGGAGATCGAGATACTACCCAGCTTCAATCAATGAAAGTTACCTATTTTGTTGTTTTTAATCCGTAGTTGTAGGGTTAATTGGATGTAATGGGCTAGTGTTCAGATGCAAACACTGAAATGCAAATAGGCTTAAGGATTTGGTCACAGAAGCAATGTGAAAGGAAAGAGCCGAAATAGAAGTCTTCCCATTGTACAGCTCTACACACAGCGCTCCTCTCAGGCATTTCATTGTTTTAATTCCCAAGTTCTCTAGCCTTACAAACCCAAATTGATTGATCAATATATGTGCACTAAAATCACATTTGTCTTTGTATAAGTGGCAATAGTTGATGCCATAAATCTGGTAGGTTGACATACGGTGTTTGAAAACCTAATTAAAGGTGATTTCAGAGTTTAATGTACACGTTATTCCCTTGTTAAAGCCACCCTATCTGACTTTCATACCACAGATTGCTTGGGAAAGCTGCCTTAACTTTAGAGAAGACTTTTGGCTAATACATGTAGTGTTACATTTTAAATTCATTTTTTATTAAAAGGGTGAAGGTTTCAAAGTGGTAAAAGAAAAAAAGAAGGAAAAAAATACTCCATTCTTCCTGAGATGTGAAATGGTTGCCTCAGGTCACCCAGAACATTCTGAATCAGGGGGTGGGGGACTGTAACAGAGTCAGGGACTCCAAGGCTTAGCTCTGCAAGGCAAACCTCCTTGGTATGGGTGTGGTGGCAGAGAAGGGATGGCTAACTCAGTGGCCTGACGAGTTCACCTGAATTTTTCCCTTTTGGATTCTTTGCTTTGGCTTCCTGTTCACACTATCACACTGGTGCTAGGTGTGCAGAGTCCTTCTCTCTTGAACTCTCTGGCGGACGCAGTGATGGGCTAGAATTTGTACATAAATTCTATACTACAAAACAGCAGGGACATACTCCAGAGATAAGGACTGTTAAGAGCGTGACTAACAGAAGACTTTGATCCTGCCGCAGCCAACCTGCTCTTGTACACTTTCAGACCCTGTGCTGTCCCACATAGTCTCAGGGACCTAACACCCTTCCCCCTTAATCCCTTGGCTCTTTGTCCTCCTACCTCTGTACCATGTCCCTTCCGTGCCAAGGATGGGTCCCAGTTACTGATTACAGTGGATGCTGTGGTGCTTAACAGATGTGCCTTCAAGGTGGAGGACCTCATTCTCTAGCAGGTTGCGGGTATTGGTTATGGATGCGGCTCATCCTACTTCCTCTCTACATGTTGTCCTTGGTTGAAGGGCACTGCCTCTCCCAAGGTTATGTCCTTGCCCTAGGGGTAGCCCTCATCCAGTGATTTAGAGGTTGATGTAGAGGTACAGAAGTGGCTCCCCTCTTACCCTGATTCTAGATCATTCTGAAGGGCAGTATCAGCTCTGATGTGTCCTCTTGGGATTGGCGGAAGCGTCTGTTGCAACAGCTTTGCAACTTAACTTCTCCCTCTGTCCATTCTAGCTTCTTCGAGGGTCCCTGGTGGTGTTTCGGAGAGTCCTTCCCGGTGAAGGCCTCACACAAATCTTTGTCTCAAAGTCTGTTTCCAGGGGAACCTAACCTAAGACATGTACTCACATATGTTTTCTCCAAATCATAGGCAGTATTCACCATTGTGATGGCATCCGGTTCATAACTTTCTTATTTTATAGACTGGGAAATGGAAATGTAGACAGATCAGCAGGATCATAGAACTAGTAAACAGCAGAACCACATGTCTTAAACCAAGTCCCATGTTCTTATTTATCGTGTCCAATGGCTTGCATACTTTTACCTAAAACTTGTTATTTCAAATGTAAAAATAATAAAATAGACCCACACATATCTACCAGCCAGATTTGATGGATGTTATTCTTTTGCGCTCTTTGTTTCAAATTTTTTCTTAAAAGAAATAGAAACATTACTGATACAGCTAAGTTCTTCTTCCCCAATTCTTTTGCCTTCCATCAGTTTTTTTTTTTTTTTTGCTTTTAAAAAACTGAAAGCAGCAAATGAACAAACAAAAACAAACCAATAAAAATTCACAGACACAGACAACAGTGTGCTGGTCACCAGAAGGAAGGGGTGGGCTATAGTAAAGGGTAGAGGGGGCCAAACCTATGGTGACAGAGGGTGATGTGACTCTTGGGGGGACACACAATGCAATATACAGACCATGTATCATAAAATGTACAATTGAAACCTATGTAATCTTCTTGACCATTGTTACCCCAATACATTTAATAAAAAGAAAGAAAAGTGGGAATCCATGAATCAAATAACATGTATAAATAAATTAAAATGATATTCTTACTGAAGACTTCATTAATGAATTGGCCCAATGGCTAGAAGTGAAAACATGCAGCCATATTTATTAATAAAATTTGAATAAATGTATCTCCCTTAATAAATCTGGGATATTCAGCAGAACTCAAGAATGTTTTGCCAAATAGTATTTTTTTACTCTCAAGATTCATGACTGCAGTTATTTTTATGGGAATTAATGCCCATATGTTTCTGATTAAGATATACTTTCCTGCTTATCAGAATGTTGTTTTGTATAGTTAATTGACATCTGAAAAAGTTTTATCAGCTTTTATCCTTAGGTTGAAGAGGCAGAATTTGTTAGTAAGAAATAAATTTTTTTTCTGGGAGCGCTAAATACTTTATTTGAATCATAAACATAAATATTATAGAGTTCCAAGTCATTCTCAACTTGGGAAAACATATTAATGTACTACTTGCTCATTCATTTTTCCCTCTTGCTTTTTTCTTTATTTTTTTTTTCTTCTTAAGCATTACACTATTAAGAATTTCAGCTTGGCTGGTGCGGCTCAGTGCATTGAGCGCCGGCCTGTGAACCAAAAGGACACCGGTTTGATTCCCTGTCAGGGCACATGCCTGGGTTGTGGGCCAGGTCCCAGTGGGGGGAGTGTGAGAGGCAACCACACATTGATGTTTCCCTCCCTCTC
The DNA here is from genome assembly GCA_004027475.1 of Anoura caudifer. Lineage (NCBI taxonomy): Eukaryota > Metazoa > Chordata > Mammalia > Chiroptera > Phyllostomidae > Anoura > Anoura caudifer. The sequence goes on along the minus strand of PVKU01002575.1, from coordinate 23,693 downwards.
CCTCTCTCTCTCCCTCCCTTGCCCCTCTCTAAAAATAAATAAACTCTTTAAAAAAGAATTTGAATGTGGGGTACACCTCAGAGCTGTTAGTGGCTTTAGGTTTAAGGTAGGCCATTGTTGCATTTGGCTTCAGCGATGCTATAATCACCAGAGACAGCATGAGTTTCAGGACGAAAGCTCATTTATCTTAAAAAGGCCGATGGAGTTTGATGGTATCAAGCACCGAATGCAGGTAGCATTTGTGTGTTATGTCCCACATGATCATGTCAGGAATTGACAGGGTCAGAGGGCTGCATAAACTAGATTGTACACCGGGATAGCATCAGCAGGAATGATGTGTTGGAATAATGCCTCCTGCCCCCCACCCCTGAGGTACTGATGCTATCCATGTAAAGCAGGGCTGGGGCAGTCGAGCCCCAGATAGGAGCAGGGCATTAATCACTGAGAGTCTTGTGCAAGAGAGGAGAAGAAATGCTTCAGTGATGCATAGAAGTAGAGTTTCAAGTCACTGCCTGCTTACACATCCTCAGCAAGAGTAACACCACCCAGACTAACTGGATATTATAATGTGTGATTTAACAGTAACCAGGACTTCCGACTCAAGGAACAATATTTGGTGGAGATGGTGGTGGGACGGAGGTTTAATGGTGATGATGGTGCTAGAAATCAATAGCTCTCAATTCAATTAATCATTTAACAAAAACTTACGATACCTACTATAGTCCAGGCAGTTATGAGGGCCTGATCACATGGAGCTTAAAGGTGAAAAAGTGACTATAATACAGTGAGGTGAGTGAAGGCTTCTCTGGGATCCCGTTGGAGGGGTACCTAATCTAGCCTTCAGTTTTGGGGGAAATTTTTTTCATAGGTGGTACCTCGTAGTCAGAGTCTCAAAGGATGAGCAGGAGTAATCTAGGAGAAAGAGACCAGGCCAGGAGTGGGGAAGGCTGCTCAAAAGATAGGAAAGCAAGGTAAAGGCCTGGAGATGAGAGAGAATGAGGCCCATTTGGAAGATTTCAAATACAGTAGTTTAATGTTGTACTCAGCCGAAACTCATAAATAAAATAAAAATAGGAATAAAAGAAACTTATGAATATAGTAAAATGGGAGATAAGTCAAACACCAGGAGCTTGAAGTGAAGAAATTAATTTGGATTTATCGGTAATTTATAAAAACTACAAACAAAATCCCTTGCTATAGTTGTGCACACACATTTAAAACTCCACATACATACCCCATAGAATGCCTCCTGGTTACTATTTTCTTGGTACAACACTTCCTACTCCTTCGTATTACCTAACTTTGCAGAACACATGTATATCTCAAGGCAATGTTTTTTTCTATCCTGTCCCTCAAACTCCATATGACATTATTAACAAAAGGATGTGCCAGAAAAATCTTCAGTTGCATTCCAAATTCACCTGGCACACTGGTGCTCAACCATGGCTCCACACTGGAATCCTTAAACATGGATGCCTGGGATCCACGTAGGGCTGCTGAGTCGGTTGGTCTGGGGTACGGCTGGGTATTAGGATTCTTAAGCATCCCCCAGGTGATTGTAATGTGCAGCTAAAGTTGATTTCCAAAACATTGGTAGAATGTCAGAATCATGTTTGGAAGTTTGGAAACATGTACCAAAGTGTCAAGAAACGAGATGCGCTGGCTTTGCATCGCCTGTGCTGAGAGGACTATCGGTGTTACTGCCAAGAAGCTCTGTGTTAACTATATGAATTGATAATCATAAGCATTGTGCATCCTAACGTGTGTGTGCATATTATACTGTGTTTCAAGTATGCTTTAAGGAATTGGTTGGGTATTTTAGGTTGAAAGATAAGAAATTATATTATTTTCTTGCTTAAAATAATGAGAAACCCCTAGAATGGATAATGGGAAACTCAAGGAGCTTGCTGATGTTAAGAGGCAGATGCCTATATTCCTTTAAGGTCAGATATGTTCCTTTTGATTCCTTGGCCTGTCCTACCCTGTCGGTGGAGGCAGTTGAGGCAGGCAGGGTTTTCTTTAAGTCCAGAGAAGGGATGGGACTTGAGGAGGGGTGCACCTGCCCAATGAAGGGCAGGATTGCATACTGTGCTTGGCTTATGCTGTGAACATGGCAAGCGTTGGTGGCAGGAGGCTAGATCTGCTTGTGAATTGAAGAATGTGACTGAGTGCAGCTCTGCTTTTCAAAGTGCCGGGGACTCCTAGGGCTGTTGGGGTGGGGTAGTGACATGGGCATGGCTTTGTCTGCTCCCCCTTTGGCTTGTAATATGATTCCGGGAGAGGTTAGATGGTACGGGGAGGAAGCCAACAGAAGGTATTTCGTCCCAAGATGCCGCTATGGGAAACTTGGGCTCAATGCCTTTGGGAGGCCTCTGAGAAACTGTGGAACACTCCTTAGACTTGGCCTCCTGAGGGATGAGAGAAGATGAGGCAGTTGCCTACCACCTCCCATCTCTCACTGGTGGAGGGCAGCGCCTGGGGCATTAGTCACCAGCATTTCCAGTCTGCTCGATGCGTGAACCAAACATGCTTCTGAGGGTGGACAATGCCGCCCAACAAAGAGGTGCAGGAAGCTGCCGTAGGTACAGGGACCATCTGAGGGACCTGCAAGAAGGCTGAGAAGATGTGGCCGGGCAGCAGCAGCATCTACTCTCCCTCAGGCCCCCACTTCAATCACTGGGGCTTGCTTTGCTTTATATTCGGTCTCCTGTGTACGTTTTTTTTTTTTTTTTTTTTTTTTTTACAGCAAGTGTTCCAGAGCTTTAAAAAAATGAAGGGATTAAGCAGAGAGAAAAAAAAAAGACTCATGGCCACAGACAACAGTAGGGTGATTGCCACAGGGAAGGGAGGTGGGGGAGGTAGAAGAGGGTAAAGGGGAGATAAATGGTGATGGAAGGAGACTTGACTCGGGCTGGTGTATAACATACAGATGATGTGTAGAATTGTATACCTGAAACCTGTATAATTTTGTTAACCAATGTCACCCTAATAAATTTAATTTTAAAAAAGAATCATTTCCCCTCCAGAGATTTTTAATTTAGGAAACTCTGGTAGGAAGTTGGCAAACTATAGCAGAGGCTAAATTTATTTATTTTTTTCAGGTCACCATTAGTTTGAAACAGTTATTTTTGAAACAAACTAATGAGCTTCGTTTTAGTTGCTTTGAAAATTGTAACAATAATCATGATTAATTTCCAACTCTTAAATGCTTAGTATAACGCCAAGATTTTCTTCTATCACAGATATTACATCAATAAATATAATTGGAGACTAATAGTTCAGGTTTTGATTACTCTGTTACATTAAATGATCTTGACATGGCTGATTATGGTAAAATTGTTGAATCAATGAATTATAAAACTGTACATGGAAATGATTAACTGAGATGTCCTTCTAGGTTTTGTTTGATTACCATGAAACTTGGAAGATCAACAGTTAGAGAAGTAGTTTAAAAAGTTTGTAAATGGTTTCTGCTTAGAGATAAAAAAGGAAGATGTATGGTATGGAAATTGTTGATGTGTTTTTTCAGTTTCTTGCATCTTCATCCTTCCTTTTCCTTGATAATTAAAAAAAAACCAACGTTTTGCAATGGACAGTGCACAATAGACCTCAGCCAGAGCCCATCATGGCTGGAGAGGAAAAGGCTAAGAAAAAAAATGTGATAAACTTTTAATCGCTGCATTTTTCAGCCTTTCCATCTGGTGCCTTGTAATTTACTTTCCAATGTTTTGTTTGGACTAGCCGTTTGGAATCTGGAACAGAACAGCGAGGATGGATGACGCCTGAAACAACCAGCTCTGATAAGAAAACCTAGCACAAGTGTCCTATTACTTTTACACGAATGGTCACCACCACCTGTTTCGGCCAGCGCACATGTTAAAGGAGCCTATAAATGCACAGTGTATTCATTACATGCTCAGACTGCCTCCTCTTCTCCGCCCTTGTTCTCCAACCATAGAGGCCAAAAATAATAACAGAAAAGAGACAAATTAGAAGATTGATTTGTTTTCTCTTGCAAGGGAAATGTATTTCATAACTTTTGGCCAATTTTTTTCATGAATAGTAAAAAAATATGATTTAGGAAGAAATTCAATCAAGTTCTGCGTGACAGAGATGTCCTAAAATACAATAAATTATGGTTGTTGGGAGGGATTTGTTTGTTTTGCAAATGGTTTGTGTGAATAGTTGACCAGATGGTTGCAAAGTTTTTCATTTTGGTTAATAAAATAGAGATAAGTAGATCAACAAATTCATTACTCCATGATTTTGGTTGTCTTAGCAAAAGAGTGGCTACAATTTTTGTCACGTAGGTAGAGCTATATGTATAGTCTGTATATTTATTAATATTTGAGAAATTGGCTAAGCTTTATTTAAGACATTGTTATCATGATTTACTTTTAAATTTTGGGCTTCCTCTTAAAGATTCACAAACAAAGGTGATTCTTCCTGTGACCCTGCCTGCCTTTCCTTGCAGCTTAGCATTAGGGTCCATGTATTTATTTAGGGATGCAGTCATCATGTCTTGGAGCTCGAAGCCAAGAAACATTTGAGGGAAACTGTTTCTTGAGCTTCCCTATATTAGATCCCTCTGCTGGCATTCTCTATTATATCAAGGACATGAGTACTTTCTGTTGGGCCAGTTTCAAAGGGAAAGTCTTTTGGAACAAATGCTAAAAGAACACAGGGATAAAAGATGTGTGATGAAAACCAAATACTAAAAACATCCCCAAGTCTACTCAGGTAGTAGTAAAAATGTTTTGTTTTGTTTTGAGTTGATTTTTCTTTAAATGTCCAGCTGACATGTTCAGCAAGGGCATTTGCAGGGCTGGGTTTCCAGGTGAGATGTCTGGGGAGTTGGGAGGGGGAAGGTGAGGTGTCGCTCTGAATGTTCCTAGTCTGGGAGCCAGCAGCGGAGAGTCCTTAGGGGACTGGACTGGAATCGGGTTCAGGCAGGTCCACCTGACTTCTCTGCCATGTGGCCACTGCAAGCTCACAGAGTTAACCCCTTGACACTGGGTTTCAACAAAGGGATTTCCTCTCCGTTGCCAATTTGTGTGTTTTCATCACTCAGCGGGCAAGTCAGTATTGATCAGGCCTTTGATCTCGTCATGGCCTTGCTAGTGGGGAGCAGGCTACTGGGGATACACCCCCGTTGTTTTCAGAATCACATAGCCCTGCCCGCACCTGTCCTCCTAATGGGAAGTGGCTGTGGTACCAATGAGGCGGAGGCTGGAAACGAAGCACTCTGGCCTTGGTTACTGCTGACAGACAGGGTTACCTGGTAAAATACAGGGTGCCCACTTCAATGTCAATTTCAGGTGAACAACAAATAATTGTTCCAAATATTCCATGGGGGCATACGTATGCTAAAAAGTATTCCTTGTTTATTTGAAATTCAAAGTTAACCAGGTGGCCTGTGTTTTTTTCTTTGCTGACCCTGGCAATATGCTGAGATCCCTGCTGGAGCCTGTGGTCAACAAAGAGAGTCGCTGGGAGCCAGCAGTAGCTAATGGGACCAGAGCCCAGAGCCCTCCCTGCTGCAGAAGAGGAGCAATGACAATGACAGAAATCACCATAGTGGATGGAGTTTTGGGGCCTTCCTCTCCTTTCCTGCCTGCGCTTAAGCCTAAGTAGACTCCCAAAATGACCTATGGATGGAGGTTCGGAAACAGATTTAATTTGATTTAGAAAAGGAATGTGGCACTTTTGTGCATATGTGTCATGGAGCAAATTGTCATTGACTCAATTTCTTACTAGGTAAAATAGGAATAATAAGCATTACGCACTCCATAGGTTTGTCTCATACAGTAGTTGAAACCATTAGCACAATGCCTATGCTTTAAGACTTAAGGGCTCAAGTATGTCTGTCATCATGATCATCATCATCAGGGTGAAGGAAAACTAACTAAAGACATTTAAGAATATCCTTAGAGCTATTCCTAGAATAGCTACTTTAAAATACACTAGCTGTGTTGAATAGTTTCTTTCCAAAGCTTAGGTCTTTTGTGAATTTCAATTCTTGGCCCTTTCCTCGTTTGCCCTGTGCCTTTGGTAGATTACAAATTTGCATACTTTGCTGCAAGAAGGAATGCAGCCTTGGCTCCAGTGTTAGACAAATGTAAACCCTTCCAATATTTCCTTTCAAAATATTGTGGTATCTGCCAAGAATCCAAAAGCAAAATTTCTGTGTAAGGTTTTTCTAAATATTCTGAAACAAAATCTTCTCTACTGCTGCTGGGAGAAGTCAGGTGAATACAATTAAGGGTTGAATTATTGTCAAAATCATCAACCACTGGGAGTTTGCTTCATGATGGTGTCTCAAAGATGGATTTGTGATGCAATTTAAAATAAAATATTGAGAGAGAATTACAGGTATATTTTTATATTTTAAGACAATGAAATAATACCATCTAAATATTTCTTTGGGAAGAACCTCTTAATTTTTTTTTTTACCAACTTCAGTCTATTGCTATAAATCTTATCCCTGCTAACATAATCCACAGGTAACTGAAAGTTTTAAAAGCTTATTTTGAAATAGTTTTAGATTTACATAAGGTTGCAAAGCTAGTACAAGGAATTCCCATATACTGTTTACCCAGCTAATGAAGTTGGTTTTGCCCCTTAGTTAGTCCTATTCCTAGACTTCCTCTGGGTGCTGATCGTGATAAATTAGGCACACTCATGTTAGAGAGACTTCCTTAGAAGGAAACTCCAAAGTGCCTACAAGTATATTTCCCACAGTGGCACTGAAATCTTTTCCTATTTTTTCCTTTCCAACAAACTAAGGAAAGAACTGCAAGGAGAAGCAACAGTGTTTACTGTTGAACCTGACCAAAACCCTTTGCCAATAATGAGCAAGAGAAAAACTTCCAGGGATGTCCAACCTGCAGCCTGCGAGCGGCACATGGCCCAGGATGGCTGTGAATGCGACCCAATGCAAAGTCATAAATTTACTGAAAATATGATGTGATTTTTTTTTTGTGATTACATGTCACAATGTATTTAATGTGTGGCCCAGAGGCGCCGAAAAGTTGGACACCCCTGCAAATGTTGACAGTCTAGGAATGGGCCATTAGGCATTGAAAATAGGAATTGTCTGCTTAATGCCTTTTAAGCAGTTTTGATGAAGAGTGACTATTTTAAAAAGAAATCGGATTGGTAATTGTCAGCTAACAAGTTAGCAAAATGACCAAAAAAATTGCTAACTGCCTCTTAATTGTGTACCCCATCCTGTGGGTGAGCCCAGAGTCTCGGTCATAATCACTAAGCAGCATTTCTTCAGCTCTAGTCTCCTGCCCATGGAAGATGGAATCCAGCTCTAAAATTTAGTCCCTGGGATTCTGAACTTCAGGGTGTGTCCTATGTGTGCACCAAGCTCAAACCCATGGACTTTTCTGTCCCATCTGCCATTTTCTTCTTTCCCTCTCATTTGTGGTGGCCACTGGAAATGTCAAAAGCTATTGCTGACAAGGCTCACGGAAGGCTCTGCAGCTTCTCGCACCCACAAAGAGGTTGCACCCTCCCGGTTCTGCCCGGGGTTTGCCTCAAGGGTGGCTGTGATAGTTGTCAAGGTGCTGTCATCTCTACTAAGGACATTTGCCCCGTTGCTGCTGAGATTAATGACATCAAAACAGCTGACCGTCTGTCCTGGAGCTCTTTCAGTGATTCCTTCTTTTCATAAACATTCTCCACTCTAACGTGGCCTGCGAGGATAGGGGTGCAGGTCCAGGGAGAATAATTCGGATTGATACACAGTATTCACATCTTCCTACCTATTGTTTTGCAACTCCTTAGTTCCTCTTAAAACATATTTTTGGTTGTATTTCCCCCAAAGTTCCCCTTGTGTATCCAAATTCAAGTTAAAACTGGGCCATAGTTTCAAAGAAGCAACTTAGTTGTTTAATTATCTCTTATAGTTTCTCTGAATATACGAGATATTTTCCCTGTAGAGTAAGAGTCTCAGACTCAGATGACTATGGGGGCCACTTGCCTCACTGAAATGAACTGGATCAGGTGGAGACAGTGGTAAATTGGAGAGAACATGGGCTCTCCAAAGGGGCCAATAATTGCTTTTTAGCTTCAGCTAATGCTTGCCAAGCATGCATGCTGGGGAAATGTTGGCAGATTTCCTGATATTTGAAAAGCTAGAAATCTAGATGTTTATAGTAAATCTTTTGATTTATGAATGCCATCAGCTTAACCTTTTTTGAAGAGCACTGTGTAAATCAAACAAAGGTTATGCATTTGCTGCACTCAGCCCACAGTGCTGGTTTTCTTGCTTGAGAGCCCGCATGTTTCGTGTCAGCGAGAGTGCAGAGACAAGACGATGATGTCATTAGACAAATGCTTAGGTCATCAGCACCATTAATTCTCTAAGCTCACCTGATGCAAAGGGCATTACAATGACAAAACAAAAAAGTATATAATAGAAAATAGTAGTACCAATTTTCAAGAACTTTGTCAGATACTTTAAATACAGACCTGTTAGTTCGTAAAGCAATCCCGCCATGTTTATACATTTTTAAGTATATTTTATTGATTATGCTATTACAGATGTCCCATTTTCCTCCAGTTTACCCCCCTCCAGCCTCCACCCCACATTCCACCAGCATTCCTCTGCCTTAGTTCATGTCCATGGGTTGTACATATAAGTTCTTTGGCTTCTCCACTTCCCACACTATTCTTAACTGCCCCCTGTCTATTTTCTACCTAACATTTATGCTTCTTACTCCCTGTACCTTTTCAACCATTGTCTCCCTCCCCCTCCCAGCTGATAACCCTCCATGTAATCTCCATTTCTGTTATTCTGTTCCTGTTGTAGTTGTTTGCTTAGCTGGTTTTTGTTTTTTAGGTTCAGTTGTTGATACTTACAAATTTATTGTCATTTTACTGTTCATAGCTTTGATTTTCTTAGATAAGTCCCTTTTCATATAATACTGGCTTGATGGTGATGAATTCCTTTAACTTGACCTTATCTGGGAAGCACTTTATCTGCTCTTCCATTCTAAATGATAACTTTGCTGGGTAGAGCAATCTTGGATGTAGGGCCTTGCTTTTCATGACTTGGAATACTTCTTTTCAGCCCCTTCTTCCCTGTAAGGTTTCTTTTGAGAAATCAGCTGACAACCTTATGGGAACTCCTTTGTAGGTAACTGTCTCCCTTTTATCTTGCTGTTTTTAAGATTTCCCCTTCTCTTTAATCTTGGGTAATGTAATTATGATGTGCCTTGGTGTGTGCTTCCTTGCGTCCAACTTCTTTGGGACTCTGAGCTTCCTGGACTTTCTGGAAATCTATTTCCTCTGCCAGATTGGGGAAATTCTCCTTTATTATTCTTTTCAAATCAGATTTCCATTTCTTGCTCTTCCTCTTCTTCTGGCACCCCTGTGATTCTGCTGTTGGAACATTTAAAGTTGTCCAGGCGGTTCCTCAGCCTCTCCTCATTTTTTGAATTCTTGTTTCTTCATTCTGTTCCCGTTGGATGTTTATTTCTCCCATCTGTTCCAAATTGTTGATTTGAGTCCCAGTTTCCTTCCCTTCACTGTTGATTCCCTGTATATATTCCTTTAATTCACTTTGTGTAGCCTTCATTTCTTCCTTCATTTTGTGCCCAAACTCAGTCATTTCTGTGAGCATCTTGATTAACAGTGGGAGGTGTTAGAGAGGGAACAATGCTGCTTGTTTGGCTCTTGCACCAATTTCAGTCACTTCCCCTGCTACCCATAAGCAAAATGGGTTCTTCTGGTGCTGATTCCAGGGTGGGTGGGCTTGTGTACATTCTAGGACCCTGTGAGTCTCACCAACGCACTGTCCTGTGAGGCTGGGAGTTTCTCCCACTGCCACAACCCCCACTAGTTTTTACAGCCAGAGGTTTTGAGGCTTTAGTCTCCTGTGCTGGAACCCTGGGTTGCTCAGTCTGTCTTTGCACCCCAGTTGTTCCTCCTGGTTTATTTGCATGCAAATGTGGGACCTCCCAGTCTGCTAGATGCTGCCTGGCCTTCTGTTCCTCCAGCTGCCACCTTGTCTCTCATCCTCTCTGCCCCATCTGGCTGTCTCTGCCCCTCCTATCAGTCTGGATGACTGTTTTTTCTTTAACTCCTTGGTTGTCAGACTTCCAAGATGTTCAGTTTTCTGACAGTTCTTGTATTTTTCTTTGTTTTTAGATTTGTTGTTGTCTTTCCTTTGTTTGTGTGAGGAAGCAAAAGTTATCTACCTATGCCTCCATCCTGGTCGGAAGTCCTCATGTTTATATTTTTATCTCCAGTTTATAGAGAAGGAAATTGAAGCTCAAAGAAATTAAATAATTTGCCCAAATGGAAATTTCACACATCTAGGGAGTCACCCAGCTGGAATGGGAACAAGAGAGCGCTCACTGTACAGCGTGTTTCTCGGCCCCGGGTCACTAGAACTCAATCCAGTGCATAGTAAGTACAGGTTAGGTAGCAATGAAAAGTTTCAAAAATTGAGTTACTTTGTGGCAAGGAGATGTATGTACATGAAAAGACAACTCTCCCACGACAAGCATCATGAGAATTATTTTACCGTGGAGAGTTCTTACAATAGTTCCTATAAGAGAGTTCCCATAGAGAACTTCATTTCGTTGGACTACTTCTCTTCCCCCTCCTTTTCTTCCTTTTGGCTTTTAGTATTTGATGCTTAGGATACAGTTTCATGAGTCATTTAATTACTTTACAGAGAATCCCAGTCCCACTTACACCAACATGTCACTCCTGTATTTCCCCTGGAGGAATTGAAATGTGACTTTGATATTTGGTCACAGTAGAATCTAATGGAATCAAAGGAATATTGAGACACTTGAAGAATTTACTGTATATTTGCCATCATGAAGGGAGAACAATTCCAAAGAAGAGAGAATGCATTTTTATTTCCTTTCAAATTAGGTAGAAAAATCAATGTGAAACATCGGATCTTTGTTAAGAATTCTCGCTTTAATTGAAATGTTACAGTTTGAACTCTTGTAAAGATTTGAATTGCTTTCAAGTTATTTATGGCAAAAATCTAGTCATTGGGGATTTTGAAGGCACATTTCTCTCTAAGTGCTGCTTTCAAGTTCAAATGACCTTTCATCCCCTTTGACAAGGGGAAATCAGTTATGGAATGGCCCGGAGGAAAAGGGAATGGGCAGGTTGACTTCCCAACTGCCTTCAGCTCCATTTCCCTGACGCAGTTCATCTTTCAAAATCTCAACCTGCATGCCTTTCGCTTCACAGATGCTGCATTGGGCAAATCTTACTTTCTTACACTGTTTTCTAAAATATTCCTTGTATAACTTTATGTGAGTTTATTGTTGAACAAATCATAAAATTCTTAGAACATTTTATAAAGATGACCTGGAGCAGTATACGGATTAAAAAAAAAGTGATTTGAAAACTCTATCTTAGGAAGAGGTAAAGATGATGAAAACTGCAGAAGGTCAGCATTTCACAGAATTGTAGACTTTGTTCATTCTTAGTCACACCAGAGTACCCTGCACTTTTTACAGGATTTGTGACTTCAAATTGCAATTCTCCGTGTTGGTCAAAGTGGGCTCTGTGAACCAGCAGCATCTGCATGTTATATGAGAGTTTGTTAGAAATGCAGTCTCAGGCCACACTTTCGAACTACTGAATCACAACCTTCAGTTTAACAGGATTTCGAGGTGATCCACACACACGTTAAAATTTGAGAAGCATTTCTCTTTCTACATCTCCCAGTTGCCTTTTTCATTCTTGCATTTCCAGCACTGAACACAGAGCCTAGTGGGTAAATGGAGGTATATGGATATTTGACTGATGAATTGGTTTGCAGTGCTGAAGCCCTCATTTAGAAATGTTAGGAAGCCTAAGAGGTACAGCTGACTCAATGTAGAACTTTATCTACTCAAGCGATCCTCAACCTTCACTGCACATGGGAAATATGCATTTCCTTCCCATTCTGGGAAGGTTTAAAAAAAGTACTGATACCTGATTAACATGCACCCACCCACAGAAACTTTTATTTAATGAATATAGGGTTTGACCTGGGCATTAGAATTTTAAAATCTCCCCAGCTAACTTGCTGTGCAGCCATGGTGGAGAACTGTTGCCCTAAAAATTGTCTGCCAAAAAGCTTTTTGTATAATTGGATCACTAGGTCCCAGGACAGAAAAATATTGAAACCAATCGTGAGTATAAGCTTTAGTTTGTATCATCAAGACATGGTGGTACTGAGACTTGTGTGTCCAGGCACTTTTGGATTGTTTGGTATTTGAAGTGAGCAAATCAGTCTTACAGTTTTCTTATTAACGTAATTATATAGGGTAAGAGTAGAAAGAAAGGTTGGATCAAGAGAGTAAAGGGTGATACTGATGAGTCTTCGTGGAAACTGCAACTTTAAAAACCAAAGCATTTTGATGTTTCATCCAAGTGGTTTGGTTATTTTGTTCTGTTGGACAACAGATCATTACACAATTTATCAATTTTAAAGCTACGTAACAGAATAGTTCTAAACTGTACCCTTATTTTACAGAAGAGTGCTATACCTGCTGGGTGGGTTTCATGTATCTTTCTACTGCCTTTTGGAGCTCTCCTCTTTTTCCACCTACAAGTCCTGTGGTCTAGCTTCGGAAACAATTCTGTTTATGACGGTCTCTCTCCTCCTCCCTCCTTGACCATTCCATCTTGATGAATATAGACTTTCATTCAGATGTCAGCTTTCAGTGAAAAAAAAAAAAAAACATCATTTCAGATGATGTCAATATTATCATGTGGCTAATTTGATTGAACTGACATTAGGAGCACATTAGACATTTGCTCGATCAAGTGGAAGTACATTTCCATGTTGTTTTCGTACTCATTCTTAGCTTCTTGGGAATTTTAAGCAAGCCTAAGATCTGTACTCAGTGGCTATATTTCCCACAAAGGGCTTCGGGCTTCCGTCAGCAAGTTAAGGCTCATGAAAGTTGGAGGCACTGTGGAGACCATGGAAGAGTGAAGCTGTGGTGACAGTGAGATCGGGGTCTCAGAGCAGATGGCATCAGCATTGTGGAGAAGTGGCATTTGCTCAGAGCAGGGGTGTCAAACTCATTTTCATAGGGGGCCCCATCAGCCTCGCGGTTGCCTTCAAAGGGCCGGGTTTAATTTCAACTCCTCAACAGTTAAGGAGTAGTTACATTTACACAGTCCTGAAATTATTTCAGACTTTTGAAGGCAACTGCGAGGCTGATGTGGCCCCCTGTGAAAGTGAGTTTGACACCCCTGGCTTAGAGGGTCATCCTATAGCAATGTTATATCTTTGTGGTTGAAGAGTTCTTGTGTTCCCCCTTGAATATTGTATTCAGGTGAAAGTATGTTACATTACAGTGAAAGAAAAGTGGCTATAGCAAAGAAGACAAAATACAGTGGCGGGACATTCCTATTCTACCTCGTTATTCAAGGACTTTTCACATCATTGACATTCAGGTCTCTGAAACATGGTCCCCATATCTGCGTGGTTGAAGCTGCCTTCTGGAACATCCATGTTCCTTCTTGCAGAAAGGATAAAAGAAAAAGAGAACTTGTGAGAACTTGTCACATAGCCACACTTACCCACTTGTCTGTACAGGAGGCTGGGAAATGTGGACTTTACTGGGACAGTCCTGCGTGTGTGTGACTAGCGGTGTAGATCCAAGGGTCTTGGGTGGCATAAGTAGGTGTGAAGAGAGCAAGGGGTTTTATCCACCAACTTCTGGCAACTCCTGGCGGTCATTGATGGAGGCTGTTCCTGGTGGGGGGCTAATTCCTTGCCACTTCTGACCTACTTTCTGCATGTGGAAAGAATGGCCTTTTGAGACCAGAAAATCTTTTCCGATGAAGAAATGTAGATAGATGTTGGTAGTTGGAAATTTGCTTTCAGGAACGGATAAGGGTGGAGGATACGGGTGGGACACTGACAATATCTGGTACAGTGTTTTCTTCCCACGTTTACTGGTGTACCGTTGGCTTAGCAGCTTTACCTCTATCAACTACCAGCCGTTCAGGCACCAAACCTTATATATTAAACACTGAAGAAACACATATATAATCTTGCCCTTAAACAGCCTACAGCCATAAAAACTCTTGGTTTTAAAATGAAGGCGACCAGGTGTATAACTGTAATTGTAATTTATAATATTTGGGTCTGGCTTCTCAAGCTTTACATAAGCACATTGAAAAATTATTGGGGGTGAGTGGTTGAGCTCTGGCTGATTTAATTATGAGTTATTTAGAGGGAAGTTTCAGAGGATTAGATGGTTAAAAACTATCTTAGTTTTAATATTTTTGGTTCTTTCTTTCTTTTTTTAAACATTTTATTTATTTATCTTTAGAGGGGAAGGGAAGAGAGGGAGAGAGGGAGAGAAACATCAATGTATGGTTGCCTCTCGTGCGTCCCCTGCTGGGAACTGGCGCGCAACCCAGGCATGTGCCCTGACTGGGAATCGAACCGTGATCCCTTGGTTCATAGGCCCACGCTCAATCCACTGAGCTACATCAGCGAGGGGATTCTTTATTTCTTTATTTTTTAAAAATATTGTATTTATTTATTTTTAGAGAGAGTGGAAGGGAAGGAGAAAGAAAGAGAGAGAAACATCATTATGTGGTTGCCTCTCACATGGCCCCCACTGGGGACCTGGCCCACAACCCAGGCATATGCCCTGACTGGGAATTGAACAGGCGACCCTTTGGTTCAGAGCTCATGCTCAATCCACTGAGCTACACTAGCCAGGGCGGTTCTTCATTTAATTTTATTAAAGTAACTAATTGCTGACTCATTTAGTTGCAGCTCATAAAATGTCATTTGACAATGCTAAAACTGTTTTAAGTTTAGAAATATATACAAACAAGCTTTGGTATGAGCAATTGATTCTTAATTTTTTTTCTAAGAATCATAAGTGATAGCCGTACTTGCTCGATGGCATGGTTCATGTAGGTTAGTTTGAAAACTAAAGTTTGCTTTTATAGAAAAGCGGTGGGGGAAAAATGGAGAGTACTGTACTTGAACAACAATAAAAAAATATTTTAAAAAGTTCACATGTACATTGATGTGTCTTTAATTGCTCTGATGAGAATGTGGCCATAAACAGACATCACAGGAAGACAGACCGAAACAATCAAAATGCAAGGTATTTCTGTTTGAACTCACATTCTGAAAGGAGAGAAAATTAAACCAATGACTAAATTCTGAGGGCAACATGGGAGTATTTTGTCCTTTTATAGAATTGGAGGAAATGAACATTTCTACCTTGATTTCTTAACAATAAATAACTAAAATAAATGAGAAGGTTTATGCATTTTGTACCATTTCAGTTGAAGTTAAGAGTTCTGCCAACAACCTAGCTGGGGAAATAAAGCTCTTTGAAAAGGGAATTTAATTCTCATTTCAAATAGATTAACATGGAAACCTAGCTTATTCATAGATTTCTGAAACGTGCTCAACAGAACCTTTAAATAGAGCTCTTGTAATATGAAGGGATTTCACCAGAATGATGCAAAGCATATTTTAGACTGATGCCACCTTAATACTCCCAAGTTACCGTATTTTTCAGAGTATAAGATGCACACCCATCCCTAAATTTGGGAGGAATAATGGTTGTTAATGCTGCTGTTGAGTTCTGTTTACAGTTACATTGGTGAAATACTATGTTATTTATGTTAAATATTTTACCACATTTTTTGGTTAAAATTTTCTTTTCTATTTTCCTCCTCTAAAACCTAGGTGCATCTTATGTTCCCAAAAATATGGTATAGTGTGATTCTACTAGGTCTTGGAAGACCCTTGCAGAAGGAGGTGCCTGAACCTCACTTGGGACCACCGCCCAGCTTCCCAGCAGAGATTCTGCTGCTAGTGTTTTTGTGGGTTTGAAATTTTCAATCCACGATTTTGCCCTTTGCTGGCAGCCTTTCAGGGGAGAAACTGTTATTGTCATCTCCAATTCCCAAATGTTACAAATAACTGATCCTAAGGCCTTTTTATTTTTGTCAACTTGAAATGCTATGATTTTGAAATTTCCCTCAGCCCACCTAAGTTCTCGGGAAATTTGATGGGTCCCAAATAAGTATTTCTGAGGACCAGAGAAAAACAGGATGAGCCTATTGCTCTTTTAAAATTGGGGTAAAATATATATAACACAAAGTCAGCATTTTTAACTATTTTAAAGTGAACAATTCAGTGGCATTTAGGACAGGATTGTGCTACCATCACCTCTCTCCAGTACATTTCCTCACCCCCAAAGGTGAACCTGTACTTACTAAGCAATCACTCCCCATTCCTGCCCCTGCCCTGGCCCTTAGCAAACCCAAATATACCCTCTGTTTATATGGATTTACTTATTCTGGAAATTTAATACAAATGGAATTGCGTACTAGGTGACCTTTTTCTCTGCCTCCGTCACATTAGCATAATGTTTTTGAGGTGCATCCATGATGTAGCATGTGTGAATACTTCATCCCTAAAATAGCTAAATAATATTGCACTATATGTAGGTATGTATTATGTTTTGTTTATCCATTCATCCTTTGATGATGAGCTTTTGGATTGTTTCCACCTTTCAGCTAGTATGAGTAGTGCTCCTATGAACTTTTATGCACAAATGTTTGTTTAAGTGCCTGTTTTGCAAATGTCTTTGTGGGTATATACCTAGGAATCGAATTGCTGGGTAGTATGGTAATTCTATGTTTAGCTTTTTGAGGAACCAAGCCTATGGCTTTAACTCATAGTTTAGTGGCACAATAACTTAAGGATGCCTTGCTTGGCAGCACCTTAAAGTGTTCATAATAATTGTTCTCTCCTGGCAATGGAAATGTTACTTTTAAATAAAGGAAGCCTGAATTGCACAAAGCTAACCCTTTCGTTTAACATTCACTCCAATTCTTCCACATGTGTCATGGATGCTGTCTTGTGCACTGCAGAATGTGTAGCCGTATCCTTGACCTCTGCCCACCCACTCTATGCCAGTAACAGCCCTCTCCTAAGCTGTCACAATAAAAACATTGCTAAGTGTCCCCTGGGGGTGCAATGTGAATGAAGCCCAGAAAACTTCGGTGGCTCCACAGTGTCACTCACAGCCAGGTTCCTTCTGTTTTTTTTTTTTTTTATGCTGTCATCCTTGATGTTCAGCTTTCGTCCTCAGTCATAGTAGAAAGATACCTGGTGAACTCCAGCCATCTATCCCAGGTGAGAAAAAGGAGCTGAATCCAGGCTTCTGTACAGAGATTTCCCGGCATCTCTGCTGAAAGACTTGTATCCACATCTCATTGGCAACCTTTATCTGTGATGGAAACTTGGGCAAATATGGTATTGCTGGGCCTGTTTCCAGATCTGACAAAAATAATTGTTGTGTTACCAAAGAAAAGGGGGAAATGTGTATTGATTGCATAATCAACTTGCAGTCTCTGTCACAAAACAACAGATTCATTTCTGATTATTGAGACCATGGGACCGTATCACATCCTAATGAAAAATGTATCTTCTCAGTGCAATTGTTGTTCACAGTGTGCTTCCCCTTGCAAAAATGTTTTTACCTTTGGACAGAAAAGGGGGTGGGTTATTCTTGTATATAAATGGGACTTAAATTGGCCTAACCTCGAAGGCATAACGAGGACAGGTGCAATTTTAGTGCTGTAAATTCATGTCCCTTGGACATAGGGAAATAGACCCAGGTTGGCTAACCTTCTGCCTTGATTTGTTACTAAAGGCAAAGGTAGCAGTAGCAGCAATATGCCCAAAGAATTTGTCCAAGCAGAAATTTTGGAGCCTCTAGCCTCGAGTGAGTGTATGTGAGCTTCAGTTCTGTCAACAGTTTATGTGAGCTTCAGTTCCATCAACAGTGTCCCTAAACCTGAGGCTACAGTGGGAATTGGTAACAATCATCAGCAAAGGTAGCTGTGTGAGGTAGAGTGGTGTTCTCACAAAGATGAGCAGAAACCCAAGGTAGTCCTATGACAACAGGATGGGAAGGCCAAGGCAAAAGTAAAGGGAGGATTTTTCTGGATACTCTGTGTTATAGAATACAGAGATCTCAGGGACATGTGGCAAAATCATAAGACAGGTCTTTGGGAAGTAGAAATTATAACACTTGGAGTATAAAAAGAGAGATATGACTTTATTGTCATTGATAAGGCTGATACTGTGGGTTGATTGTATCCCCCCCACAAAAGGCATGTTGAACTCCTAAACCACAGTGCCTTATTAGAAAATAGGGTCTTTGCAGATACTTCATTAGATTGGGCCCTAATCCAATATGGCTTGTGTCCTTTTAAGAAGAGCAAGCGGACACAGACACAAAGACACAGGAGAGATACCATGTGAAGACAGTGGTGGAGGTTGGGGTGGTAAATCTATAAGCCAAGGAATGCTGAGGATTGTGGCAACCGCCAGAAGTTAAGAGGCAGGATGGAATCGAGTCTTCCCCACAGCCCCCAGGAGGAACCTGTACTGCCGACACCTTGGTTTAAGGCTTCTAGCCTCCAGAATGATAAAAAAAAAAAAAAAATTTGTGTTTTAAGCCACCCAGTTTGTGGTACTTTGTCACAGCAGCCCCACAAAACTTCTATAGTTAGGGTATATGTCTGACACACCGAAAATCAAAACTTCCTTTCATTTACTCAGAACCCGTCTAGTCATATTTGCCTTTGATGTATTGTTTAATGTGAATTATTGTGATGCGCCGTACAGATCCTGTCTCATGAGCTTATCCCTAAAATGCTTTCAACTATTTTACTTGTGGGGGCTTCTAGCAAATGGTTTTTTGCTGATAAACTTATTAAATAAGCTTCTACCTCTGGGATTTTCCAGATGACGTACGTGAAAGCACCTTATCAATGATAAAATGCCATACAATTGTGTTGTCAGTAGAGTTTTATAATTGTGCACCTGAAACATAAGTGGCTGAAAGAATGTCAACAAATGTAATTAGATTTTTAGCTGTGCGATTCCAGGAGCAAAGCAAATAATGGTGAGAAATGAACATCTAAGCATGTCCTTTCAAGAAGGAGCTAGCTGTTACAATTGCACCATGTTTTAAAACTCTTTGGCAAAATAAAATGGTCAGAAAGGCATCTGCAGTGGGAGAATGCTAAGCAGAGCCCGCTGGAACTTTGCTTTCCTGTGATGTCAAAACAGTCAAAGCCTGGCATTCCACGTGTTGACAGATCATTTCCGAGCCACCTTAGGCTACCAGCAACGCACGACCTGCCGTTTCCTCTAATGAGAAGCACCAAGGAGAAAGAGTCTGGTAAGCAAAAACATGTTTAGGCAAAAGACTCATCATCTAAGCCTTGACAGAATATTCTCCTTAACTGCGTCGTTAAAGAAAATGAAAGAAAATTGGAGAAAATGAAGGGTAAGTTTTAAGTCCCCAAATTTAGGCTCAGACATGTTCGTGCCCTGAGCTGTAAAGGCAGTAGTAGCAACAGCTCTAATAATATGGTCTAATGAGTTGGAAAAATGACAGCTTGGCTGTTGCTTTGCTCAACCCTATGGCTGACACCCCAGGGAGAGCTCTACCCAGTGGAGTATTCCAGAAAGATCTATGAAGCAGGCAGAACAGAATCATGATGGAAAGAGCTTCTTTAATGACAAAAAAATTGAGTGGTTTTATTTTTCATGGTTTGGTTACTTCCTATGTGCTGACTAAATCCATCTTAACTTTTCTGGAGTTTTTTAAAAATTCAAAAGAACCCCTGCAAATTAATTAGCAAATTCTCTAAGAGGTTGAATATATATTGTGTTCCTATTTTTTATACTGATGATATGAATATTTGTTGTGCATCTGTTACATGTCAGAGACTATGCAAAGGGCTTTACATACATTATTTCAATTAACACTAGAACACATATGATAGCTAAATTTTTTGGCTTTATTGAGAGATCATTGACAAGTAAAAATTGTATATATATTTAAAGTGTACAATGTGATGATTTGATATGTATATACATTTTAAAATTCTTACCTCAATTAGGGCAATTAACACACTCATCACCTCACATACTTAGCACTTTATTTTATTGTGAGGAGAATGCTTAAGATTTACTCTGTTATCAAAATCCAACTACAATACAGGATTTTTAACTGTCGTCAACATACTGCATATGAGATCCCAGAACTTATACATCTTTTAGTTGTTTGTTCATTCATTTGTTCGTTCATTCATTCATTCATTCATATTTTTCCCTTCTGCCTCCTTTTTATTATTGAGATATAATTGACATATAACATTATATTACCTTCAGGTGTATAACATAATAATTCAATATGTGTATATCTTGTGAAATGATCACCACAGTAAGTCTAGTTAACATCCATTATCGCACATAACTGCAATTTTTTTCTTATGATGAGAACTGTTAAGATCTACTCTCTTAGTAACTTTTACTGAGGAGAAAATCAGCATGAGTATTGGGAGAAAAACCATCTTCTTTAAAACATCTGTCCTCTGCTTGTTTACTTTTGGAGAGTTCACTCCTCACTCGGCAGCATTGATGGGCAACTCTGATTGGCCATTAGAGAAGTATTCCTTATGCTGTTTAGAAATGAGTTATCCTATAACCAATGGCTTATCATTCTTCCTTTCACATGATGGTCCTTCAAGAATTTGGAGACTTCTCATGCAAATTCTAAAAACTCTTTCTATATTAAATCTCCTTGATGCTTCAATTATTCCTCATGTAAAAATAATTTCTGACCCCTCACCATCCTGGCTCACTCACCTCTGAGCTTTGACTGATCACAGCAGCACCCCCCTCCCGCCCCGCCCTTACAGTGTAGTTCCCGTAATATATGAAGGTCTCAATATAGGGATGATTCTCTCTCTTCTTCTGGATGTTAGGTATTTGTCAGGGTAGTTAATTCTGAATGTTAGTTGCTTTGGAAACTTGGCCACTTTTTTGAGTAACATGGAACTACTATTGCACTCAACTGAGACCTTTGAGTGTCTCATATGGGTGTTTGTGCAGTCTGCTGAAATCATGTGATGATTTTTATTTTAGGTTTTATTTTACAATGTTAGTTTCAGTCCTGGTATCTGCTTAATTGACATATTTACATTTCTGTTGTCAAAAAACAGTCCTCCTCCTCAGCTGCATGTAATAGTAAGTATTTTCTTTATTGTGATAATAGGTACTTATGAGAATTAAACAGAATGGGACTAAGTAGAGAGTGTTGTGGTCCAGATCTAGGAACCTCCCTGCGGGGTGACATCCACTCTTGTTCATCTAGAATCTCACTATATAGCAGATTCAGTTTCATCTACTATATTATTATATGGTATACAATTATCCATTTTACTCAAAGAAATTTCATTCCAATTCAGAAAATATTTATTGAATGGAACAGGGGTTGGCAAAGTACTGCCAATAGCAGCCAGCCTTCTGTTTTTGAAAATAAAGTGTGATTGGAACACAGCCATGCTCATTTGTTTACATATTGGCTGTGGCTGCTCTTGTGGGCTACAATGACAGAGTATTATGGCCCATAAAACCTAAAATATTTACTAATTTGGCCCTTTACAGAAAAAGTTTGTCCTATGCAGTAGAAGGACAGTTGTCTCTCTTTCTGTATAGTCAACTTTCTTGTCATTATCAACAGCATGCTATAGACGTGGCTGGTGTGGCTCAGTGGATTGAGTGTTGGCCTTCGGACCAAAGGGTCACCGGTTCAATTCCCATTCGGGGCACGTGCTTGGGTTGCAGGCCAGGTCCCTAGTTGGGGGCACAGGAAAAGCAACCACACTTTTGATGCTGCTCTCCCTCACTTTCTCCTCCCTCTAAAAAATAAATAAATAAAATATTAAAAAAAATAGCATGCTATAGTATCTTCCACCTTAAAAAAAAACACACCTGTTTTGATCTCTCCCCTTCTGGCTCTCACCCCCCCCCATTTTTCTTTTACCCTTTGCAAAAATAAACAAACTTATGCTCTTCACTTTTTGTCTTTCCTTTCCTTATTCTCACCTGAACATTCGAACGTGGCCTTCATCCCTCCCTTGACTCACCAGCGACTTTGTTCAACTTCCCTGAGTGACTCACACTGCTAGCCCAAGAACGAAACATTCTCAGTTCTCATCTTGCTTGACCTGTCATCTCTGGTTCACATGTGGTGGAGTTTCTCTTTCTCAAATCCATTTCTCCCCTTGGCCTTCAGGACATGGCTCGCTTTCACTTGCCTTTGTGTTCTTTTCATCTTCCTGCTTTTAAACATTGGGGTGCCCTAGGGCTCCATTGTTAGATATCTTCTTTTCTCCATCTTCACTCACTCCCTACGTGCTCTCATTGCATTTCACAGCTGTAAAGACAGTCTCTATATGCAGTGACTCCCCAGTTATATCTTTCTACTGAGTATCTAGACTGAAGTCCAATGTCAAGTAGACATCCCCACTTGGATGACTAATACACTTTTCAGACTTAGCAGATTATAAAACAAAGTCTTGCATTCCCTTAAGAAAACCTATTCCTCTTACAATCAGCCTCATTTTAGTAAATGTGAATCCCATGTGTTCATTGTTCTGATCAAACATATGGAATTGCTTCTGCCGTCTCTTGTACTCCACATCAATCTGTGTGCAAGTCCAGTCAGATCTAACTTTTAAAGTGAACCCCCCAATTTAGACTCTTATTCATCTGTACTGCTGCTGCACTGGTGTAAACTACCATCATCTCACATTTGAGTTATTTTAAAAGTCTTCCCAAGAAGTTTATCTACTTCTACCTATGACCCCAGCCCCGTAATCTTTTCTAAACATGGCTGTCACATTGACAATATTAAGATGTAAGTTAGGTGCTGTCCATTCTTTTCTCAGAACCCTCCAACAGCTTTCCCTCTTATTCAGAGTAAATTCTCAAATCCTGTAAGTCCTTACCTGATTGAGCCACCTGTCCTTTCTGACATCACCTCCAGCACTTTATAAGTTGCTCATTCTTCTGCATCCACACAGCCCTTTTGGGTTGTAAATAAACCAAATGTGTTCAAGCAGCTGCTTATGCTGTTCTCCCTGCCTGAAACCCTCTACTCCTAGATAGTCACATGGCTGCTATGCTCACTCATTCAGATCTGTGCTCGAAACTCACCTTAGCAAGAAGGCTTCCCAGAACACCCCTCCTTCCATAAATCTCTGTACTGTTAGCCTGTCTTATTTTCATAGTATGTATTACTTACCTGACATATCATAAGACAAATATAAACTGAAATAATAGTGTCTATATATATTTATAATATTAATATCAGATAAAGGGTTTGAGACCAAAAAAACCTTAGTAAGTGAAGATCATTCCATAAAGATAAACTGTTCAGTTCATCAGGAATATGTAACAGTCTCAATATTTGCAGTCAATAACATGTTCTCAATACAGCAAAACTGGGTAGAAATGCCGCCAAAATTTCACAAATTGACAAATACAATTCTGATGGTAATTGATAAGTTCAAAGAGGCAAATACTGTTAACAATGAAGAATTTTCTATCACAGTCATATATAAGATCGTGCACTCAACAGTTGTAGAATATAGTCCTGCTGAATACAATTTAAACAAAATATGACCACCTACTGATCCATAAAGCAAGCCTGACTACAATGCCATTAATGTAAGGATTAATAAAAAAATCATTAAAAAGTACTTGTATTTCAAAATTTTAAATACCCTTCTAAGTAATTAATAGGTTAAAAATTATGAATGATGATTATAATTGAAAAATAGTAAAATTAAAT
>PVKU01002574.1:0-219831 GCA_004027475.1 Anoura caudifer | reverse complement strand
AGCGGCTGTCCGTGGACGAGGCGGTGGCCGCGGGCGTGGTGGGCGGCGAGATCCGAGACAAGCTGCTGTCGGCCGAGCGCGCGGTCACCGGCTACACTGACCCCTACACCGGGGAGCCCATCTCCCTGTTCCAGGCCATGCAGAAGGACCTGATCGTCAGGGACCACGGCATCCGCCTGCTGGAGGCCCAGATCGCCACGGGCGGCATCATCGACCCCGTGCACAGCCACCGGCTGCCCGTGCACGTGGCCTACCAGCGCGGCTACTTCGACGAGGAGATGAACCGCGTCCTGGCGGACCCGAGCGATGACACCAAGGGCTTCTTCGACCCCAACACGCACGAGAACCTCACCTACCTGCAGCTGCTTCAGAAGGCTGCTGTTGACCCTGAAACTGGCCTCTTATTTCTTTCTCTTTCTCGGGAATAAAAGAATTGTTGGTGTTAGTATTCACCCGTCAAAGGGTCTTACTCTACCCAGAACATTCTAAAATTGCCTTTAATGTAATCTTTCTTATTTGTTTTATACATTTGTAACATTGTTTATTTTTCTTCTCCTCCCAGAGGCTTGTGTCTTTCCTTTCTAGTAAAATAATCATGTTTCATCTGGATGGCATCTTGAGCACTCTGCAGTTGTCCCTTGAGTATTCAATATGTTTTTATTTGACAGAACATTGGCAGCTGGTCATCATTGATAAACTCTGCTGCCCTTACAACAAAGAGCTCTTTCTCTTGGCCCTGGTCCCTCTGGCTTCTTCGGTTGTAGCATCGTCCTGTAACCAAAGGGTTGCGGTTCAGTTCCTGGTCAGAGCACATGCGTGGGTTGCGGGTTCCATGCCTGGATCCAGGTGCCTGTGGCGCCCTGCATCAGGGAGGCAACCGATCAATGCTGCTTTTTCATTGAAGTTTCTCTCTCTCTCTCTCAAAGCAATGAAAAACGTCCTGGCATGAAAATTTTTTCAAAACGTTTTTTGAAAGAACTCTTTCTTGGCACCTCTGCTTATCACGCTGAAGTTTATATGTCATTTTGTGTATTCCAGTTTTTATTAAATGCATTCCTTTCAATCAAGAAGTCCTTCCGCTGTAGGTGTACTTTCCCCAGCAGTTCCTGTGTTTAGTTGTTTCGCTCTTTGCTGTGTGGGGTCTTTCTGCTGTGGCCGTCCATGCCTCTGCCTGTCCAGCAAAGGCACACGGTGATTCTGTCACCTGCCACAGCGATTCCCTGTCGAGTGGGGACCTTTATCATTTGCAAAGATATGTTTATGTATAAATGAAACTCTCTTTTTTGAGTTCAGGCTCCTGAACGTTCATCCACCGAACTGCATATCCTCAGTGTAGACATAAGAGATTAAACATGAAAAGTAAGTGCGGAAAACCTATGGTAACCGAGAGCCGTATCTCAGAACAGCCCCTGGTCCACCTGTGCAGTTAGGTCAGGCTCACAGCCTCCTAGACGAGGCTAGAACTTCAGTCACTAATTGAACAGTGTCTATTTGGGGCAGGTGACAGGGCCAGACCTGGCAGCAGGTGAGTGACATTTCACACAGTCGTCATCTGCTGGGTGGGAAGCTGCAGCAGAGGGTGCTAGCGTGACCTGTGACCACAGAGGGGTCAGGTGCTGTGATGCTGACGGCCAAGAAGAAGAGGTGTCTGGAGGGACTCAGACCACCAGGGCTGAAGGCCAGTTGAACAGGGATGAAGGAGCAAGAGTTGAATGTTGAGGGTCCATTTGAGAGGAGGCGGGCCCCTGTGTCCACCACTTTCTCCCTAGAGAGAGAGAGAGAAGGAACAACAGGTGTGCCAGGGAGGAAACCATGGGAGGGGAGCAGGGGTTGGGGGGCGGGATTTTAGGCGAGAATTCCACAGCCTGTCTCTTGATGGGGCTGGAGGCAGAGGGGAGGGGAGCCTCCTGGGGAACCGGCTGCCCCAGGGCTCCCCAGTTCCAGGGAAAGGGTAGCAGAAAAGTAGGGCCAGTGGGAAGGTTGGGGTCATAAATCAGATCGCCTGGCAGCCTCTTTGTGTGGCTATTTGTCACCTTCACCGACTCTCCACACATATACTTGCAGGAGGGGCACACAGGTGAGCTGGCCTCCCAGACAGGGTCCCAGGCCTTCCCCCAGACCCTAGGGTCTCATCTCTGGGAGGAGCTGGCTGTGCCACACCCCACTCCACCCTGGGGGAACCCCAGAGACAACTGCGGGTTCCGGGATGTATGGCCTAGGAACGCAGTGGAGAAGTGGTGCTGGAAGTACGCGCGGTTCCAAGAGCTGAGCTGGGTCGATTCCGGGGCCCCCTGCCCTGGCCTGGTCCGCTCAGGCTGCCGCGTGCCAAGGGATGTCCCGACGGGCGCCGCTCCAGGCCGGCGCTGAAGCCCCAGAGGCCGGGCCGCTCAGCCCTATCCGGTCCGGGGGCGTCCTCCAGAGCAGCCTGGGCCTGGAGAAGCGGAGGCCGGGCCCTGAAGAGCACCACCCTCCCCAGCCACCCCCCCCTAGTGGGCGGGGCCTCAGGTCTAGCGGAGCTCCAGGGCGGGGATTGAGGGGCGGGGCCTTAGCTAGGAATGGACCAGGCCTGTATGGGGCGGGGCTTAAGAATGGGCGCTCAGCTGGGGCGGGGCCCTAGGCGCAAATAGGTGAGACCTTAGCCGGGGCGTGGCCTGAGGGGGGCGGGGCCCTGGCGGGGAGGACCCAAATGAGGCAGAGTTCTGTACTTGGTGGAGCTCGCGGATGGGGACCTTCCGGGGCAGGCGTCACAGGACAGGGCCTTAGGCAGGAATGGATGGGGCCTAGTCCGGGGCGAGGCCTTATATAAGGTGGTGCCTTAAATCAGACCCGGTTCTAGTGTTGGGGCGCGGACTGGGCAGGGATTGCAGGGCGGAGCCATAAAAACTAATGGGTGTGGCCTAGTCAGGGCGGGGCCAAAGTAGCGCGGGGGTTCTTATGGACGGGCCTAGAACGGGGTGGGGCCTCAAATGGGGCGGGTCCTCCCGTCGGGCGTGGCTCCGAGGTGTGGGCTCGCCCGGGCAGGGTGGGAGACGCGGACGGGCGGGGCGTTCTGCCAGCGCCGCGCGGGCTCTGCCCTTCGCTGGGAAGCTGCACTCCGGCTCCAACCGGAGGAGGTGGCTCCGGAGGAGCAGGCGGGCTCCACCTCCCTGGCCGCGCACTTGCACCGCCCAGTTCCCGGACCTTGGGTCAGGGCTCGAGGCAGCAGAGGCTCAGCTCCCGGCTGCGCTTCTGTGAGCCGGGCCAGGGCGGGTGGGGATCGGCGGCGTCAGATCGCACGGAGGGCGGCGGCAGATCGCACCGAGGGCGGCGGCCTGGGCCCGCCGAGCCATGGCGGCTCCGGAGCCGGTGCCCAGGCGGGGCCGGGAGCGGGAGCGGGAGGAGGAGAGCGAAGATGAGAGCGACATCCTGGAGGAAAGCCCGTGCGGCCGCTGGCAGAAGCGGCGGGAGCAGGTGGGCAGGAGGAGGGCGGGTGAGGGAGAAGCTGGGGAGCAGGAGGCCGGAAATCTCTGCAGCCTCGAGTGGCGACCTTCTTCTTGCACCCCTTGGGCCTGGCCCCCATGCCCTGGTGAGGAACCCTGATTCCCTAAGGGCCAGTCTGGCAGGATCACTTCCCCATGCCTCTGGGACCAGCCACTAGCCCCCTGGGAACCATCCTCAACCTCCTGCGATCTGCTCCAAATCCCACGGATGCCCTCAGCTTCCCCCCAGAGCAGGCCAGGACCTTCATCACCAGCTTGTGGGAAGAGATCGGGCCCCCACTGCCTCCCCTGATACCTAACAGCACATTCATATTCCCACCCCCACCACCAGGTGAACCAGGGAAACATGCCCGGGGTCCAGAGCACCTTCCTGGCCATGGATACGGAAGAGGGGGTGGAGGTGGTGTGGAACGAGTTGCACTTCAGTGACAGAAAAGCCTTCTCTGCACACGAGGTGAGGCCTGCGGCTTGCCCCCCCCCACCCCACCTCTCGTGACCACCGCGTGACTGCACCCCCCCCCCCATACACACACTTCCCAGGAGAAGATCCAGACCACGTTTGATCAGCTGGTGCTGGTTGACCACCCCAACATCGTCAAGCTGCACAAGTACTGGCTGGACGCCTCCGAGGCAGGCGCGAGGGTGAGCCCCAGGCACAGCAGGGGCCGGCGAGGCAACTGGCGGGTGGGGTGGCAGCGGGTGCCCGCCTGCAGTTGGCAAGCGGGAGAGCTTGTCCGCCCCACAGGTCATCTTCATCACGGAGTACGTGTCCTCAGGCAGCCTCAAGCAGTTCCTCAAAAAGACCAAGAAGAACCACAAGGCCATGAACGCCCGGGTATGGGGAGTGGGCAGGGTCGGCATCCGGGACAGGACTGGGTCAGGGCACTGTCCAGGACAGAGACGGTGCGGGGCGCGGGGCATGGGGCAGCTTTGGGAACAGGAACGGGGTTGAGGGGCTGGGGCACATAGGGGCACCACAGGCCCAGCCACCTCTCCCGCCGGTCCGATCGAGTGCGTCCGCCAACAGGCCTGGAAGCGCTGGTGCACGCAGATCCTGTCCGCACTCAGGTAAGCGCCTGGGCTTGCGCGGGCCTCCGCCCCCCTTGCCCCGCCTCCCCGGCGCCCCCTGACCCAGCTCTGCCTGCTCTCCTCTCCCATGGCCCGCAGCTTTCTGCACGCCTGCAGCCCTCCCATCATCCACGGGAACCTGACTAGCGACACCATCTTCATACAGCACAATGGCCTCATCAAGATCGGCTCCGGTGCGGGCAGGGCAGGGGGCGGGGCTGGGGGACCAGGGACCGAGGGACCAGCGGGAACCGAGGGCGGAGGACGCCTGATGCCCCATCACACTGACCCTGCTCTTTCTCCCCTGTGCCCTGCGCAGTGTGGCACCGCATCTTCTCCAATGGTGCGTGGGGGCCGTGGGGGATGGAGGGACTTGGAGAGGTCCGGTCCGCTCATCCCTGCGCTTGCCCTAGCACTCCCGGATGACCTCCGAAGCCCCATCCACACCGAGCAGGAGGAACTGCGGAACCTGCACTTTTTCCCGCCGGAGTACGGCGGTGAGTCCAGGAGGCCCCGCCCCCAGCGCAGCATCCGCCCTGGGTGCGGTGCTAACTCTCTGCCCCTCTTTCAGAGGTGGCCGACCGGACCGCCGTGGACATCTTCTCCTTCGGGATGTGTGCGCTGGAGGTACTGGCCCCACGGCCTCCTGACCTGGCCTCCTCCCAGCTCCCTGCACCCCTCTCTCCTGTGCTGTCGCTCCCCGGTACCTGACCTGGCCCTGTCTCCAGATGGCTGTGCTAGAGATCCAGGCCAACGGAGACACCAGGGTCACAGAGGAGGCCATCGCTCGTGCCAGGCACTCCCTGAGTGACCCCAACATGCGGGTAAGCAGCAGCAGCTTGCCCGCCCCTCCAGGTAGGGCTGGGGGGTTGTTTCAGGCAGGCCTGGAGGTGCAACAGGTCCGTGCTGCCGAGGCATGTGTGGGCCCACCTGCCCCGGACTGCAGGCTAAGTTCCAGGCCTGAGGGCGCTAGGCGCACACCTTACCAGGGAACACAGCGACACAGTGTGAGGGCACTGTTGTGATGTCCGTTTTATAGATAAAGCAGCTGAGTCCTTTGTCCGCGGCTCTGGGGTAAGTGGTAGAGCCGGTGCCGGCACCAGGTCCGCCTGGCTCCACGGCCTCGCATTTAAGCCTCCAGAGGACAGGCTAGAGGTAACGTGGTTCCAGCTTGGGCTGGGCGGGGGCGGGCCCGGTGAGCAGCAGGGCGGGCAAAGGGAATATGGGAAGGAAGCTGCAACCACAGCTGCTCTGGCCGGAGTCTGGGGACTCTCTGGCTTAACCGCATGGCCTCTGCGGATGGGAGAGGGAAGTGATGGGCCTGGATGGGCTGGTGGGGAGGTGGAGCCGAGGCAGACGGGAGAGGCTGTGCAGGGCTTGGATGGGTGTGGGGAGTAAGGACCCATCAAGGTCACCTCCGGAGCTGGGCCTGGCAGAGAGGAGCGGCAGAGGGGCAGGCTGTGGTAGGCGGTTCGTGCAGGGCCACATGACCTGCAGGGGGCCTGGGCCGCTCTGCTGGCACTCTGAGCAGACTTCCTTTGTGAACGGGGGATGACAGCACCCACCCCCCACCCCTGGGTTTTTGTGAGGGGTGAGAGGAGTTCCGGGCTCAGGGCCTGACTGTTCTGTTTGCAGGGTCAGACCCTGGCTGCCTGGCCCTGTCCGGGCTGCGCCCCTATGCAGTACTGCACGCAGGCTCCATGGGGGTTGGGCCCTTGGGGTCTGGGGATTTCAGGGCTTCCTCTCCCCGTACTACGGGACCAGAGCAGCATGCGGCCTCTCCTCTCCATGCCCCTAGGAGTTCATCCTCTCCTGCCTGGCCCGAGACCCTGCCCGCCGGCCCTCTGCCCACAACCTCCTCTTCCACCGTGTGCTCTTCGAGGTGCATTCGCTGAAGCTCCTGGCAGCTCACTGCTTCATCCAGCACCAGTGTGAGGGGCAGGCCGCCTCGGGCTGGGTGGAGGGCCTGGGGTTGGGATGAGGAAGAGGGACCCGCAGGGCCTGTGGCTCGGGGTTCACCACCCTGAGTGCGCCTGTGGCCTGTAGACCTCATGCCTGAGAACGTGGTGGAGGAGAAGACCAAGTCGATGGACCTTCACGCGGTCCTGGCAGAGATCCCCCGGCCCTCCCAGCCCCCCCTGCAGTGGCGGTGAGCAGCTGTTGCCCCAAGGACTCCTTTCCCACCTGGCCAGCCCCCGCTCAGTCCCGCCCCACCGGCAGGGCAGGCCGGCTGGCCTCTCTCATGTGCTTCCCATGCCCATGCCAGGTACTCAGAGATTTCCTACTTGGAGTTGGACAAATTCCTGGAGGATGTCAGGTGAGAGCTGGCTTGAGGTTGGGGACGGACGGCTGCCAGGCCTGAGCCCCCAGCCACCCCAGTGTGTCCCCAGAAACGGGATCTACCCACTGATGAACTTCGCTGCTGCCCGGCCCCTGGGGCTGCCCCGAGCCCTGGCCCCACCCCCAGAGGAGGCCCAGAAGGCCAAGACCCCAACACCGGAACCCTTTGACTCAGAGACCAGAAAGGTGAATCTCCCATCCTGTCTACTGCCCAACGGGGTACCCTTCTCATGCCTGCCTTTGAGTCCCCCCAGCCCAGCTCTCTTCCAGGCTGCCAGAGACCAGGTCCTGGCTGACCCCTTGGCAGAGGTTGGGGGTGTTACAAGAAGCTGGGATACCCCCTTTCCCGGAGACTCCTTGACCCTGCAGACACCCTGCCCCAACCCCTTGAGCCTGTCCACATACAAGCTGTCCCCTTGATCCCACCCACCCCAAGAGTGTTTCCTTGTTGGGAAATGTCATCTCCCCTACCTCTGATCCACCTTGGCTTGCTGACTCCCTGACATTTGTCCTAGTGACTCCTCCATGCCACACCCCCCTGCTGGCCCCCCCACATTCCCCAACCTCTCCTCCTGCAAGACTCCCTCCTGCCAGGAGCCTCCCTGTCTCCCTTCCCATGGCTACACCCCCAGGGGTGCAGAGGCTCCAGCTTGGCCCTTGGGTGCGTCTCCATGGCCACAGCTCGCATCCGGGCCGCCTCCGTTCCCCACCTGGATGCTCCACCTGCCCCCCGCCTGGCCTCCTACCTCTTGGCTCCCCGCCACACCGCAGCCATATTCGAGTCCCAACAGGCAGAGCTGCCCACAGAGATCGTGGGGGTCCTCCGCCGACCGCGAGCACCCTGCAGCCTGGTCCTGCTGGCATCCTGTGCTGCGGCTCTGCCGTAGCCTGCTGGCCTCGGCCTCCCCTGCCCCCCCCCCCACGTCCCACAGCTTCCTCCTCGTCAGGCGTTCTCTCCCGCTGTGAAAACTCTTCTGCATCCTTTGCAAGAGGAGCCTTCTAGTCTGCCCTTAGAAGTTGTCCCCATTTCCAGTCCTTACTGTCCCTCGGGGCCCCTTTGAGGTGCATCTGCTCTTGCTCCCCAGTTGCTGAGTATGAGCCTCTGTGGGTGACCTTGGGCCCCCACCACCCCCAGGTGATCCAGATGCAGTGTAACCTGGAGAGAAGCGAGGACAAGGGGCGCTGGCATGTGAGCAGGGCCCCAGGCTGGTGAACAGAGAGGGGGTGGGGGGGCGGGGGGGGTGGACTGCGGGGCCTGCGGGGCCGACCTTGCCCTCTCACCTCCCCAGCTCACTCTGCTTCTGGTGCTGGAGGACCGGCTACACCGGCAGCTCACTTATGACCTGCTCCCAAGTAGGCTGGGCGGGGACCCAGGTGGGGACCCTGGGCCAGGGTGGGCTCAGGGGGCGCCGTGGCCTCATGCCTCGCCCCCTATGCCCCTGCCTGCGCCCCTGCCACAGCCGACAGTGCCCAGGACCTCGCTACTGAGCTCGTGCACTACGGCTTTGTCCACGAGGTACGCAGGCTGGGTGTGTCTAGGCCGGGAGGGTGTAGGGTGGGCTGCCCTGGTCCCCTGTGCCAACCTCCTGCCCTGCAGGATGACCGGACTAAGCTGGCTGCCTTCCTGGAGAGCACCTTCCGCAAGCACCGTGGAGCTTAGCTGTGACAGCACACCTGGCCCCCCACGTCGGGAAGCTGGGCATGAGGGTCTGGGGACTGACTGGGGGCTGCCTTCTGCCTGTGTGCCCGGGGGCTGAAACCCCCACGCCTGCTACTGAGGACCCTCCCTCCACCTTGCACAGCTGCTCAGAGGCCCTGGCTAGGGTTGAGGGAGGTGGGCTTGGGCCCACAAAGGAGCCCATCAGTGGGGTGGGAGGCATGATTAGGCCACACATATCCCTTGGTCGAGGATCCCCTTACCCAGCCTGCGTCCACACTCACCCTTCCTTCCCATAGCCTCCATTTGCCAGCCAGCAGTCCCGTCCACCCCCAAGCTGTCTGATCAGTGACCAAGCCCTCCAAATGGGGAGGCCGCCCTGCAGGGAGCCATGGTTGGGGGGTAGCACAGACCCACACAAAGGAACCCCCACTTCGAGTCAGTGGTGAAGCACCTTCAGGCATCAGGCATGGTGCTGGGTGCGGAGCAGGGCCATGGCCTAGCAGGAGAAGCAGGCAGCAGAGACACTGCAAGAAGGCCCAGCTCCCAGCACCATGTGGCTCTGGCGCCCCCGCCTGATGTCCAGCGCACACCCACCCTGAAGCCCCTCTCTGATTTTGCACTGCTCTGAGGCTGGGACCGCCATCCCTTGTGCGGACACTCTTCCGGCCCCTGCAGCCCCCTCAAAGGGCTCCTTTCTCTCCTGTCTTCCCTGGCTTGGAGAGGTCAGGTCAGGTGTCCTCCCAGCTCCTCACTACGCTTCCTCCAAGCTACCACCCCCCAGGGACCTCCATCACCTCCTCCCCCAGCAGCTGCCTCTGCAGGTCCCTCCCACCAGCCCCCACTGCCCTGGTCTCATTTCTCTGGAACCACCTCCCCTCCATTTTCAAACGTAAACACTCTTGAATACTTTAAATTGCATGTATAAATTTAGTGCGTTCAGGGTTCTTTTAAAGCATTTCCAATGCCAAGCTGAGAAAGCCGACCACTCTGTCAGCGGTCTAGTGTTGCTATAGGAAGTTACCGGAAACTTAGAGCTGGAAACCATCCCAACGTATTGTAGTTCTGCAAGTCGGAAGTCTGGCCCAGGTCTCAGCAGACCAAAATCAAGGTGTTGGCCAGCTGCATTTCCTGCTGGGGATTCCAGGGGAGGATCCAGTTGCTGTTCCTTCAGGTTGGCTGTTGGCTTGTGGGGTCAGGCAGGGTGCTGGGTGCTGGGTGCTGGGTGCTGGGCAGGAACTCCCTCCCTTGCAGTGGTAAGGCTGTGGCCCCCTGTAAACTGAAGGCGACCCTCAGCTTCCAGAGGCTGCGGTCCTTCCCGGCTCACGGCCCCGCCCCCCATCTTCAAAGCCAGCAATGTCGGGTTGAGTCTCATGAACCATCTGTCTGATTTTTCTGCAGCCAAGAAAGCTTTCACGTAAACAGGTTGAGTCCACCTGGATAGTCCAGGAGAGTCCCCCCCACGTCGAGGTCCTTTCTGGAGATTAGGGCAGGGACGTCTTCAGGGGGAGGGGTGCCGTTATCCCACCTGCCCCATCACCCTAACCGAACCTAAGGCCAAACGGACTTACCAAGGCATATTGAATAAATTAAGTGTGCAAATATAATGATTCCAGGTATCGTAAACATTTCCACACTCCACAAAATTATTCAAATTCTGACACCGGCCAACCTAAAATGACAAATCTAAAATAACCTACGTGCCTAGCTGGAAATCCTGACGCTAAGTTGTCTGGTTCACTCACACCCACGTACACAGTCTGAGGTCGAATGCGCGAGAGGCTGCGCCGGGATGGAACCGGACCCGGAACCGCACACCGCCGCCGCTCCGTTTAATCAAGCCTACGCGAGGGTTTCTTCTTAGCTTTTATCTTTTCCAAGTTATATGCATATTATTTTTAACAGTGGATTTTTTTCCTTAGGCCAATAATAAATAATAATGATAATAAATAATGCAGTTGCTAACTCAGATCCTTTTCAAAATCACTCTTAGCTGTTTCTTCAACATTTAAAATCCGTGTTTCACAAAAACCACACACACACGCTTTTGCTGCTTTTTATTGGTTTTCCTACATTAGGTGTCCCCTGCTGGTGTCCTCTTGTGGGGGGCATGGTCACTGGCCTCGACCCCCTGGCCTAGTGCCGTCCGGTGTGACAGGTATTGTTACAGCTTCACTACCACGGGTCTTAGCAGAGAACAAGGTGTTCCACGCTTGCATTCGCTCTTTTGCACAACTTTTTGTTTTCCCGGGAGTTGATAATTGCATTTTTGGAGGTTTAAATAGTTTTCTACACATGTCTTGATTCAGCCTCACATTCTCCTGCAGAAGGGTGAACTTCTCCATGTTTGGGATTTGTCGCATAAGTGCCTGCTCGGTCTCACCTTCTCCTGGAGTCCCCACCACGCCCACTGAGCCCCAGGCTGCTGGCCTGGCACCCCCGGGGCGCAGCCGCCAGCACAGCTCCCTCCTGCCCCAGCATCCCGGGGCTCCTGCGTTCTCCGGATGCCATCTTTCCCCTTCCCTTGTTGCCCTGTTGGAGGAAGAACATCCTCCAACTTTCCGGAGAGAGGATGCACAGGGAGCTGGGGAGTCTCCGCCTGCTCGTTCGCATTGTGCTCTCACACCTGCTTGTCCGTGTGACCGGGCACAAAGGTTGGGTGAGGCTGAGGGTCCTTTCTTCTCATGATGTGGAAGGTATCATTTTCTTCTTGTCCCAAGAACTCTGTGCCTGTCTGAGTTCCAGCCCTTGGTCCATTCTCTCTCTCTTTGCCTGTCTCTGTCTCTCTCTCTCTTGATCTTCTCTTTGATCCCGTGCTTTGGAAATTCTCAGCGACGCGGCTTGATGTAGACTCCTTCCATCAATTGTTCAGAGATCCTGACCCTACGGCTCTGGAAGACTTTTCTCTACTTGTGTTTTGTGGACCTCTCCCTTCTCCTCCGCTTCTGGAACTCCTGTCATCTAGACATTGGGCCTGTCTTCTGAGAGGTGCAATGACATGTGGTCAGGGCCCAGGCCTGGAGCGTCTGCTTCCTGCCACGTGATGCTGCTCAGCGCCTCCACTCTCCCACCTGTGAAAGTGGGGATTCTAATAGCACCCACTCCAGGGGCTGTTCTCAGGGTCACACAAGGGGAGGTGTGTAAGGAGAGTAGTGCTCAGCCACAAACAGGCACGCCACATGCCACGATTACATGTCAGTTTCACAGGGGAAGATGCCACCTGTGGGTGCTTGTGGCCCCCACACAACCCATGGTGGACGAAAGCGAATCCCAGGCCCCCACCCCTTCATCCGTTGCCCCATTTGGAGGCCGGAGGTGCCTGGCCAGATCTAAGCACTGGACAATACTGACCAGCTGGATAATGACCACATTTTCTGTTTGCTAGCTATCTGGTTTTGCTGCTATATATTCTGAGAGATGTCAGCTTTATCTTTCAACCTTTCTGTTGAGTTGTTCATTTTCCTCTCATATTTTTCATTTGTAAGCTCATGTTCTCATTTGCTGAATGATCTTTCTTTACAATCTCTAGTTCTTGTTTTTGGAAGCAACACCCTCTCCACTATCGCTAAGGGTATAATTTTAGCCTTTCTTCTTCTTCTTCTTCTTCTTCTTGCTTTTTTGTCTTTGTTCCTTCTGACTCCCTTTCCTTTGTCTTCTTCTTTTTCCTCAGGCGTGGGTGATCTTAGGCTGCCCAGTTGCATTTAAGAGTGAGAGGATCCCTGGCCAAGTGGCTCAGTTGGTTGGAGCATCGTCTCATCTACCACAAGATTGAAGGTTTGATTCCTGGTCAGGGCACGTATCTAGGTTGCAGGTTCGATCCCCAGTCAGGGCACGGGTGGGAGGCAAACTGATGGATGTTTATCTCTCACATCGATGCTTCCTTCCCTTTCCTTTCCTCTCTATCTAAAATCAGTACACATATCCTTAGATGACGACTAAAAGAGACAGAGAGAGAGAGAGAGAGAGAGAGAGAGAGAGAGAGATTGAGAGAGAGGAAACCTGGGGAAATCAGTGAGGAAGAAACAAGAGTGAGACGATCTTGGCCAAGGGACTCGCTGTGGTGAGCGGACACCAGGGACCTGGCCGGGCCAGCTTCCTGAGCATCCCTCACCCTGCAGCCATCAGTCTTCCCTTCTGAGCTTGGACTCAACGCAGAGGAATGCTCCTCTCTGAGGGTCCCAGTGGCACATGCTGGGGGGTGGATTCATAGCTAGGGGCTGGGGCGGAGGGTGAAAAGGCAGGAGTCTCACTCACTCCTCCACCTGCACAGCAGGACCACTGGGTCAGCCCTCGGAGCTCCTCGGCTAGCGCTTACCTCCCTGCCACTGCCCGGAGGCACGGAGGTCTGGGGTCTCTGCCTTTACCAACTGCATTTTCACTCATGATCCCTTGACACAACAGCAGCCCCCTAAAGCCCCTCCCACTGTCCACCTTCCTTCAGCTCAATATTCTGCCTCCTTGTTTCATGGGGGTTCTGCCTTTATCAAATAATTTTCACACCATTTCACTTTATTTTTTTAAAAAAAGATTCAATTGTATTTTTATTTTTAGAGAGAGGGGAAGGGAGGGAGAAAGAGAGGGGAAGAAACAACAATGTGTGGTTGCTTCTTCAGCGCCCCCTACTGGAAACCTGGCCTGCAACCCAGGCGTGTGCCCTTACTGGGAATCGAACCCTGACCCTTTGGTTCCCAGGCTGGCACTCAGTCCACTGAGCCACACCAGCCAGGGCCATTGTCTCATCATTTTAGAGAGGAAGATACGGAAATATTCTGCCATGTTTAACTATCCATGCCCCTATTTCATTTTAAACTTCGAAAAGAGGCCTATCTAGCTGAAGACACTTTGTTGGGTCAGTCAGGCTTAAGTTGGTGGGCTGACAATCCCAGGGCCCGAGATTGCAAATGTGGTTTCTACAGAGTTAGGGTCTTGGTACTGAGTGCCGCAAGTGGCAAGAGTCCAGGGCAGCTCCACGCCAGGGAGGGACGTCTTGAGCTTTCAGGAATTAGTTGAGCAACTGAGGGACTCGGAATGCACGCCCTTCCGGAGGGTTCCATTTCTCCCGACTGTATGTCACTGAACCAACGACTCCATCGCCGTAAGATGCACCATTGCTTTTGAGTTACTAGGAAAGAGAAAACGTTGTCCACTAAATGAAGACGCACTACCCATTGGTAGGTGCATCCTGACTTCGAGATCTGACTTGGAAATACGGCGATTTTGTCACCTCTCACGACCATTTATGCGGATGGGACTCCTTCGGCCCTGGAGGGAGCCCGGCTGTCCTCTGTCCTGCTCTTGGGTGCGGGGGTGGGGGACAGCACCCAAGTTTTTCTGTGAAGGAGGAAAAGAAATGGAGCAGCGGGGGCTGATTGGACAGAGAACAGAGAGTCCTCAGCCCGCGGCGGGCGACCGCAACGCACGCGCCCCGCCCCTCCGCCCTGGCCCCGCCCCTCCGCCCTGGCCCCGCCCCTTCCGCCCGGGAAGCGTGTTCCTTTTCTCCTTCCACGTCGTTGGAGAAAGGGCCTTTTATCGCGATAGTTCCGTCTTTTCTCCGAAAATCTCCACTAGCACCTACATCGCGCGAGACCGCGGAGGGAACAGGAGCGTGTGGCGCGCTTAGCGGCCGCGACGGGTGCAAGATGGCGACGGCAACCATAGCTCTTGTAAGTGAGCTCCCCGTGACCGCGGGGCTTCGTTCAGCTGGCGGGAACGAGTCGTTTGCCCAACCAGGGTACTGAGGGACCCCCGGGGGCCCCGCGGCCCTAGGTCGCATGAGGCAGAGGCGGAGCGGGAGCCAAGGGGGGGCCGGGCTGCAGCCCTAGCTTCCGGCCCACGGGCGCTGCTTCCGGCCCGCAGGCTGCTACTTCCGGCGGCGGGCGCGGGAGGGTGGTGCGGGTCGTGTGCCCGGGACGGGTCTTGGGTTCCATGCAGCGCGCCGAACCCGCCCCCTTCGCGGGGCTCCCGCCAGGCCACGACGAGCCGCCGCCTCGGGGAGGAGCCAGGCGGCCGTCGTTCCTCTCTGCCGAAGGGTTGCGCTTGTGGCCCTGACTGGAAGGCGGGGCTTCTGGGAGCGGTGGCGTTTCTGCCGCCTGTGGGGGGGGGGCGGTAGTGCGGGGCGGGATCAGGCCCCGTGGGAAGGGTGGCCCTGGCTCCTTGCAACCGCAGCCGAGAATCTGCTGTCCGCTGATGGTCTGCGGGGAAGTGGTCACCAGCTAACAGGGACTCCATCCTGTCATTCCCACTCAGGAAGGGAAAGACGTGCTCTCTCGTAATTAACTTGTTCCAAGCGCTGTGCGAGGACTTGGAGGCACAAGGGGGCCCTGTTCGGGTTCTGATGGGCACCAGAGGCCAGTTCCCACACAGCGTGCCTTATACTGGGTGCCCGAGGGAGCCGCGTGCAGGGCGGTGTGGAGCGAATAGCGTAGATGGGAACCCTACTTACACAACAGACCCGTGGCGGAGTCTCCCTTGACCCTTCCTCTTCCCCACTTTTCTTACGTACCTGACTCCCCTCCTGGACCCTTCGAAATGGCACTTCATTGCTTTGTTTACCTGCTACCCTCCTTGCGACCTACACCCAAAGGGGTGTGGTAAGGGCTGTTTGAGAAGGCATCTAATGCAGGTGACCAGAGGGTGGGCTGATACGGGGGATGTTTGAGGGTCAGGGAGTGTACTTAGGCTGCCCCTGCCAGGCGCTGAGCTGGGTCTGACGCCCACTGAGGGAGCTGGACCCACTTTTCTTGCTGGCACAGAAACTGACTCCAGGGAGAGAGGGAGGGGACCCCAGCTAACTTCACTGTCCTCTTAATATGTCCTGCTTCCTGTGGAAGCCACATGACCAACTGACCTTCGTGAAAGGGAAGTTAGGAAAGATGTGAGGGCTGAGGACTTGGCGACTCCTAGGCAGCAGTCGAGAGTTGGGTGGTGAAGGAGAGGGAGGCTAAGGGACAAGGACGAGACTCCTGGAAAGGTGGAGGAGGCCGGTGAGAGTGGGTGCCTGTCTCCCCAAACCTGCGCAGAGCAGTGTGACCACGAAGCCCCGACCTTGGTGGGCGCTAGGGGCTGCGTGAGCGGCACCCGGTGCTCGTGGGGGCTGAGGTGTGAGCTGGGGCTGTCTGGGCTGTGGCATGGTGCCAGGTGGGTGGGATCATAGCAGAGGGACGGGAGCATGAGCCCTGGGAGATGGGGGTGTTTGTTGCCTGTCCAAATCTCAGGAGGCTGGCCTGTGCCAGCGGGTACACATACCCTGCAAACATGTGAGCTAGCTGCCCCAGACTCCAGGAGCGAGGTCCGGCCCGTGGTCTCGCATGTTCCTCTTCTAACCCTCGAATGCGCAGGTCTTTGGAAGGGATGCCGTTTCCCTGCTGACCTGTTCTCCCTGTGGTCTGTGCAGGCGGAGCCACTCCGGTCGCTGTCTCGAGCTCTGGCTTCAGTGCAGTGGGAGGCGTTGTGGGGGGCCCGGCTCTCCGCTGGCAGAGGGAAGGTGCAGAAGTGCCTCCTGCACAGTTGTGCCCTCTGCCTGGGGGCCGCAGAAGCGGGCCATGGCCCCTTCCCAGGCCCCTTCCCAGCCGGACTGCGGGCTTCTGGGCCCCGGGTGCCGCTGCCTGCCTGCCCCGTTTTCCCTTCGTGCAGCAGCCCAGGCCCTCCCGCATGGAGCCATCATCCTTGGGCTCCATCTGGCAGGAGTGCTGCGCCCTCCCCACGGGCACAGTGGCTTTCTCCTGTAGGTCCCGGCCTGCGTGTCACCTCCCGGAGCGCCCTCCTCGGCTTTGGGCGAGCGCGCCGCACTGTCGCTGCTGCCCCGCGCTGGTTTTCTTCCCAGCGCTCGCTCACCGCGCAGTCGCGCTCAGGGGTGCTGGCCGAGTGCCTCTCGTCGCCCGTCTGTGTTTGCCACGTCCACAGTGCCCAGCGTGTCACTGGTGAGGGACCGGGCAGGTGGAGGGCATTGGTGCTGTCCGAGCTCTGACACGGGACGCTGTGGACAAGGACCTCCTTAAGCGCTCCGCACGTGCGGAGCAGCCCTGAGTGTCACCCCGGCCCTTGGAGACAGGCCCAAGTCCAGAGTCTGTGGCCTGTGAGCCTTGAGTAATCGCTCTGCTCGGCTGGTTTCCTCGTGGAAATCATCCTTTTTAACCTGGGCTGCGGACCAGTGGCAGGGCTGGGGGTCGGGTCCCAGAATCCTGGGGCTGCACTGTGTCCGGGGGGGGGGGGGGCTCTCACCCCTCAGCACTGCTGATTGGTGCTGAGGGGCAAAGCCCTCTGTGTTCATTGCCAGAGTATGACAGCATGTGACTAGCTGTGGTGACAAATGACGTTTCCTCCAGGCTCTCAGTGTCTGCTGACACCAGGACCCTAGGTTCATTCTCCGCCCCGGATTGGGTGGGGTGTCCTGGTAGAGTCCCTGGTGGTCTGACTTCTTCCAGAAAGTCTTTCCTTTTATCCATCTTCTCCTTCCTCGTTGACACTCAGTTTTCTGTACGTATCTAGTTTTAACGTATCTGTGTGATGATGAAATAGCTGTACGTGTTTGAAGTAATCACCAGGCCCACGTTCGTTAACTTGTGATTACTGAAAGTACACCTCGTACACACACACACAAAGGCACCTTGGGGTGTTTTTTAGTTTTTGCTTTTGTTTTTCAGTCACAGCTCACACTGAGCACTGCTTTGTGTTAGTGTCCGACATACAGTGTAGTGGCCTCGTTGTGAGCCTTCTGCTCCCAGCCCTGTCCTGTCCCCGTGTCGGCTGTCGCGGCACCGTGGGAGCGCAGGAAGTCACTTGCTCACCAGTGGGCCCTGTTGCCAGGTCCAAGAGGCTGCTGAGCTTCCACGGACCTGAAGTGTGAGCCTGGCTGCGGGTGGCCTTGAGGGGCAGCCTCTGCTCTGGGTATACCCTGGGGCTGCCAGGTCGGAGGGACCCCGTGTCCAGCTGCTGTGCACCCATGGGTGGGCCCACGTCATGGGGCTCCCCTCT
Source organism: Anoura caudifer (assembly GCA_004027475.1). Lineage (NCBI taxonomy): Eukaryota > Metazoa > Chordata > Mammalia > Chiroptera > Phyllostomidae > Anoura > Anoura caudifer. The sequence goes on along the minus strand of PVKU01002574.1, from coordinate 202,314 downwards.
CCTTTGACTCTCGGGCACCATCTCGAAGCAGCAGTGGTGGCAAGTTCAGAGTAGCCCAGGCAAGGTGCAGGGCTGGGACAGCCGCAGTGCCGGTGCCCGCTGCCGTGTCCGCAGCGCAGCCGGGCTTGTGTTGCTGTCCCTCCGGGGGGCTGCAGTGCCTGGGTCATCCCAGCCTCCGACTTTGCTTGTGCCCAGGGCTCCCGAGGGTGGGCGAGGGTGGGCGTGGCTGTCCCTCCGCCCCTGCATAGCTGCGGGTCTCATCCTTGGGCTGGGAACTGGGCAAGTGCACTGGGCTTTTAGTCCCTGCTGTGCGCCTCAGAGAATGGGGGGCGGGGTGTTGGGGTCCCGTGATGACGCCTGCTTCCTGCCCTGGGCTGCCTTTGCCCCGCCGCCCTGCTAACGCACGTGGGGAGCAGCTCCTTCGTCACTCTGCGTGGCAGTGCTCTGCGACCCCCTCGGGTGCAGGTCGGGGTGTGACCAAGCTCTCAGCTGCCCTCTTTGGAGTGAGAGCCCTGGATGGTGTCACTGCTGCGGCAGCACCTGCGCGAGCAGACCACCTGCTTGGCCCGGCCATTCGGAGGGGCCTGGGCCTTGGGCGGCGGGAGAGGAACTGACCTTAGGGCCTCAGCTATGTGGCCAGCGGGCCACCTTAGACCTGAGAGAGACTGCCCTTCCTGGCCTCTCTGCCCTGTGTCCTCTGGGGACTGGCTGCTGTCCAGGGGCCGCCCCACTTCCACCAGTGCCTGAGCGGCGGCAGGTGCGCTAGGGCGCTGGGTGGGGGCACGGGACAGTGTCAGAAGTGGTCAGGGGCGCCCTGACCTGCCCGGGTTGCTCACTTGGTTCGAGCGTCATCCCCATACACCAAGGCTGAGGGTCCAGTCCCCCCAGTCAGGGCACATACAAGAAACAGCCAATGAGTGCATGGATCAGTGGCACAGCGAATCAGTTTCTCTTTCTCCAAAATCAATAAGTAAAGTTAAACTTAATTTAAAGAAAGAAACATTCAGGGCCAAGCTAGGGCTGGTCCCTTCCTATGCCCCTGCTCGGCCTCCTCTGCTTGTCAGTGGGGAGCGGAGCCTTAGCCAGGGAAGACGAGAGGGCCTGGGTGGGTGGGTCTTGTGACTGCCCGTTACAGCATCTCCTTCCTGCCTGCAGCAGGTCAATGGCCAGCAAGGAGGGGGGTCCGAGCCAGCGGCGGCGGCAGTGGTGGCAGCGGGAGACAAATGGAAACCGCCACAGGTACTGACCTTAAGCATCCTCGCCCTCAGGCCCGCCTGTCCACCCGCCTGCCCGCCCGCCTGCTGTGTGTCCCTGGTCCCAGAGAGAGCAGGCTGGGGGCGGGGCGGGTGGGGCCATAGGCTCTCTTCTCTGCCTTCTGGGCAGGAGCGCCTGTCCTGCCCGCCCCCCCGCCCAGGCCTGGCTCCAGCTCCCTTGTCCCCGCCTCTCCCCTCCGCGTCCACCTGCTTCTTCGGTGGGTCGCAGCTTTGAGAGTGTCCAGGTGCCCGGCAGAGGGTGAGGATGGTCAGGTGGGGGCTGACCTTGAACCGAGAGAGCTCGGAGCCACCCGTGTTACCCGGGAGGGCCGGCCTGCTGTCCGGAACACGCAGCGTGGTGTTGAGAGCCGGAAGCGCACGTTCCCACTTCATGCCCCTGATTTAAAGAGAAGGATAAGGGAGGACACCGGGCAAGGCAGGCACGAGGCTAGGCAGGTTCTGGTGCCGGGGTGGGCGTGGGCAGACCCTGTCCTGCTCCGGCGCCTGGCCCGCCCTCGGCAGTGTCGGTGGGAGGGGGAGCGGGCCTGTTGTTGCTGGGTGATAGGGCTCTTTGTGCTTCGCCACGGCAGCGCCTGCCCGGGGGCTCCAGGGGGGCTCAGCAGTGGGCCTTGGGGGCTGGGCCCTCCTCTGGGCCCCGGGCACAGTCGTGCAAGGGCTGAGGTATGCGGCCTGGCTTCTGGGAAGTTGTGGGGGCTGCAGCAATGTGTGAGGGGGCCAGGGCATCCCTCGGCCCAGCCCTCCCCAGCCCTGGCTGGCTGTGCAGCCGGCCATTGGTCGTGGGAGAAGAGCCTTTTGTTTACCAAGACAAAGAGGAGATTGAAAAGTTTCTAAGGGGCTGAAAGGGGGTTGGCAGTGCTGACCATGGTGACAGCCTGCTCTGGTGTGCAGCCCCTGGCTTCGGGGCCTCTCTCCCACTGAGAAGAACTGGGCCTGGGGCCAGCGGGGAGGGTGGGGAGCGGGAGGCTCCCCGTCTTCCGCTCTGCGCTGGTCAGGATATTGGCTGTGGGGGTTTGGGTCGGCCGGCCCCTTTCTGACCCCTCTCTGCCTTGGTCCTTCATCACTCCTGCGCTGGGGACCTGCGTGTCTCCTCTCCGGTCCCTCCCAAGGCCGCATGCTAGGGGTGCAGAGCACTCCCTGCCGAGGAGCTGGTGGTGGCCTGTCCTCGCAGTCCCTGGGTAGCCTCAGGCCCCCTGAGCTGGCGGACAGGCAGGTGTACCCCAACACCGGCCACCCACACTGTCTGCGGTCCGGCAGCTGTGCGTCTGTGCGCGGCTGCGCTGCTCCCTCTGCGCACAGCTGAGAGAGGACGTGTGACAGGGACGCAAATGCAACCCTAGTAGCGGCCCCTCTGCTCTGCAGCGGGCTGTGACCACCACCCCCAACACATCGCCCGGGTCCTGTGCTCGCCTGGCAAGGATTCTGCTGGGTGTTCAGCTCCTCTGGCCCCCCATGGCTCCTGGCCTCTCCTTCCAGGAGGCTGTACATAGCTGGGGGGAGTTTGGTGGAGGGGCTAGAGCCCTTTTGGGGGCTGCGTGTCCTGGGAGAGCATCTCAGGTTCTCTGGGTAGTGCGCACAATGTGCAGAGGTGGGGGGCTTCCCGTACCTGCTCCTTCAGTGGTGCCTGGGACTCCTGCCCAGCAGGGAAGCTGAGTCTGGCCATCTGGGGCCACAACAAGGTGGCATTTGGAGCGAGGAGCCCTGGACCCTCCAGAGCCCCGACCCCTCCCCTTCTCTTGGGGGCCAGCCAGGGCTTCAGTCCTGCACAGCATGGGGCAGAGGTTATGAGGTCAGACAGGCCGCAAGGGCTGAGCCCCTCCTGCTACTTGCCACCTGTCTCGGTGGTTCCTGCAGGGGCTGTTGTGGCCTGGGCCCTGCAGCTGCTCCAGTGTGGCCGAGGGCCCCGAGGTGCCTGCCTGCTGCAGCGTGTGTCCTGGTCGCAGGTCCTGGGGAAGACCAGCCTCTAGGCCGTAGAGGCGCGTGTGTGCCAGGGTCTGTCTGTCGCTGGGAATGGGCGGGAGCCCCGTGCAGCTGGGGAAGACAGGTGGGGTAGTAGGCCTCCTGGGTCCACGGGTGGGAGGTCTTCGGCTTGTTGTTGACGATTTCCCTGCTCCCCACCACCAGGGGGCAGACTCCATCAAGATGGAGAACGGGCAGAACACGGCGGCAAAGCTAGGCCTGCCTCCCCTGACGCCCGAGCAGCAGGAGGCCCTCCAGAAGGTGAGAGTGTACCTCCCAGGGCACGCTGGGCGTGGGGAGCCAGAGCGGGTGGAGGAAGGCCCGTTGCCCCACCAGCCGGGCCCCCCAGTGCTCCTCACCACCTTCTCTCGCAGGCCAAGAAGTACGCCATGGAGCAGAGCATCAAGAGCGTGCTCGTGAAGCAGACCATCGCGCACCAGCAGCAGCAGCTCACCAACCTGCAGGTGAGCCGCCGCCCGCCCTCGCCACCCCTCCCCACCACCTCTTCCTTCTCTTCCTCCTCCTGCGCCTGCGGCCGTCCCCATCAGGTGTTGTGGTTCTCAGTTTCTCAAGGACTCCTTCTTGGGACGCCTGGGTTCCTCCCCGAGCCACCAGTGGCTCAGCCTTACCTGCCTGTTGAGCACCCACGGCCCCTCCCCGCCCCTCCTCTGTGCCTCTGCCCGCTCCCCCAGCTAGCTCCTCTTCTCGGACTTCAGACTGTCGCCTCAGGTTGCCCCGCGTCCCCCAGCTGCACAGGTGATGGTGCAGCCTGACCGGGGGGCGTTTCTCCCAGTCCCCACGGCCTTGGCTGAGAGTGGTCAGGCCCCACCCCTGCAGTGAGTCCAGACCACCTGGGCTGGGGCCCAGGACGGAGAGGACAGGCTGGGGGGCCGCCATAGGGCGCTGCGGTGAGGCCAGGCGAGGCCGACAGGTGCCTGGGCCTCGAGCCCCTGCCCCCTGCCCCGCCCCAGACAGTCACGCTGCCAGGTAACGCCCTGGCCGCGCCCGTGCTCCTCTCACTCCCTCTCCCTTCCTTCTGCCCCGGCCAACCCGGCTACGGGGCCAGGCACCTGGGGCTCTGAGGCCCCCCTGGGCAGGTGCCAGCAGCCGCCACTGGCCGGCCATGTGGGAAGGCAGGCGGGCCTCTTGGCAGGGCGGGGACTCCGGGCCTTGCCGCTGTCTGCGTGAGGTGTGACGAGAGCGGGAGACTGCTCGGCTCCAACAGACTGAACTCTGTCTTTACTGTCTTTCAGATGGCAGCAGTGACAATGGGCTTTGGAGATCCTCTCTCACCTTTGCAATCGGTCAATAGAAATGCTCACTTCTTCCGGGGCTCATGTCCTTAGTCAGGGCTAGAGGGGGGCAGTGCGGCCGCGTGCTGGGGACCTTGCTCCCCGAGCCGGCCCTGCCCGCCAACTCGGACGAGCGCAGCAGAGCGCCAGGCGTGGCGGGGCCAGTGGTGTGGGCGGGCACCCAGCTGGGACCGCCCCGGGGAAGGCCTCCATCTGCTCTGAGGGCCAGGTAACTGCGGAGGGCAGCCGGCCAGGAGGGTAGCTGCCCACGCCAGGCCCGCCTGCGCCCGTGCCGCCTGCACACGGCGCGCACCACCCAGGCCTCCAGCTCCGCCAGTCTCCAGGCTGCCGGCTCTTGGGTTGGGATCAGGCCCCGAGGAGAGAAGGGTCTAACTCACGGCCCCATGAGACCCTGGAGGGAGGACGGATGGACAGGGTGGGGGGCTGGGGGACCCGAGCAAGTGAGAGAGGGAAGGGCAAGCGCTTGGGCCTTGGGCCTTGGGCCTGGCTATGAGCGAGGGGTAGAGGCCATGGCCAGAATGGGCCAGGGAGGAGACGGTGGCCGTGGCCTTGGCTGTCACGTGCAGGAGCCTGGGAAGGAGACCCCTTTGTCCCCCAGAGGCAGGCTGAGGAGGCCAGGGACCCCTCTGGGAACATGGCCTTTTCTCCTGGGGCTTCCCCTGGGCGTGCCGCTCACAGAGGTGACAAGGTTCTGTGCTCCAGGGCCAGGCAGACCCAGTGTCCCCTCTGGGAGGCGTCTGTCTGTGGGGAGACATGGGGAGAGGGCTCTTGGCCCACCTGCTCTTGGGCAGCTCCCACTGAAGAGGGGCGTGCTTCTGTCTTGGGGAACTTTGACCTGAGGGGCAGGTGGTTTCCCATCTCAGGTACCTAGTGTGAGAGGGGACATGGTTCCACCTTTGGGGTCCTTGGTCTCAACTGGGAGCCTAAGGCCTGTTTATTGAGAGCCCAGTGTGAGGAGGGAGTCCATTTGGGGGGAATTCCTACTTACTTTGGGGGAGCTATGGGCCATTTTTAAGACCCCTCCTTCAGGAAGGGGAGGCCCGGCCTGCCCTGACCTTGCTGGTGTCTGAAGAAGGAAACGGCCCCCGTAGGCAGGCGAGGGGCCCTGCTGGTGGAGGGCTCGAGCCGGGGCCCCGTCATCTCTGCCTGGCCTGGGCCTATGGCCGCTTCCCCACGCCCAGCTCCTCCTGCCAGCCTACCACATGTGGCTGTGGGCACCCCCCGCCTGGCACGCTGTGTGTGAGGTGGCAGGGAGGGGAGCCCCGTCGCTGAGGGCTGGGGCAGTTGCTGAGCACAACGGGCAAGCTCCCCAGGTGCAGAGGCAGTGTCTGCCGTGGGCCCGCCAGGCCTGTCACCTCCGGGTGCCCCTGGGCCAGGCCCTGTAGGTTGTGGGTGTGGGCTCCAGGCAGCTCTTTTTTGTGAGGGGGTCAGGCACAGGGGTCTTGAGATCATGGAGTCCCTGCCTGAGCTGGCCCTGCACAAGTAGCTGTTCTTCATTCTCTCTGCAGGGAGCCCCCATCTGGGCTCCCAGCCTCCCCCCGGGGTCTCTTCTGGGCAGTAGTTGCCCTGTCTTCTGTCCCCCCTCTTGCCTTCATACCAGTGGGTCCCTCTGGTTGGACGATTCCCCTTCCCTCTTCTGTCGGAACACTTGGTCAGGACCCTGGGAGGGTCTCCCACCCAGCCCAGGCTTCCTGGCCTCCAGACTGGAGGGGTGGGCTGGGTGGGAGGGCACGCAGCCCTGCCTCCCAACCACCTGTCAGCTTTGCTGCCGGTCTATCCAGGGCCTGGATGGGCCAGGGTGCGTCCGTGTCCTGCCTTTGGGCCTGGTCTTCCTTCCTGGGGGTAGGGTCCTGCTGACCCTCACCACCCTGTCTGCAAGGGCTGAGCCTGCACCATGCTGCTGCGTGGGGAGCCCTCACCACAACGGTGCTGAGTGGGTGGGCCCGGAGGGGAGCGGGCTGCCTGGCCTCCTGCCACCCCGTCACAAGCCAGTGGCCCTCTCTCCCCTTGTGTCCTGCTCCAGATGGCAGCTCAGCGGCAGCGGGCACTGGCCATCATGTGCCGGGTCTACGTGGGCTCCATCTACTATGAGCTGGGCGAGGATACCATTCGCCAGGCCTTTGCCCCCTTTGGGCCCATCAAGAGCATTGATATGTCTTGGGACTCTGTCACCATGAAGCACAAGGTGAGATTTGCCCCACCCTGCCCCACCCCCAACCAGGGGCTCTCCGGGCCTGACAGTGCACTCCTGTATCCAGGGCTTCGCCTTTGTGGAGTACGAGGTCCCAGAAGCTGCGCAGCTGGCCCTGGAACAGATGAACTCGGTGATGCTGGGCGGCAGGAACATCAAGGTGAGGACCAGGAAGGCAGGCCTGAGGGCTGGTGCCTGGCATTCTCTGTCCAGTCACCTAGGAGACGCAGTCACCCTCCAGAAGCAGGATGTGGCCAAGCCTGGGCTGACTGGGGGCCCTTGTTCTCCTGCTTCTCCCCTAGGTGGGCAGGCCCAGCAACATAGGGCAGGCCCAGCCAATCATAGACCAGCTGGCTGAGGAGGCGCGTGCCTTCAACCGAATCTATGTGGCTTCCGTGCACCAGGACCTCTCAGATGATGACATCAAGAGTGTGTTTGAGGCCTTCGGCAAGATCAAGTCTTGCACACTGGCCCGGGACCCCACAACTGGGAAGCACAAGGGCTATGGCTTCATTGGTGAGCTTGGGGAGGCTGAGGCAGGGCCAGGGCCGAGGCCCAGCCCGCACCGTGGCTGGCCCTCACTGCTGCTCCTGCCCTGCAGAGTATGAGAAGGCCCAGTCGTCTCAGGATGCCGTGTCCTCCATGAACCTCTTTGACCTGGGTGGCCAGTATTTGCGGGTGGGCAAGGCTGTCACACCCCCCATGCCCCTGCTTACACCTGCCACACCTGGAGGCCTCCCGCCAGCTGCCGCTGTGGCCGCAGCTGCAGCCACAGCCAAGATTACAGCTCAGGTGAGGGCTGGTGCAGTTGTGTGGGTTCAATCCTGGGCAACAGGCCCCCAGTGCTTTGGGGATGGACTGGCTCTCCGGGTGGTACAGAGTGGAGGCAGCCAGACTTGGGGCTGAAAGTGGTGGCTTCTTGGGTTGCAGGAAGCGGTGGCCGGAGCAGCGGTGCTGGGTACCCTTGCCACTCCTGGACTGGTGTCCCCTGCACTGACTCTGGCCCAGCCCCTGGGGGCTTTGCCCCAGGCTGTCATGGCTGCCCAGGCCCCAGGAGTCATCACAGGTGAGCCTGGGTGGGCGGAGGCTTCCCTCCTTCCCCTGCTCCCCTCCTCCAGGCTGCCACCTCCAGCTGCCCTCCGCTTGCTGGCCTACAAACTCCAGGCCTAGCCTTCTGCACCCAGGGCAGGCCAGCTGAGGTTGAGCGCTCCTTCCTGAGAAGGACGGAGGTGACTGCTGGACCTGGTGGGTTTGCTACAGGTGTGACCCCGGCCCGGCCTCCCATTCCCGTCACCATCCCCTCTGTGGGAGTGGTCAACCCCATCCTCGCCAGCCCTCCCACGCTGGGTCTCCTGGAGCCCAAGAAGGAGAAAGAGGAGGAGGAGCTGTTTCCGGAGTCAGAGCGGCCGGAGATGCTGAGTGAGCAGGAGCACATGAGCATCTCGGGCAGCAGCGCTCGCCACATGGTCATGCAGAAGCTGCTCCGCAAGCAGGAGGTGGGCGGCGGGGTGTGCCGGGGGCGGGGGCGGCGGTGTCGGCTGGCCACACCAGCGCTCAGCTGTCATCTCTACCGCAGTCTACAGTGATGGTTCTGCGCAACATGGTGGACCCCAAGGACATCGACGACGACCTCGAGGGGGAGGTGACCGAGGAGTGTGGCAAGTTTGGTGCAGTCAACCGCGTCATCATCTACCAGGAGAAGCAGGGCGAGGAGGAGGATGCAGAGATCATTGTCAAGATCTTTGTGGAGTTCTCCATGGCCTCTGAGACTCACAAGGCCATCCAAGCGCTCAATGGGCGCTGGTTCGCAGGCCGCAAGGTGGTGGCTGAAGTCTATGACCAGGAGCGTTTTGATAACAGTGACCTCTCTGCGTGACCCTGGCCCCACCCCCCGGACTTGTACTTGCTCTCCTTCCCTCTGGGTTTTCTAGTGTCTTGGCCCAGCGGCCCGTGCGCATAAAGTTGCAGATGCTGCTGGTCCTGAAGGCCCTTGTGCCGGTGGTCCTGTGCTTCTTGGCTCCGGGGGTGGGGGCGAGTTCTTGGGCTCCCTGAGAAGTGAGGCGGGAAGGAGGCGAGGTTGACTGGACTCTTCTGCAGGGGCCGGTTTGGTGCAGGCGACAGCAGGGTGACTTCCCTCTGCGTAGGTGGCCCCCGGCCCGCCTCCCAGGCGGCCATGGGAGACGGCTGGCCCAGGGCCCCTGAGGTCTCGGCGCGTTCCATCCGCCCAACGAGTGAGGGGCTACGGGCTGGGTCGTGCGGTCATCCGACCGGCCGCGGAGGGTCCGGGCGGGGTGCCGCACTTCGGCCGGCGGCGGACTACAGTTCCCGTCGTTCCCCGCGCTGAGGTCGGGAGCCGGCCTTCCCGGCAGTCTGTGCGCAGAATCGCTACGGGTCCGCGCCGGCGCCGGCGCCGCACAGCGTTGTGGGGGATGCGGTCCCGGCGGCGATGGGCGGGCCTCGGCTTCCCGGCGGGCTGCGCGGCGGCCGGCGGTTGTCGGCGGGGCAGTCCGGCGGGCAGCGGCGGCGGTTCCAGCTGCGGCACAGCGGCAGACGAGCGGGTGAGGCGGGATGTGGGGCCGCCGCCGTCTTTGCCGCTTTCTGAGGATCTAAGCGCCTGCCCGGGGGAGAGTCCGGAGCGCGGGCCGGGCCCAACGCCGCCGCAGCCGGGCCGCCCCCGCCTCTCCGTCCCTCGTCGCGGCCGTCCGGGCGCTCATGCGGGCCGAGCCCCGCCCCCCGCCCGCCACCGGAGCCCGCGCCCGCCCGCACCATGCTCAAGTGCATCCCGTTGTGGCGCTGCAACCGGCACGTGGAATCCGTGGACAAGCGGCACTGTTCGCTGCAGGCCGTTCCCGAGGAGATCTATCGCTACAGCCGCAGCTTGGAGGAGCTACTGCTCGACGCCAACCAGCTGCGCGAGCTGCCCAAGGTGCGCCGCCGCCCGCGAGCCCCGCCGGCCCGGCCCGGCCCGGCCGGTTTTTACTGGCCACGGCCCCACCCGGCCAGCCTCACCCGCCGCGGGAGCCGGCACCAGGTGGCCGTGGTCATCAGGTGTCTGCCCGGGCCGAAGTCGTTTCCCCACCTGGAGGACGAGCCCTGGAGTGAACACCCCAGGGAAGCGAGCCCGAGGGGGAGAGGAGGGTGGAAGGTGAAGCCGGCCTGTTCGCGGGTACTACCTTGCTGGGCTGCTCTGAAGAGGGGCGGGCCTTTTCTTCCGATTGCTTTCCTCTTCCTCCTGGGTGCCGGCTTGGGTAGGGCGCCCTTAGCAAGGTGTTTGTCCCTGACAGGTCTACTCTGCCATCTTTTGCTACTTTCGTTCTTTTGGGTCAGTCTGGTTTCTTTCTGACGAGGCTCCTTTGCAGTGGAGGTTAAAGGAAGCCAGTCACAAAAGGATTTCCTTTTCCGAGACAGGGTGCCGAGTGGGCCGGTGCCTGGGGGCTGCGGGCCACCGAGGGCGTGGCTCCGTTCTGGACTCCCGCGCCAGGGCTGTTTCTCAGGTCCCCCGCGCTGCCTGCAGGCTCTGCGCGCAGCACCGGTGCATGTGGTGTTTTACTCTCTTCGTTATTCTCGTTGGTAATTGTCAAGTTCTTGCTTGGGCCTGGCGTGTTGCTGGGCTGCAGTGGCAGGAGCCACTGGAGGGATCCCCTGCTGGATGAGGGAAACAGGTGATCCAGGTGGTAGGCGGAGTATGGAGGGGACGCAGGAGATAGCAAACGGACTTTCTACTAACTCAGAGGGAGGTGTCTCTTCTGTTAAGGTGTAAGTGTGTGAGGCCCGCCCTGTGGGAAGGTGGCAGCCGAGGAGCAGGGCGCGTGTCCAAGGTGACCCGAGGAGACTTCACGTATCAACAGCCAGGAGTGCAGCAAGGCTTTCCCCACTTTTCCTGCCGCAGACTAGGGTAGCAAGGCAGGATCCCGGCTTCCAGTGTGGTCTAGAGTGGGCAGAGGCCCAGGGGACCCGTGATCTGGGCACTTGTCTGCTCTGGAGGGGCCTCCGCCACAGGGCTCAGCCCCCTGCCCACACCCCCTGCCCACAGCCCTTTTTCCGGCTGCTGAACCTGCGCAAGCTGGGCCTGAGTGACAACGAGATCCAGCGTCTGCCCCCGGAGGTGGCCAACTTCATGCAGCTGGTGGAGCTGGATGTGTCCCGGAACGGTGTGGAGCCCAGGGCGGGTCCGGGCTGGAACCTGAGGGTGGCCGGAAGGGCTCTGAGCTCCTGGAGGCGGTGGGCCCCTCCGGTGACCCTTGCTTTTGCCGCAGACATCCCTGAGATCCCCGAGAGCATCAAGTTTTGCAAGGCCCTTGAGATTGCAGATTTCAGTGGGAATCCCCTGTCCAGGTGAGGGGTGCTCAGGGAGGGGTGACAGTGGGGTACAGGAGGTCCCAGAACCCTAACCCAGACATCTGAATTCCCCACACCCCGCCGTGCAGACTCCCCGAGGGCTTCACTCAGTTGCGCAGCCTGGCCCACCTGGCTCTGAACGACGTGTCCTTGCAAGCCCTGCCAGGAGACGTGGGCAAGTGAGTGTCCTTTGGCCGGCGGGGGCGGGGGGCTTGGCTCAGCCCTGCTCCTGCCCCTCTCTTGCCACCCTTGCCACCCTCACACCTCACTCTGGTCTTTTTCAGCCTCGCCAATCTGGTGACCCTGGAGCTCCGGGAAAACCTGCTCAAGTCCCTACCTGCGTGAGTGGCCAGGTGCCCCTCACTGGGGGCAACTTGGGCTGCAGCCCTGAGGGCGTGGGCCACGCTTCGGAAAAGAAACTTGCTCCGTTTCTTGTGCAGGTCCCTGTCATTCCTGGTTAAGCTGGAACAGCTGGATCTAGGAGGCAACGATCTGGAAGTGCTGGTGCGTGGGGGGGCGGGGAGCATTGTGGGGGGGGCCACTGGGGGCGGGGCAGGCTAGCAGGTGAGCCTCGGCCACTCTTTTTCTTCCGTTCTTGCAGCCTGACACTCTGGGGGCTCTGCCCAACCTTCGGGAGCTGTGGCTGGACCGGAACCAGCTGTCAGCGCTGCCTCCGGTGAGTGAGGGTGTGGTCACCCCACCTCTCACCCAGTCAGCCGTGCCCTGACCCTCTGCACCCTGCCCAGGAGCTTGGGAACCTCCGGCGCCTGGTGTGCCTGGATGTGTCAGAGAACCGGCTGGAGGCGCTGCCTGCAGAGCTGGGGGGGCTCGCGGTGCTCACGGACCTGCTGCTGTCTCAGAACCTGCTGCAGCGGCTGCCTGACGGCATTGGTCAGTGCCAGCTAGGGCCAGAAGGTGCCCCTGAGGAAGGGATCAGGCTGAGGTTGGGATGGGGTGACCGCAAGCACGGGGTGCTTGTGGTGCTGAGCTGAGACCGCAGCCCAAGCGGGCACGCGGGCGGCGCCGACAGCTCCCCCGTCTCCAGGGTGGAGAAGTGAAGGACACGGGGGGGGGGGGGTGCGGCAGAGCTGGGGCAGGCCTTGCACCCCACTCAGCCCCGTTGGCACGACACCCCAACACCAGGTCAGCTGAAGCAGCTGTCCATCCTGAAGGTGGACCAGAACCGCCTGTGTGAGGTGACTGAGGCCATCGGGGACTGCGAGAACCTATCTGAGCTGATCCTCACGGAGAACCTGCTGACGGTGGGCCTGGTCCTGGGGGCTCCTGCCTGGATGGGAGGCCCACGGGAGCGGGGGGCAGCCAGGAGCGCCTGCGGGCTGCCTTGGGGGCTGTTGTCCCCGTCCTCACTCCCAGCGATGTCTGACAGCCTCTGACCCTCCCCCTCCACCCGGCCAGGCTCTGCCCCACTCGCTCGGAAAGCTGACCAAGCTGACCAACCTCAACGTGGACCGGAACCGCCTGGAGGTGCTGCCACCAGAGATCGGGGGTTGCGTGGCACTCAGCGTCCTGTCCCTGAGGGACAACCGCCTGGCCATCCTGCCGCCCGAGCTCGCGCACACGACAGAGCTGCATGTGCTGGACGTGGCCGGGAACCGGTGAGTGCACGCTGCCCCGCCCAGCCCCCCAAGCCGGCCGACCGCGGGAGCTGACCCTGTCGTGGGCCCTCAGGCTGCAGAGTCTGCCCTTCGCGCTCACCCACCTCAACCTCAAGGCCCTGTGGCTGGCGGAGAACCAGGCGCAGCCCATGCTACGGTTCCAGACTGAGGACGATGCCCAGACCGGGGAGAAGGTGCTCACCTGCTACCTGCTGCCCCAGCAGCCCCCTCCCAGCCTTGGTAGGTTGTGGCCAGGTTTCAGGGGAGGCCCAGGGGTGGTGCGGCCTCGGGCAGGCCGGACCCTGACACCCCCTCCCGCAGAGGGTCCCGGGCAGCGGAGCAGCCCCTCCGAGAGCCGGAGCGACGCCCCTCTGAGCCGCGTCAGCGTCATCAAGTTTCTGGGAGCCCCCACGAGTGACGAGGAGGCCGAGGAGGCCGCTGCTGAGAAGCGGGTACGGGGGGGGGTGGGGTCCCTGGGCGGTGGCCAGCTCCCCACCCCCGCCTGACCCTGCTCTGCCCACCCCTCACCCCTGTGCCCGCTGCAGGGCCTGCAGCGTCGGGCCACGCCGCACCCCAGCGAGCTCAAGGTGATGAAGAGGGGCGTGGAGGAGCGGCGCGGCGAAGCCTCCTGCAGGCCTGACCCTCGGCCTCCCTCGCCTGCGGAGGAGGTGACCGGGGCCCAGGGTGCAGATGGGACCCCAGCCTCCGCCCTCCAGAACCCCCGGGCATTTCCCCCGTCCCGGGTGCCAGCCTCTGAGGGTCCAGGGTGGGAATGAGGCCCACGGAGGGGGCTGGCCCCGCAGCAGGGTGGGCAGAGCTGCTGATCTGCCCGCCTGTGGAGCAGTACTGGGGTGGGGGAGGGGCGCTGGCTGGGTGCAGGGAGGACTCAGGCTCCGTCCGTGGTGGCACGAGGTACAGGGATCTGGGCCTGTGGGCTGGTATCTCCCTTGGGTGCCCACCCATCTGGCATGGGCGTTACCAGCTTCTGTGAAGGGGGTTGGGGACAAAGCCAGGCAGGCCCTGCTATATACGCTCACACAGGAGCGTTTGGGAGCAGGCAGGGCAGCTCAGGCCATTTGGTGCGGCCCGGCAGCCGCGCCTCCTGGGGGCACACTTTTGGCCTCTCTCAGCCACCACTTTCTTGGGAGCTGATTCTGTGTCTGCTTTGCAAGCTTTTTCAGAAGGACTTGGGGCTGCGTCAAAGAGCTACGGCTGCGTGTTTGCGGTTCCGTTTGGTGGCAGTGGGCTTCCCTGGGACAGAGTGACTGAGAGCTGAGCCCACCCGTGCCTGTGGGGCCTGGGCAGCTGTGGGGGCTGAGCTCACCGGGGCGGATGGGTGACCCTCACAGCCTGACCGCCCAGCTCTCCACAGGAGAGGAGGCTCAGCAGCAGGTCCGGCCTGAGTGAGGACTCCCACCTGTCCACCAGCACAGCCTCCCCGGGGGAGCCCGAGGGCCTGCCAGCTGAGGAGGACGCAGAGCAGGAGGAGGAGGCTGGGGGGCTGAGCTCCCAGGAAGCCATGCCTGCTACCCGGGAAGAGGCTGAGGAGGAGTCCTACGAGGAGGTGAGTCTACCTTGGAGGCCGCTTGCTCGGGAGTGGGCCTGGCTTGTCCCCCGCTCTCCACTTCCCTCCCAAGTGGGGGTGTCAGCAAGACGCCAGGGGGCAGGTGGGATGCCAGGAGGGCTCCCTCCTCTGTGAGCTCTGCAGGGGTGGGTGGGTGAAGGCCACACCCCACAGGCCCCCTTGCAGACTGTCCCCTGGACCTTTCCCTGGTCCCAAAGGTGCTGCTCAGAGCCCTGTACCTGCAGTGGGAGGAGTCTCTGGGTCCACCCGCAGTCCCCCGTATAGAGCTTCGAAGAGCAGGGCATTTCCCAGAGCCCCTGTCTGTCACCCCCGCCTGGGCTTCCCTCGGCCCTGGGGTGGGCTGGCCACCCTCACACCTGCCCCTTGCAGCCCACAGTGCGGTTTGCAGAGGACACCCTGCTGCTGCCCGGGGACGACGGGGAGAGTGAGGAGGGGCCAACAGAGGCCCCCTGGGCCCCGCCGGCTGGGCGGCAGCGACTTACACGCAAGGATACGCCCCACTACAAGAAGCACTTCCGGGTCTCCAGGCTGCCCCAGCCTGAGGCCGTCGTGGCCCTGCTGCAGGGGGCCCAGCCGGACGGCGAGGGCCCGGCAGGCACCGGGGGCTGGCACAACGGCCCGCACATGTCCTGGGCCCCTCGGGCCGAGGACGAGGCAGAGGAGGAGGCGGAGGAGGAGGCGGAGGCTGAGGAGGAAGAGGAGAAGGAAGAGGCCGTGGCCTCTGTGCCTTCTGTCAAGGTGGGTCGTGCCCCTCCCCCCGGCTGACTCAGAGCCCCAGGGCCGTGCTGCCACTTGGCCTCACCAGGCCCCCAGGTCTGTGCCGGTGGTGCTGTGGGGGGCACCCTGGGCTCGGCGGAGGGGCCCCTCTCCAGGGACCGCTGACTCCACCGCCCTCCCTGGGCTGGGCCTTGTAGCCCGGCTCTTCTGCCCTTCCAGGCTCCCTCGGGGCAACGCTCCCCCTGCGCCCTCCCGCCGGCCCTCAGGTGGCACGCTCGGCCCACGGGGGCCCTGCCTGCTCCCCCGGACGCCTTTCCCCTGCAGCACCCCCCTCCGACACTTCATCGGCTCAGACATGACGCCGTGGTTGCCGGAGGGGGCCTGGGGGTCCATCTGGGACCAGGTCCAGCCCCTGTGGGCTCCCGACCCGCCAGCCCTGCCTCGCTCTGCTGGCGGCTCAGCAGCAGCAGCCACACGCGCCGGGGACGAGGGGCTGGTGCTCAGGCTTTGGGGCTTGGTGTTGTCTCCCTCTCCTCTCTGCTGGTGCAGGGCTGGGCGCGGCGGTGGCGGGGCCGGGCGCGGCGGTGGCGGGGCGGGCGCGGCCTCACCTGCACGCCCTCGCTGGTCCCGTCCTGACAGGGGGTGTCGTTTGACCAGGCCAATAACCTGCTGATAGAGCCCGCGCGGATTGAGGAGGAAGAGGTCTGTACTAGCCGCTCCGCGCTCCCCCCGCTGCTGCCGCTCGCTTCCGGGGCTGCGGGCTCGCGCTCGGCCTCCCCCGTCCTGCGCTGCCTCTCCCGCGGGAGACCTGCCCTCCCCTGTGTCCCCGAGGGGCCTGGGGCGGGGACGGAGTGCTGGCCCCCAGGCAGGGGCGGCCAGTCTTGCTAGGGGTGGGAGGCACTTCCTGCCGTGCCGCCCCGTCTGCAGGGCCCTGGGCCTCGCCGCCCGCAAGCAGGCGCCTCTTTTCTGGGCTGCTCTTCCTTGAGCCCTGGGCTGCTGCCCTCTGCCCAGCAGTGCCCGCCTTGCCCAGCTCCTCTTGGGTCCGGGCAGAGGTGTCACTGGAGAGGACTGGGCCCTCCCTGTCTGCACGGGGGCCGCCCCTTGCAGCCCTTCCTAGACACCGCGTCTTCTGTTTCCAGCTGACGCTCACCATCGTGCGGCAGACTGGCGGCCTGGGCATCAGCATCGCGGGGGGCAAGGGCTCCACCCCCTACAAGGGAGACGATGAGGTGAGGAGACGCCCCCCCACCGGCCCCCCTCTGCCAGCACCTGGTCTCCGGCCTCCCAGGGCTGTCGGGGACTCCTAACACCACTGCTTGCTTTCTGTTGGGTGCTGCCCGCACCTTCCTCCCCCCAGGAGTCCGTCCGTCTGTCTGTCTGTCTCTCTTTCGCCGGGTCCCAGCCTCTCCCTACTCTCCGACTGCTGACGTGGGACAGAACTTGAACTGAGTTGGAATCTTAGAGTGGGAGGGTGCCTCAGAGGGCAGCTCTGAGCCTGGTCTGTGTTGAAAAACCGCTCCTGGAGGTTGACCTACGCCCTGTAGCTCGGGGGACTGCAGAGGCCCAAGCCTGGTCTCGGACCCTCTGGGCCGCTGCTGCTCTGTGCCCACCCTGCACCTGTGGGCGGTGGGGCCTCGGCCGTGTGCCACCCTCGGGCTCAGCACTCTCTCGCCTTTTAGGGCATATTCATCTCCCGGGTGTCTGAGGAGGGCCCCGCAGCCCGGGCTGGGGTCCGAGTGGGCGACAAGCTCCTTGAGGTGAGTCAGTGGCCCTCAGGATGTCCCCACTCCCCACGCAGATGGGCACCCCTGCAGGGCGGGGGGCCACCCGAGCAGTAGACCCCCGTCTGGTTGGGCGCTGAGGCCTCTGCAGTGGGTTGGGTGCTGCTCTGGGGGAGACCCTGGAGGTGGCCACACTGCCAGTGGGTCTGGGTCACGACTTTGCCTCCTGCCCTGGGCATCCGGCCACCCGGCCCTGGCAGGTGTGCCAAGGGGCATGTGGGTGTTTGCCCAGGCAGGGCTGATGTCATCCTGGGCAACTGTGAAAACAGGGCGGGGAGTGTTGCGGGTCAGAGGTGAATGTCTGGTAACCCCCATGCCCTGGACTGTGGGACTGTTCTGCTGATGGACGGGGGGCAGGGCATCTCCTGGACTGGGGACCCAGGTGTGCACCAACTGGCAGGTGGGGCCTCCGCCTGCTCTCTTCAGCCAGAGGGGTGGCACAGATGGGAGCAGGAGCCCTGTCGTCTGTGCCCGGTTCTCTTTCCACCGGTGGGGGGTGCGTGTGGTGCCCCCACAGGGCCGCGGCCTGTTCCCACGTGTGCCGCACTCTGCAGGTGAACGGCGTGGCCTTGCAAGAGGCTGAGCACCACCAGGCTGTGGAGGCGCTGCGAGGGGCGGGCGCAACCGTGCAGATGCGGCTGTGGCGGGAGCGCATGGTGGAGCCCGAGAATGCGGTTACTGTCACACCCCTGCGGCCGGAGGATGACTACAGTCCCCGGGAGCGGCGGTTTGGTGGTCTGCGCCTGCCCCAGCCCGAGGCCCCTGGGCCCCTCCGGCAGCGCCACGTGGCCTGCCTGGTGCGCAGCGAGAAGGGGCTGGGCTTCAGCATCGCTGGTGGGAAGGGCTCCACACCCTACCGGGCTGGCGACGGGGTGAGCACGGCTGCAGGGGAGGGGGGGTGGGGGTGGGCAGCGCTGGGACCAGCCGCGGCCCCATCTCTGCACCGCTCGTTTGCACGGCTGGTTCCCGCTCTCCGCAGGGCATCTTCATCTCCCGCATTGCAGAGGGGGGTGCCGCTCACCGGGCTGGCACGCTGCAGGTTGGCGACCGTGTCCTCTCGGTAAGCGGGGGCACGGGGGCCGCCCAGCCTCCCTCCATCCCGGTTGTCCTGCGGGGCCTCCCGACCATCCTGACCGGCCTTACCCTTGCAGATTAACGGGGTGGACATGGCAGAGGCCCGGCACGACCATGCAGTCTCTCTGCTGACCACCGCCTCCCCCACCATCGCCCTGCTGCTGGAGCGCGAGGCTGGGGTGCCCCTTCCTCCCAGCCCTCCCCCACACTCACCCCCACCCCTCACTGCTACCCCCACCACCACAGTCACTGCCGCCCCTGGGGACCCCGGGCCCACGACGCTGGCCCCCAGCCTGCTTGCTGTCGCCCTGGAGGGGCCGTACCCAGTGGAGGTGAGACTGCAACCTTCTCTAGGCCCTGCAGCTCCCGGTAGGGCAGGGGGTGCTCACTCCCAGGCGGTGGGGCCCCCCATGCACCCAGCATGGCCTCCCTGTGGGGGCCAGCACGGGGTCGCGCTCCGACACCCTGGCTGCTCTGACAGCCCGTTGCCCCTCCCACCCCTGGTGTCCCCAGGAGATCTGCCTGCCGAGAGCAGGGGGCCCCCTGGGGCTGAGCATCGTCGGGGGCTCTGACCACTGCAGCCACCCGTTTGGAGTCCAGGAGCCTGGCGTCTTCATCTCCAAGGTAGGGGGCCCGGTGCCTCTGTGCAAGGTGGGCACCCTGGCCTTGACACTGAGGCCCTGACTGCCCTCACAGGTGCTGCCCCGCGGCCTGGCTGCACGGAGCGGCCTGCGGGTTGGGGACCGTATCCTCGCGGTGAACGGGCAGGACGTGAGGGCAGCCACGCACCAGGAAGCGGTCAGTGCCCTGCTGCGGCCCTGCCTGGAGCTGGTCCTGCTGGTGCGGAGGGACCCGCCCCCGCCGGGCCTGCGGGAGCTCTGCATCCAGAAGGCCCCTGGGGAGAAGCTGGGCATCAGCATCCGTGGCGGGGCCAAGGGCCATGCAGGGAACCCCTGCGACCCCACCGACGAGGGCATTTTCATCTCTAAGGTGAGGGCCTGCTTGCCAGGTCCCTGGGGCAGGCGAGGGGCCTGGGGCAGCCAGTCCTGAGGCGCAGGGCCGGGTGTCTCTGCAGGTGAGCCCCGCGGGGGCAGCCGGGCGCGACGGCCGTCTGCGGGTGGGGCTGCGGCTGCTGGAGGTGAACCAGCGGAGCCTGCTGGGCCTCACTCACGCCGAGGCCGTGCAGCTGCTGCGCGGTGCGGGCGACACCCTCAGCGTGCTCGTCTGCGACGGCTTTGACGCCGGCACCGTCACCCCCACTGAGGTCAGTGCCCCAGGGTGGTCGGGAGTGTGGTGGTGAGCAGACCTGTGGGGGTCTGAGCACGAGCCGGAGCTGTGGGACAGGGTCCAGCCCACCTGCCGAGCATGTGCTGGGGCTCTGGGGGGGGGGGCGCAGGGGTGTGGCCAGTTCTGGAGACAGGTCGAATCACCTGCCTCCAGCCGGGCAGCAGTCCCTGCCGAGCGTGGCTGTCCGGTCAGGACCAGCTGGCTCAGGGCCAGGCGCACACTGGGCCAGAGCCCCTGGGGAGGGTGCCGTCCACACGTGGGGACCCGTGCGGCTCGCCCAGCACCCTTGCTGCTCTGAGCTGTCCCTCAGTGGAGAGCTCACTGCCAGGCCTTCCCTGGAGAGGAAGCCACAGCGGGGCACCCTGCCCTGCCGGGCCCCCAAGGCCTGCCTCCCGTCGGCCACGTGTCCTGGACAAGACAGGTCTCTGGTCCTGGTGCCCCCTCTGCTCAAAAGGGTCGGGGTCACCCTGTCTGTCTTCTCTCCACGGCCTGCATCCCAGGCACAGCTGAGGGGACATGTCACCAGTGGCCCCACAGACACGGGTGGCTCTGCACCGCAGTGCGTCCTTGCGGGGGGCGGGCTCGTGGGCACCGCGCCCCCGCCCACTGGTTCACAGTGGGTGTTGGAGCAGGTGGGCGTCGGTCAGCGGGTCTGCAGCCCTCCGAGAGTCAGTGCCACTCCGCGGCGACAGGCTTGTGTGCCCTGCGTCCCGGGGACCAGGCTTGGCTTCCCCGTGGGACATGGGCTTTTCCACTGGTGGCCCTGGCGATGTTCCCAGCACCACACGGGTGCCGTCCTTGTGCAACGTGCGGGTCCCCGGTCCCGGGTCCCAGCGAGCACCGTGGGGCGTCTCTGTGCGGTGCATGCTGGTGTGTCCAGCAACCTGGCAGACGTTGCTGTCTCATCCCCCCTGTCCCTCTGCTTCGGGGGCGTGTTGTCACGTGACGCGGTCAGGTTTGTGTCCTGAGGGCCCGCCTCAGGTGGGTGGGAGTGTTGCTGTTACTTTTGCTTTCTAAGGATAGCGACCTTGGGGCCCCCGAAGTCCAGACTCTGCAGCCTGAGTCTCTTGCCCTTCCCTCCGTGACCTGGGGTTCCTGCACAGAACTTGGGGCGCTGCCCCCGTCTCTCCTGTGAGGCTGAGAGCCCCATTCAGGACCCCCATTGTGAGGGCCACCGCCGCCGTTCCCTGCTGTCCCTCTGGGCTGCATGGGGACACCCGATCGGTCAGGTCGCCCACCTTCTTTTCCTCCTCTTGAAAATTTCTTGTTTTCCTGTGTCTTTCCTTCCAAACAAGCCTGTGGAGTTCCGTGACGAGAGCTGGTTGGGATCGGCCTGACCGCGGGGCTGTCGCCCGGGGCTTCCCGGCACAGAGCTCAGGGGCCGCTCTCGCTCCTGGTCAGCCTCGTGGTGGTTGTGTGTCCAACTCTGGCGGGAGCCCTGCCGTCCGAGTGCTGTCTTGGGTCCCTTCCCAGTCACACCCCTGGTGCCGCAGGGCGGCAGCCTTGTCCCACGTGACTGGGGGGCTGTTTCGTCTTACAGTTTGGCGCTTGCTGTGGCTTCCTGTTGATGTTCTGAGAATCGGGGGAACTGCTGCTTCCTGTGCCCCGGGAGAGCCGTCACAGACGGGCGGTGCGCGTGCTGAGCCGTCTCCGTGCACCTGCGCGACGCGGGGCCGGGGCTCAGCCCGGGAAGGAGGGGGCCGCACCTCCGGCCCCTCCTGCCACCACCACCTGGGGTCCTGGCTCCGCTGGGCACCGGCAGGGTGCCCTCTGGACTCAGCTGGGTCAGCCCAGCCGACCTCGTGGGGGGGCGGGTGTGTGGCAGTCTCTCTCGCCTTCTGGTGACCCTGCAAACCCACCTGGCGCCACCTGCGCACTGGCCACCTTCCCTGCTCTCAGGACCTGCCCGGCGCACCCTGCGGCTGCGGTAGCCCCTTCACACTTGCTGTGGGCCTTTGCTTCCTGAGCGGCAGGGCACGGCCTCCCGGGGCAGCTGGGCGATTCAGCAGGAGGTGGCGGGCACGCCTCCACCCTGGAGGCCTGGCTGAGACCCTCAGGTGACTGGGACGAGGTGGGCACTCCTGCGCCCGGGCTCCTCCCATGACCTTGTGCCCTCTCGTCCTGCGTGTCTCCGGCTCCCCTCACCTCCCTCGCTCGGGTTCCGTGCCTCTGAGCAGCCTGGTCCGAGCGCCAGCCTAGGGGTTTGGGTCACGCTGCCCTTTGCCGCAGTGGCCCCGGGGTCCCGGCTCCGGGGGGTCCGTCCACGACGTCTTCTGTAGGCCTTGCCCCGAGTCCCTGAGGCCGGGCCGAGGAGGAGCCTCTCTGCGGCCATGTCCTCGCCCTGGACGGCACCCCGGGCGCGCCGTGTTCCCGTCTGCCATGTTGAGCGACAAGCTGGTGTCCCGGAAGCCTCCCGGGACGCACGGAGGGGCTTCCCAGTTGGGGGTGGAGCCCCCCAGTCGGCACCCACCTCGTGCACGGTGGGCAGCGTGGCTCCAGGGGCCTGTCGTGCACCGCGTCCTGGGTCTGCCGTGGCCGGGGTCCGTGGTGGCGAGGGCTCCTGGCCCTGCTCTGTGCGGATGGAGCCCGAAGAGCGTGTTTCTAGGGAAACGATCTTGAGCCGTGCTGCCGTTCCAGCTCTCACCTGAGGGGCGGTTTCAGTCCCTGCCCCTGTGTCGCGCTGGGGGCGGTTTCTGCTCGCTGTCCCCACACGGTTTGAAGGTTCAGGGCCGGTGTCACTGCTGACGAGGCACCGGGGCAGCTCAAGGTCCTCAACGTCCTCGGCACGTCTGCCCAAATCGGGGCGCGTGGCCCTGAGTGCCGGGCTCACTGTGCTCCACGTCCTGGGCCGACGGGAAGCGCCGTGTCTCGTTAGCGCGCCTCTGTTCGTTCCGTTCTCATCGCGCGTCCTGCGGCGGCACCGCAGCACCCGAGGGGCCTGACCCTGGTCTCCGTGCCCCGGGCAGCCCACCACCTGTTGGTGTTGGTTCACCGTGCCGCTGTCTCTTCTTGGAGAACATCAGCAAGTGCATGAAAGGCGTTTAAACTCAGGGTGGCGAGAGCAGGCTGGCAGCCCCTCTGCCGGGCCTGGTGCGCCTGTCGCCCCCACCATACACCCCTGTCCCGACTCTGACCTGGAGGCGCCGGCCGCACGGCCGTCACCGTGCGAACGTCCCTCCCTGGGGGCTGCCCGTGGACGGGTGTTTGGCAGGATCACCACGGAAGTGACCCGGGCTCCTCGCCTTCCAGTTCTGGAGCCAGGGCTGCTTCCAATGGGAGGCCACCGAGGCTACGCCACGTCCGGGCCATGGGTCCCTCCTGCACTGGCTCAGCCCCTGTGGGCGTCCTGGGAGCTGGCCCGGGGCTCTCCCTCCCCCAAGCACTCCGCCATTGGCGTGCCCTTGGCTCAGACGCACCGGTGTCCTTGTCCTCGGGTTTCTCAGGGGATGGGCCGCTGCTGCCGCAGTGGGAATCAGTCAGTGCGCAGGCCCCTGACCCGGGCCACTGGCCTTCCCTTTCTGGCCGAGGGGGCGGCCTGGGCTCCCCTGGGCTGCCCTGCCAGCCCTGCAGTCGCTTCTGCAGAGTGCCGTCCGTCCCCCGGGAAGGGGCATTTGGGAGCCAGGACTGGGTTTCTAGGTGTGTGTGGCCGCCAGGTGTCCTGGGGTCAGGGCCCTGCGGCGGGGCTGTGGGAGCGGCCGTGTGCGCACAGCCGCCCCTGTCCCGGAAACTCGTGGGTCCGTGTCTGCCTGACACCCACCAGGCCGCTGCCCACCGGCCGCCGCCCACCGGCCGCCGCAGGGTGTCAAGCAGATGTGGGCCCTCGGCGCTCGTGACCACGCAGGCCAGCCCACCAGCTGCCGCTCCCCGGCTCAGACGCGCTGAGCTCCTCTCACTCAGGGTTCAGGCCCCTGGGGTGCTCCCCCGCACAGGTTCCAGACACACCTGTGGGTGGCGCCCTGCGTCACCGGGAGCCCAGCTGCCCCTGCCCTTGCCTGGTGGTGTACCTCTCTGCTGGGGCCTCGGCCTCCCCCACACGGGCACCTGCTGCCTCCTCAGGTGTCGCCAGGAGTCATCGCCAACCCCTTCGCGGCCGGCGTCAGTCGCAGGAACAGCCTGGAAAGCATCTCCTCAATCGACCGGGAGCTGAGCCCTGAGGGCCCCCACAAGGTCAGCTGCCTGCAGCCTGCGCCCCAGGGCTGGGAGCCAGAGGCCACGGGCCCCTGAATGCTACCTGCTTTGCTCGCAGGACAAGGAGCTGCCCGGACAGATGCCACCGTGGGGATCGGAGGCTGCGGTGAGCGTCCAGCTTCCTGGCCGGCCACATCAGCCCTGGCTCTGCACCAGCAGCCCCTGCTCTGGGCACCGCAGGGTGGGCGCAGCGGGGGCAGCCATGTCCCAGACCCAGCTCCTCAGGGATGCAGCCCCCCCCACCACCACCACCACCACCAGGCCACTCTGCTCCCAGGGCCCTGGCAGCGAGCGCAGCCTCGGTGTCCCTGGGTCACGCTGGTGGTCCCGCCTCTGCCCACCTGGTTGTCGGTCCCATCCCTGCCTTAGCTCCCTCTCTCCAGCTGAGACCCTGCAGGACAGAGCTTCTGAGTAGCACCACAGGGGTCCTGTCCCTGGGCCAAGGCTGTGGGAGAGGGCCCTGGCCAGCCCGGGGTGGGGATTGGCATCAGGGCCTGCAGGGCTGGGCGGGCCAGGGGAACCCAAGCCGGAGCCCCCCTCCTGGCCTGGCACAGGTCACGTCCCCCTTAATCCGCAAGCCAAGCCCTGTTGTGGCAGGTGCTGCTGTTGTCTCTCTATCCCTGAGGACCAGAGGTTTGCAGGGGTGGGGGGCTCCTGTGAAGGCCTTTGGACTCAGCAGACTGGGTGTGGGGAAGCCCGAGCCCCTTGTAGTCAGCAGGACTCCCAGAGGGTTCGGGGCGGGGCTGGGCGCATACCACTGTGAGGACAGGCTGGAGCAGCGGGCGGCAAGGAACCCCGGGGAATGGGGTGGGGCCGGGGCGGCAGGGACAGCTGGGCGGGGGTGGCAGGTGCTGTTGAGGTCTCACTCTCCCTGAGAGGCGTGGCTAACCCTACAAGCTGGGTCCAACCAGCGCCACTGGGAGGCCCCACAGGAGCGCAAGCGGTGGGCTGGTGGGGTGCCAGGAGGTGTGAAGGGCTGGCAGCACCCTCGCCCCTGCGTTGGCCAGGAACAGCCGAGAGCAGGAAGCCCGTGGGAGGGGTGGGGGGCTGGTGGGCACGGGGCCTCCCCGGACCCGATGCCTTTGAGACTTGTGGGGAGCCCACGTGGGGCCTGGGCCCGGGCCCCAAGCGTGGTTGGCGGCAGCCACTGTCCCTTGCCCCCAGCAGGCCAGCTCTTCCTCTGCCCCATCTGGCCTTGGTCTGAGCTACCTGTGCGCGTGCCTCTCCCTCGTGAAGCTCCAGGCTGCCCCCTGCCGGGGACACACGCCTTAGGGTGCGGGGCAGGGGCCCAGCACACCCCAGGGCTCCCCTGTCCCCCCAGCATTTTGGGGGGTGCCCGTGGTGCTGGCCGAGCACCTGCCTCCATGCCACCAAGGCCAGCACCCAGCTCCGCCTGTGGGCCCCCAGCCCTGCCTCACCCTCACCCCACTTGGCCCCTCCAGGTGCCCACCCGAGGAAAGATGGCTGAGGCGCCCTGCTCCCCTGGCCACCAGCAGGTGAGCACCCACCAGGAGGGATGGGGCCCAGAGCTGATGGTGCTTGAGTCTGGCGCCTTCTCCTCTTGGCAGACGTGGGTGCTAGGGACACACCCCCGCCCAGGTGCCACCTGTCCCTGGGAGAGCACAGCCTAAGGCACCCTCCTGGCCCGGTCAGGCCAGCACCGGGGGCGGGAGCTCCCGTGGTCCCCCTGGGCAGACGGGTTGGGTGGTCACGGACTCCTGCCCAGCCCCTGGGGGGCCCACTCAGCCCTGCCCCTGCCCATGGCCTGAAGCTCCCTGGCTCTGCCACAGGGGGGCCCTGGTCACCCACCCTGCTGCTGCCTCGGCTCCATCGCTCTGTCTTTCTTCCTCCATCCCCCACCCCTTCCCCGAACCCCTGGCTCCCCGCTCTGGCCCCCACCCTTTGCAGACAAAACCGGGGGTGATCCAGCCACTGGCTCAGATCTGGCCCAGGGGCTCCCCGGCCCCCAGGGGCAGAGGCAGTCCCCGCGCTGTGAGTGCCCTGACCCACGGGGCGGGGGCGGGGCCGTCAGTGGGCGCAGCTGTGGGCTGGGTGGGCCGTGGCCTCAGCCTCCACAGCTGTCCCCACACGGCTCACCAGAGCCTCGCCCCCCAGCCCCCCTCCCCGCCCTCGCCGGACGAGCTGCCCTCGGACGTGAAGCGAGCCTACCGGACCTTTGCTGCTGTGCCCGGCCCGCACCCCCTGCAGGACGAGGCTGCCCAAGTGAGTGGGGGCTGCCCCTGCCCCCGCTGGCTGGGTGCAAGCTGGGGGGGGGGGGGAGCCGCCCCAGTCTCAGACCCAGCCCCCCGCAGCCCCCCACGCCTGGGCCCACCGCCTCCCCGGAGCAGCTGTCTTTCCGAGAGCGGCAGAAGTACTTCGAGCTGGAGGTGCGGGCGCCCCAGGCTGAGGGTCCCCCCAAGCGCGTATCCCTGGTGGGCGCTGATGACCTGCGGAAGATGCAGGAGGAAGAAGGTAGGCGGACGCTGAGCCTCGGTGGGCGGTGGCCAGGCCTGCCCCCCCCCCCGCCCCTGCCTGACCTGCACCCCCACCCCCAGCCCGAAAGCTGCAGCAGAGGAGGGCACAGATGCTGCGGGAGGCGGCAGGCCCGGGTCTGGGCCTGGACCGGGAGGCCCCGGACGACAGCGAGGAGCCGGAGGAGGAGCCTGCTTGGGTCGCAGGCTCTGCCGCAGGGTGAGGCTGGGGGAGAGGGCCTGGCACCCGCAGACTGCTGGGTGCACCCCTCCCACTGGCCCCTCACCCACCTGGCCCCCTGTGCTGTCCCCTGACCCAGGCTTGTCCCATCGTCCCCTCCACCCCTGGGGAGCAGCGCCCCTGTGCGCACAGCCAAAGCCGAGCGCCGCCATCAGGAGCGGCTGCGAGTGCAGAGCCCGGAGTTGCCAGTGCCCGAGAGGGCCCTGTCCCCTGCCGAGCGCCGGGCCCTGGAGGCGGAGAAGCGTGCCCTGTGGAGGGCCGCCAGGTGAGGCCCTGCGCCTGCCCCCCCCCAGCCCCCGGCCCCCGCTGCCCTGCCCACGGCCACGCCTCCCTCTCCGCAGGATGAAGTCCCTGGAGCAGGATGCTCTCCGCGCCCAGATGGTTCTCAGCAAGTCCCAAGAGGGCCGGGGCAAGCGTGGGCCCCTGGAGCGGCTGGCCGAGGCCCCCTCCCCTGCGCCCACCCCGTCACCCACCCCCTTGGAAGGTCTGTGTGTGCGAGGGGAGTCGGGGGCTTGGCCTGCAGTGCAGACCGCTCCCAACGCCCATTTCTTGTCCCCCCCAGACCTCAGCCCCCAGACCAGCACCTCCCCTGGACGCCTGGTGAGGACCAGCTGCCCCCTCGCCCGCACTGCTCCCCCGCAGCGCCCGGCGGGGAGCCCAGGCTGTGCACACCCCCACCCCCTTCTCAGCACCGGCCTCTGCCTCTCTCCCTCACGCTGCCCTCTCAAGGCCTTGTCTGGGAGGAAGTTCGACTACAGGGTGTTCGCCGCCCTCCCCTCTTCCAGACCTGTCTGTGACATGCAGGTACCGGGCCCTCTTGGCCCGCAGCCGCTGCCACCTGCCTGTCCGCCTGCACCGCACCCAGCCCTGTCCCCGCCTGCAGCACCTTCCCCATCTCTTTCTGGGGCCAGACCTGCTCCTGGGGGGTGGGGGGTTTCAGGCAGGTCGGGGGCAGGGCCCTGACGCAGCCCTTGTTCCCACCACAGTCCCCGGACTTCGCTGAGGAGCTGAGGTCCTTGGAGCCGTCTCCCAGTCCGGGTGAGTGACCGGGCGAGCGGCCGGGCCAGGCCGGGGTTGCGCCCTGGGTGCCTGGCCCCCTCGCCTCACTGCCCGTTGCCTCCGCCTGCCAGGCCTGCAGGAGGACGGAGAGGTGGCCATGGTGCTGCTGGGCAGGCCCTCGCCGGACGCCGTGGGCCCCGAGGAGGTGGCGCTGTGCAGCAGCCGCCGTCCACTGCGTGCGGGTCGCCGTGGCCTGGGCCCCGTGCCCTCATAGGGGGTCCAGGACCCTCCCCCGGGCGTGGGGCGGGGGCCCTGCCAGCTCCAGCCCCGCCCTCGCCCCAAGTCTTTTAACCTGGGTGTTAGCATTTTAAAGAGACCCCTCAGGAGTTCTGGCCGCTGACTAACTGCCCCCTCACCTCGCCCCGGCCGGGACCTCTTGGCAAGACTGTAACTAGTGATGTTTGTACAACCAAAGACTCTATTTTGTGGTTTAAGGAGAATAAAATTGACTACGTTTTACCTCGGTCTGAGTGTCTGCGCACCCACTCCCCCACACCCACCTCTCCTGCCTGCTGAGGCTGAGGCCCCTGGCAGGGGACCCCAAGGTCACTCCGGCTGCCCTCCACGGCACTGCTCCACGGGAGGAGGCCCTGGTGGGGCTGCCTGCTGGCTCCCAGGTGGGGACACCGCCCCCAACCCCCGAGGGCCTGCAAACTGGCGTCCTCCCACCGGGGCTCCCGCCTGACCAGGGCTTGGGACGCACACGCTGAGCCCCCACCCGGACACACGGACACGCAGCAGCCGGCCCAGGGCTTCGCTTTATTGGTGCTGGGCACTACCGGCCTCCACGGGACAGCTGCACTCGCACTGGGAGCAGGACCTGCAGCTGCTCGGCAGGGGGCCACAGGACCTTGGTGACAAAGAAGAGCCGGAACCGTTCCAGGCGCGCCTCCTGGAACTGGGTGGGGCCGTACTCCGGCCCATCAGTGGGCCGGAGCAGAGACAAGTACTTGTCCTGCTGCAGCAGCCGGTGGCTCAGCAGCTCCTGTGCCAGGCCCGGCTGCACCGCGTCCAGCTGCTGCTGCACCACCGGGAACAGGTCCACCTCCCGCAGGTCAAACACCAGCGGCTTCCCGTACCTGCAGGCAAGGCCGGTGGCGGTGAGAGCTGGGGCGGGGCAGCCAGGGCGGTGTGCCCCACCCCCGCCTCACCTGAGTGCTCCCAGCAGCGCCAGCCGGACCCGCTCTGGCTGCAGGTGGTCAGGGTTCATGGTGTCCAAATAGTTGGTGTCCTGGTAGCGCAAGAAGGTAGCTGCCTGGCCTGAAGGGTCAATGACGAGAGGCCACCTGGGGGCAGCCACTGAGTCATCACCGGTGCGCGAACCCCCTGCCTGCCCCTCGCCCGACTCCAGCCACTGACCGGCCGTCGGCGCGGATGCGGTCGCCCACGTCCTTCATCAGCACGTCGTGCAGCTCCGTGACCTGGCACGTCAGCCCCGGGGGCTCCTCCTCCCCTGTGGGGACAGAGGGGTGGGGCGACCCCCCAAAGCTCCAACCGTGCACCCCTCCGGGTCCTGGCCTCTCCAGCCCCCAGGCCCCGCCGGAGCCCCGCCCACCCTGCTGGGTCTGCTCCCGCAGCTCCAGTCTGGCCATGGCCAGCGTCTCCTCAGCCTTCTGGGCCTCCTGCCGTAGCCTGTCCACTTGGGCCTCTGCGTCCTTGATGGCCTGGGGGAGGGGCCCACACTCCGCTCAGACCACAGCTGTACCCCGCCCTCCCAGAGCCCCCCGCCGCCCTGCCCATGTTGGGGAGCGGACAGCCCCCAGAGCTCCAGGCCTGGAGGGAGAGGCCTCACCTGCAGCGTGAGCTCGGCCATGCCCGCACGCCTCTGCTCACACTTGTCGTGCTCGGCGATCCTCCGGCTGAGCTCGCAGCAGGCCTGCTGCAGCTGGGGCGCCGGGCGGTGAGGCTGACCAGGCTGGCCCTGCCGGCGTCCCCGCCGCCCTGCACCTGCCCTCCTCCACCTCCTCAGCTCCAAACCCAGCCCCCCGCCCCCGGCCTCGGGGTGGCTGCTCACTTGCTTGTGACGCTGCTGCTGCTCCTTCACCAGCTGTTGCACCTTGAGGTTCACGCTGGGGTGGGAGGGGACCAGTCAGGGCAGCCCCTTGTTGGGGGGCACGGCGTGGGGGGCCCTCCCTGGGCTCACCGCTTGGCCTCCGCCTCCCTGTGCCGCTCGGCCTCCTGGGCTCGGCGCTGCCGCTCGGCCTCCATGTTCCGGAGCATGGCCTCGGTGAGGCTCAGGTCCCAGGACTGCAGCGCGCTGGCCACGGCGTCCAGCGAGGCCACCTGGTGGCAGGGTCCTGTCAGGGCCGAGCCGCCCGGAGCCTGGGGAAGACGTGCTACCTCCTTGGAGGGAAAAGGCTGCAGCTTTGCAGGAATGGGGACCTGCTGCTCACCTGGGAGCCACAAGCATCAAGGTACAGCTCCCCGCAAACAGATGCCCCAGGGTCCCCTCGGCCACCCTGCCGGCACCTCCGCAGCCAGCCTCACGTCACTGCTCCCTGCAGCTCCCCCTTTGGCTGTCCCCCGTGGACCACCCCCCCGATGGGCCCCCAAACCCCACGCATGCACCCACCCACCCAGGAGTGATAAAGGGACCCAGACCCTGGGTTCCCTGGGGATGGGGTGGGGCTCGGGACTCAGGTGCTGACTCTGCACAAGTATTTCCTTAGCGGGCATTTGAGTCGCGCAGCTCTGATGGGCAGTTTACAAAAGAAAGGTTAAAACGTGTAAAATCCAGGAGTGGAAGCATGGACGGGTGGCGGACAAATGAGCGACGGGAAGAGTGAAGGAGCTGGATAAATGTGCGCAAGTGCCCACGGGCGAGGGGAGGAACAGGCACCGTGCAGAAATTGAGGGTTCTTACTTCGAAGAGCAGCAGCGGTCAGTTACCGGCCGTGGACGCGGCTGGAAACTGAGCCGAGGGATCTCATTGGTTCCCTCGCTAAGCTCCCAAAAGCCCCGTTCCTGAAAACGGGGGAACTGAGATTCAAGTCAGTCTCAGAATTTGCCAAAGATTAGCCTGTACGTATGTAGAACGAGAATAAACAGGAAACTAAATGAATGACCAGATGAAGGAGAAGAGCGCAGTGTGATGATGAGTGAATCTATGAGTGAGATCATGAGTGGATGAAAGTATTGATGGATTCAATGATTAAAAAGAAAACTTACATCGTATGAATCAAGTGAATGGATGAAACTGAATTAATACATGACAAAAATCCATGGATGAAGGGAGTTCACGGACGGGCAGTTACACATGTGGAGGGTCGGCCGAGCGAGTGGCTGACGGACCGACTGACGACGGGCGGGTTCCGCTGTTCGCCCCAATTTCCGAGTGCCGTTGCCGCGACACCGGGGAGGTGTGGCGCCCCTGCGTTCCCAGAGCCTCCCGTCCCGTCCAGCAGACAGGTGGGCGGGCGCAGCAGGCGGGGCGGGCCGGGCGTCTGAAGGTCGCAGAAACGTGAGGGCCACGTCAGATGTCACAAGGGCATGACAGAGGCGGTGACGAGCGGCCAGACCAGTGCGTTTAGGAGCAGAGGGAGGGAATAAAGCGAATAAAAAGCAAAGCAACCACTGGGCCAAGACTGGGGTGGGCGGGCGCGTCTGTGAGACGCGGGCAGGGGGGTGCTGGGCGGCAAAGGGGAGCAGCGACCCTGGGGAGGGCTGGGGGCGCCTGCTGCGGTTACACAGACACCCCCCTCCCCCGTAGCGCCGTGGGGTTTCGCTCCCCGTTTCCCGCCTGCTAGCAGCTGCGCAGACATTCGGGATCCTCGTGTCCTGGTGAGCACCTGACCCCTCTGTCATTGTGAAACGATTCGTTTACCCCCAGTAACAGCCTTCCTTTGTTCTGAAATCCGTCGTTTTGACGTGAGTGTAGCCACGTCAGCCCGGTGGACGTGTGCCGACCCTTTGAACGTTCACCCCTCTGTGTCTTCACACTTACAGCTTGATTCTTACAGACCGGGGACCGTTGTCGTCGGGCTTTTTAAATTCGAAACGACAAGCTCCGCCTTTGAGTTGGGGTGCGCGGGCCTTGCGTATTTCACGCAACCCTTGAAACAGCGGAGCTTGAAGCTGCCGGATAGGCTTCCTTACCCGCCGGCACCCCCCCCCGCCCCCCGCCCGTCTGCTACTTTTCTGCCTCCTGCAGATCAAAGGCGTTTTAGAATTTCCATTCTCTCTCCTTGGCTGTCCCACTAGCTAACGCTCTTCACGTTTTAGCCGCTGCTTTAGGGCTCACCGCGCACACCCGTGACATCACGGGCTCCCTCCGGCCGCCGCTACGCCCACCGCCGCCCACGGGCGAGCCTGAAGCGGGGGCGCTCCCAGGCGCCCACCCCGGTCCCGGTCCGTCTGGTATTTTGTCAAGCAGCTGAGCCAGACGGCGGCAACTTGCGCGATCCTCAGGGTGCACGTGTTTTGCCGTAAAGCCCCGTCACGGGTTGCGATTATTTTTGCTTCTTCAGTTACCTTTTCAACAGATTTAAATGATGAGGGTGTGTCCTGTGGATGTGACGGTCTGACAGGTGCGCTGCCTAGTGTCCCTCGCTCCTTTGCGGGGACGCAGCTGGCGTCTGGTGTCCCTCCCACCCACCTGGGGACTCGTGTTAACGGGTCTTGCAGCCCGAGCCTGCCAGTGACCGGTGATCGCTTCTTTCAGCTCCCGCACACCCGCCAAGGTCTTTTTTTTGCCTTCAGCGTTGAAGATGCTCTCACCGGGCGCACGGCTCAAGGTGGGCGGGGATCTTTCTCCCTTCGGCACTTTGAAGGGGCCGCTCCACTCTCTCCTCCCCTCCACACCCCAAGGGGGCCCTGAGCCCCTGCCTCTGTGCAGGTCTCTTTTCGCGGGCGCCTGTGGCCAAGCTGCCCCTGGAGCCCCGGCTCTGAACCGTCGCCTTAACTCGGGAGTCGGCCCTGCTCCATCCTGATGTTCCCTTTGCCACCTCTCCCCCGGCCCGGGATGCTCGTGCGTGACGCGCTGGGCGCCCGCCCGGCTCATCTCCAGCCCCTTGGGGACCACCAATCTATTCTCTGCTGTCCAGGGCCTTCAAAACCGCGTCTCGTAGGCTCCGTCTCGATTCCGTTGTCCCTGGCGCAAGGGCCAGCCGGGGGTCACCACCTCCTGGAAGCGGAAGCCTCGGTTCCTTTCTTTCCCGAGACTTCCTTCCCCGTTTCGCTCTGGATAGTTGTTGCTGCATCTTTAACTCACTGGTGTCTCAGCGTCTAACCGGCCAGCCGTTCCTCCGGCCCAAAGTGCTTCTCACCCCCGACGTGGCTCTCACCTCCGAGCTCGCAAGTGCCCGGAAACAGAGGTGGCGGCTGCAGGAGTTGTCATCCGCGTCCCGACGGAGCCGCTCCGTCAGCTGGGTTCGCTCCGCGCTGTGGGTGCGTTTTCCTGTTTCCTCGCGCGCCTGGCACTTCCATTAAAACTTCGGTTTGGAAACCGCGAGACACTGACAGGAACCTGCAACAGGAAGGAGCGTCCCCATGTGCCCCCAGCCAGTGTCCCAGACGCTGGCGTCGTCCTCGGCAGCAGGACAGTGAACAGACCGGCACGTGGACACGGCCAGGGCCCCACTGGGTCCAGGACGACAAGTTCACGCATATCCGTGTGCGAGTGTGCGACTGCGTGTGCGTGCGGCCGTGAGGGACTCTCTCACACGGAGATCTGCGTTGCCGCCACAGGCACCACACGGGGCTCCTTGGCGTCCCCCAGCCCCGCCCAGCGGTAGCCACCTCCCGCCCTCCTTCTTCCCTGCCCCCGTCCCTCACCCCAAACCACTGATCATCTGCACCCCTACGGCCTCATCGTTTTGAAAACGTCACGTTTTTGGGGGGGGGGCTGCGCTGTGGGGCTGTCGTGCGAAATGCTGCTGCAACCAGGTGTGCACACCCCCCCCGCCCCCCTCCAGTAGCCGGGACACCGTCTCCATTTCACTGGAGTGAAGGCCCAGGGGCCTGTGCACGGAGTCCCACAGTGAATGTCCCGCTCCCGGCGGGGCCTCCCCCAACCAGGAGGGCTCCGGGCCTTCGGCGTCCTCGTGGCACGCACTGTCCTCCTGGCCGTGACTTCGGCTCCCCTGCCGGGCAGGGGCTGAGGCCGAAGGTGTCCCATCTGCTCGCCGGCGCCGTCCCTTGCCGAGGGACGTTTCTGCTGGCGTCCTTTGCCCCCTCTCGAACCAGGCGGTAGGCTCGCGCACGGCGGCGCTTAGAGAGCCCTCCTTTACACAAACCCCCCCTCAGACGGGCGGTCTGCGAGCGTCCTCCCCGGCTGTGGCGTGTCTTGTCACCTTCTTAACGGGGCGAAAGTTCTACGTCTCGATGACGCCCGCCTGTAGATTCTCCCCTTCCACGGATCGTGCCCCTTGTCTAAGAATTCTTTGCCAGCCCTGGGTCTCAGACACGTTCTCGTGTGTCCTTCCACAGCTGTCAGCGTCCGTGCCGTCCGCCTTCAAATCCGGGGTCCGCTTCGAGTCCGTCGTTTTCACCGGGTGAGAGGTCAGGTTCATTTCTTTGCCCGTGATGTCCAGGGCTCCAGCACCCTGCGTTGCAAAGACCGTCCTTTCTGGCATCCAGGGTGCCCCCAGGCACTACCGACCCGCCCCTCCCCCACCCTGTGTGCTGCTCTCCTTAGGGCTCTGTCCCTGTGACCCCCCCTGACCCCCGAGCCTAGTGTGCCCCCCCTCAACCCCAGGCACCGACTGCGTTGGAATGACTTCAACAGCCCTCAGACAACCCTCTGAACACGTCTCGACCTCTCGGGGTCCCCTGAGGCCTGGTGTATGTGTGGGGAATGACCAGCCGAGACTTCCTGGCCCTTTGACGTCCTGGCCTCCTTCCATTCGTGAAGCCAAAGTCCTGCTGCTCCTCCTGCCCACCCACCTGTGGATATTAAAGGGAAGAAGACTTCTGTTCAAGATGGCGGCACAGGCAGCCATGGCTTGTCTCTTCACACAACCACAACCAAATCACGACTAAAATACAGAACCACCATCGCTCAGAAATGGCAGAAATTGAGTTGAATAGAAGTCTGACAACTAGGGAATTAAACCACGTCCACCCAAACTGGCAGGAGGAACACAGACACAGAACAGGCTGGTCTCTCACCCACATGTGGTGGATAAAAATTCGGGAGGGATATCTCAGGAGCGAGGGGTCCCAGCCCCACACCAGGCCCCCCAGCCCAGGGTTCTGGTGCCAGGAAGAGAATTCCCCACAACTTCTGGCTGCAAAAATCAGTAGGGGATTGAGTTGGTAGAAGAAACTTCTGGAGCCCCAAGCAGTGCCTCTTAAACCCCCCCCCACACACACACAAAGACTCACCTACTCAGACTCACTCCCCCTGAGCTCCAGCACCGGGGTAGCTGCTTGAAAGGCACCAGTGGCATACAGGGAGGCACCGAAGTGTCTGGCATCAAGGCGAGCAGTGGCCATGGCCCCTTTTCTGGGCCCTCCCCCCATAAATCCAGCAGACTGGTACCAGCAACCTGGCTAACACTGTCCGACCTGCCTTGGAGATCCCGAGACTCTTCCTCACCCAAGCTGGTTTTTCATATGAATGGCTGGTCTTGGCTCTTGCCTCACAGCTTCCTAAATCCTCTCAAACAAGCGACATCTGGTCTCACTGAGCCCCAGGCCGGCACTAGCAGCAGCCAGCCCAGATTCATGGCTTGGCTTCGCCTGGGAATCTCCAAGCCCAGCACAAGTAGCAGCCATCTCAGATTGCTTCATAGCTCAGGAAGGGTGGCCTCGGGCAAAACACAGGTGGGGGCTGACCTTGCCCTCCACTGCCCAGGAAACCCCAGGCCCAGTGCACTCATTGGACAGCTACAGACCACGTCAGAGCACCACCACCCTTACCCTGCACAGCTGATCCTCCACAGAGGGCAGAGGTTGGTGGTCAGTGGTCACAGCCAGTCTTTGCAGCTGACCGGCCTGGGTAAATCCCTCCCATTGACCTGCCAACATCAGGTCAAGGCTGGACCACAAGAGGAGCATGTACTCAGCCCACACGAAGAACACACCTCGAGGTCCCAGCTTGGGTGGTAGAGGAGGCTGTGCCACTGGACCCCACAGGACACCTACTGCATTAGGGCCACACAACCAAGACAAGGAGTCAAAGCAGCTCTACCTTCTAATACATAGAAACAAACACAGGGAGGCTCCCAAAATGAGGAGACAAAGAAACACGGCCCAAATGAAAGAACAGATCAAAACTCCAGAGAAAGAGCTCAACAAAATGGAGACAAGCAACCAACCTGTCAGATGCGGAGTTCAAAATACTGGTGATCAGGATGCTCAAGGGGTTCAGTGAGGACCTCAGCAGCGTAGAAGAGACCCGGTCGGAGACAAAGGGTACACTAACCGAAAATGGAGGGAGTCGAGAGTCAAGTCAGTGACTTGGAACACAAGGAAGCAGAACACAACCGTGCGGAACAAAGGAGAAAAGAGAATCCAAATAAATGAGGGCCGTGCAAGAAGCCTCTGAGACGACTTCCAGCACTCCAACATTCCCATCCTGGGGGTGTCGGAGGGAGAAGAGCAAGAGCAAGAAATTGGAAATTAATTTGAAAAAAAATGATGAAAGAGAACTTCCCTAATTCGGTACAAGAAATGGACATGCAACTGCAGGAAGCAGAGAGGGTCCCAAAGGAGCCCACGCAAAGACACGTCGCAATGAAAATGCTAAAGGCTAAAAAGACAAAAAAGATGGCCCGGGGGCTGGGTGGGGGGCAGGCGAGGGGACTAAGAAGGACAAACAGGTAGTTGCAGAGTGGCCACGGGGATGTACAGTACCGTGCAGCAACCGGAGAAGCTGCAGAACTTACTCGAATGACCCATGGACATGAGCAAAGGTGGGGGGCTGGCCTGAGGGAGTGGGGGATGCTGGGTGGAGGGGGGCACAGGGGGAAAGATCAGGACCACCGTGATAGCATAATCAATAAAATAGGATTTAAAAAATAGAATAAGAGATTACCACCAAAAATATAAAATAAAATAAATAAAAAATAAAGAGATGAAATTGAGGGTTCCAGTTGCAGACAGCAGGGGAGCGGGGGGGGGGGACCCAGAGCAGCATCCCCAGGAGGCAGCCTGGGGGTGCAGGGGGGGCCCTGGACATGGGGTCCCCAACTGAGCAAAGACCCTGGCAGCCCCTGTGTGGAAGCAGGGGTCCCCCGGCAGACCCCAGGCTGATCCTGGGGCTTCACAGCTGGGGGTGCCGTTCGGGTGGGGGGGACGGAGGGCTGAGATGGGACATGCCCTGCAGTTCAAGTCAGGTTCATGTAAGGAAATTACAGAAGTGGCCCCGGCTGGTGTGGCTCAGTGGATTGAGCTCTGGCCTGCGAACCAAAGGGTCACCAGCTCAATTCCCAGTCAGGGCACAGGCCTGGGTTGCAGGCCAGGTCCCCAGTAGGGGGCGCATGAGAGGCAACCACACATTGACGTTTCTCTCCCTTTTTCTCCCTCCCTTCCCCACTCTCTAAAAATAAATAAAATCGTTTTTAAAACTTTTTTGAAAAAAGAAAATAAGGAAGTGGCACTTGGCCACCTGGCTTCCCACCATACCCACGGGCCCTGTGGGACATGCCTCCTGGCCATGGAGGACCCTCACACCTGCAGCCAGGCTGGCCCCGTGTGGGGAGAGGTGTGGCTGACCCGTGGTCCCTGGGGACCCAGAGCAGTGGGACAGCAGAGACAGGACGTGCTGAGAGTGAGGGGCCGGTGAGTGGGCCAACCCCAGAAGTAGCCGGCCTCAGTTTCCCCACCTCGGAGGGGAACACTGCTTCCCGAGGTGGACGCCAGGCTCCCACCTGCTCCGGGGTGCTCCCGTCATCCGCGTACACCCGGGGGTCTGCTCCGAGCTCCAGAAGCACCTCCACAGCCTCCAGGTGGCCCCCGAAGGCAGCTCGGTACAGCGGCGTCCGGCCGAAGGCGCCCTGCGGGAGGGATGCCCTGAGCCAGGCCCGCACCGGAGCTGCACCTGCCGCCCGCAGCCCCGGCGCCCACCTTGCAGTTGGGGCTGGCGCCCTGCTCGGCCAGCAGCCTGATTGCCAGGGGCTGCCCGCCGGCCGCCGCTTCGGACATCGGCGTGTTCCCGCGGGCGTCCTCACACTCCAGCAGGGCCACACGCTGCTGCCGCCGCCGCGCCAGGCCAGCCTCGTCGTGGCCCACGCCCTCGCTGGTCAGCAGCTTGTCCACCTGCACCCAGGCGGCGTCACCTGCGCCCCGCTGCCCGCCCGCCCCGCTGCCCCGCCCCCGCCCCGCGCCCCGCTGACCTCCCGCAGGATGGCGGTGATCTCCCCCAGGTTGCCGTCGAAGGCTGCGTCCAGCAGGCGCGCCCGGCGCTGCTGCTCCTCCTGCCGCCGCAGCTCAGCCTTTGCCTCCT
The DNA here is from genome assembly GCA_004027475.1 of Anoura caudifer. Classification (NCBI taxonomy): domain Eukaryota; kingdom Metazoa; phylum Chordata; class Mammalia; order Chiroptera; family Phyllostomidae; genus Anoura; species Anoura caudifer. The sequence goes on along the minus strand of PVKU01002574.1, from coordinate 164,836 downwards.
CCTCCCGCTGGCGTCGGGCCGCCTCCCGCTCCCGGTGCACCAGGGTCAGGAAGGCCTGCAAAGGACACGACCCTGATGTCACTGTCCTCCACTCCTGAGGGGCCCGCATGCTGAGCTTTCGCCCCAAGGACCTGACCCCACAGGCCCGGGGTGCAGGCTACGGGGAGGCCCGCACCTCCTGCTGCAGCCTCTCCATCTGCTCCAGGTACTCCCGGTGCTCCTGGCGACGGTGGGCCAGCTCCTTCCTCGCCCGGAGCCGCCTGAAGGCACACTGGAGGACAGTGGCTGCCTGGTCCTCCGCAGTGGGCCCTGGGTGGGGAGAGAGGTCCTGGACCCAGGCTGCCGTCCAAGCTGGTCCAGGCGGGCGGACCTGGGCTCTGACGCCAGGTGTGTGAGTGCAGCCGGAGCGGCAGCCTCGCCCACCTGACCCGCCCGAGGGGCCAAGATCCCAGTTCCACAGGCCCGGCCAGAGCAACCTGGCCACCGGCAGGGAGCGAACGAGGAGGGGTGAGGAGGGCCCCAGGGAATGAATGAGAAGGACCCCGGTCTCCGCAGGAAGTCTCCAGGCACAGCTGGGACACTGCCGGCCCTCTGAGCCGCACCCCCAGCCCCTCCCTTGGGAAGACAAGCTGCAGACCTTGGCAGGGAACCAAGGAAGGCTGAGAGAAATGGCCTCAGGCAGGGAAGTCACTGTGGACCCCACAGGGTCCACGCCCCGGACAACGGGGCGCTCAGGCAACGCACCCCAGGCTGGCCAACAGGGCGAAGGAGGGGACTCAGCCACAAGCCAACCGGCCCCCAGGAGAGGGCACCCTGCGGGGACAGGCCACACCACAACACGCAGGGCAGCCTGGCCACCTGCGTGCGGCACGCCCCGGACCGCTGGCCTTCATGAACGGTGGCCTGGCCTGCCGGAGGCTCGGTCACATTCAGGAGGGGGCTGAGGGGCAGCTGGGCCGGGGCCAGGCCACGGGAGGGAGGTCCAGGGGAAGATGGCACTCGGGAAGCCCCGTGGAGGCCGTGTCAGGAAGACAGGGCCTGCACCCAGGCCCGGGGCTCAGGCCCCAGGAAGGAGCCAGAAGGAGGCATGGGGCACCACGCCCCCTTTTCCTGGGAAGGCTGCGGAGGTTGGCTCCAGCCACCGGGGGGCGACAGCGCACAGGGCAAACAACACGGTGTCCCGTGTTCTGGGTGGAAGCAGGGCGGTGGGAGCCTGCGGTGCTGGAGGGTGAGGGGAAGGGGCTCCCAATGAGGCTGCACCCTGGGGAGGTACAGTGCCGGCTGCCCAGCCCAGCCCTCCCCTCACAGGAAAGCAGGTGCTGGGGAGGCGGGAGCAGGGAGGATGGGGCTCCCCACTTGCTCCTGGGAGGGGCGTGCAACAGGCTCTTCCCCCAGCACATTCACACGCCTGCTCATCTGCACACGCATGCACAGTGTCATGCACACACATGCATACACACTCTCCCAGATGCACACTCACACGTACACCCTGGGAGACCCGGCCCAGGAGAGCCTGCTTCTCGCCAGCCAGCCCCGAGCCCTCCCGACCCGCTGCGGGCCTCGGAGCGGGGGCGGGGCGCGGCTCTCACCTGCAGGGGCCTCTGGGCGCTCAGGGGACGCAGGCCCCAGCACCTGCTGGCGGCTCACTCCCGGCTTCGCTGGGGGTGCAGGGCGTCAGTGAGGTCGGGGTGTGTGCCCATCCCCCCACCAACCTCAGGAGGCATTTATGGGCCACCCGTGGGGCCGCTGCTGCGTCCGGGCTGTTAGGGAGCATCCACCCCCCCACCCCCACAGCTTTAACAAGCGACCAGGCCGCGTCCCACATGGCACGCACAGGGCACACTCGTGCCACAAAGGGGGGCAGTGCCCGCAATGTGGAAGGCAGCACCACCCTGCACCTGGGCCCCGAAGCCCCAGGGGCTGGGGAGCCCAGGTGTGCCAAGGTCTCAGGTAGGCGCCCCACTGCTGGCCCTCCCCACCCTCCTCCCTTTCTGTGTGTCCACCCTGTGCCGGGGCCACAGTCCCCCCATCCCCAGCCTCCGGGGCAAAGGCTGAGCCAGGGGTGCAGGCAGGGCTGGGCCAGGCGAACCGGTCCAGCCAGTGTGGCAGAGCCGGCGGGTGGGCCTGGGCGTGGGTGTGAGTCAGCTGCCCGGCTGGGGAAGCGCTGGGGCGGAAGCCATCGGGAGCCTCCCTCCCAGCGGGAAGCCCAGGGGACGCTGGCTCTCAGGCTGGCCCTGCGTCCCCCACACTCAGAGGCTGGCTGGGGGGCTCCTCGGGGCTCCGTTCCCATGGGCAGAGTAACCGGACCGCCAACCAGGGCAGCCTCCAAAGCCCCTGCCATCCCACCTCACTCCACAGACGGAGCCTTTCAGGGCCCAGTCTCTGCCGCCAGCCCCCAGGGCCCGCAGGCCCCGGGAATCTCCGGGCTGGGCCGGAGGCTCCATCCTCCGCACTGTGTTCCCAGCGCTGGGTGGCTCTGCCCTGCTGGCCCGGGGCTGGTGCTCCGTGGGGCCCTGGGCCAGTCTCCCGCCCGAGTGGGTCGGACGGCCTGCGGCCATGGCGGGCCCGTCAGCAAGGCCAGTGTGGATGGGGGTGCAGCTCCTGGCCCTGGGGGCTGGAGTCTGAGTCCTGGGACCAGGGACGGGACGGGGTGGGGGTGCCCGCCCAGGGCAGGACGGGACTCGCCCTGCGCACAGCCGGCGGTCTGGCGGGTGAGCGTCACCTCCTGCAGCTCTCCCCAATCTCCCTCCCAGTCTGGCCGGGGAGGCCCGTGGCCCGTAAAGTCCTGTGCCCTGTGTCAGCACGTTAGTCAGCCTCCGCCGGGGGAGCCGCCGCCGCCAAGTCCCTATAAACTCCGCGGCGTGGCCGGGCCCGCCGAGTCGGCCCGTGAGGCCCACAGGCAGAGCCAGGGCCGGAGTCACGGCGCCGCGGGCACCAGCCAAGGGACAGGGCAGGCACGAGGGACAGCGGCCGCTGAGGGCCCACTGTGGCCTTCGGGGCTGCCCTCCGGGCCCCCAGGAACAGACACCAGATCCAAGCCATGTCTGGGAAACGGAGCCGAGCTCGTAAAGCCCGAGCCAGAAGGGCGGGCAGGGCCCAGCAGGCCGCAGGGCAGCAGGGCCCTGAGGCCAAGCCCCCTCCCTCCCACACAGAGGGCCCTCGGGATGAGACAGGGGTGGCCCCTGTGGGGCACGTGACCAGCAGCAAGCCAGCTCCCCAGGGACACCCCAGGGTGGCCAGGCCAGAGCAGCCACAGGCAGCAGAGAGCCCAGTGCCAGCCGCTGCTCCGGGGTCCCAGCTGGCGCTAGTCCCCACCGTGGACATGGAAGGCTGGCGGGTCGGGGGCCTCATGCCCAACTTGGGCCCCGGGCTGCTGAGGCCCCACGAGGTCCCGCTGTGCCTGGCCCAGGAGCAGCAGCTGCTGGAGGACCGGCGACGGCAGGTCCAGCTGCAGATGCAGCTGTGGCAGGAGGAGCAGCTGTGGCTGCAGCAGCTGCAGGAGGAGCAGCTGTGGCGGGAGCAGCTGTGGCAGGAGGAGCAGCTGTGGCTGCAGCAGCTGCAGGAGGAGCAGGCCTGGGTGCGCATGGAGGGGCTGGAGCTGGCCATGGCCCTGGAGCGACTCCGGAGCGAGGGCCTTGAGGCGCTGCCCGCCCAAGGCCAGGTAAGGCCTGGGGGGCCTGGCTGGCAGAGGCTTGGACAGCCTGGGGGCGGGGGGTGACCGCGTGAGCAACCTAGAGGTGCCTGCAGAGGCCCGGGAGGCAGGCCGTGGGCCCCTTGTCACAGCTGCCAAGTGGGGCTGGTGCTGCACAGGGAGCTGCGGAGACCACTTGGCGGCAGGCCTTCTCAGGCCAGGCTCAGCCGGCAGCGGGTGCCCGGACAGGGTGCCGTCTGGGGGAAACTGAGGCAGAGGTGTTCCTGCAGAGGCCTGGGGCATCCTGGCCAGTTGCATCTGGGGCCAACGCTGGGGCGGACAGGGCGGCGGCCCGGGGGCACAGGCAGCAGGCCGCAGGACTGGGGAGCAGGCCCCCAGCTCGGCGTCCTGGTGCACCCGCCCCTCCTGTTTATTACAGTGCGTGCTCCAGGCTCGACCGCGGAAGCAGCCGGCGGTGCCCAAGCCATCATCCTCATTCCGGGAGGGAGGCTGCCTCAGACGCAGCTGGGGCTATTTGAGGGAAGGCGGGTCTCACCCTGGCTTGGCATGAGACTGGTCACCACCGTCCAGATAGGTCCTACGACCTGGGAGCCCTCTGGGGTCCCGGGCCTTCAGCAGGCCCACCCCAAGCAGAGGGGCCACCCCTGCGGGACAGGGTGGGCTCCCTCAGCAAGCACAGACCCCCACTCAGGCCTGGGTGCTTGAGGAGCCTGGAGTTGCAGCCTGGAGGGGGCTGGCAGCTCAGTGAAAACTTCCCTGAGGACCGTGACGGAGAAAAGAGGGTGTCTGAGAAGGGGAGGGACAGCCAGCGGCCGGGGGCATGGCAGAGGTGTCCGCCTGGCCCACAGCAGGCCTGAGCCTCGGACGAGCTGTCACCATTTGGGCTGGAAGCAGCGGTGGACAGGGTGGCCTGAGAGCAGCAGCAGGCCGGGGGGAGCCGAGGGTCAGGGGAGGCCACGTCCTCAGCCCGGAGTCCCCACGTGGGGTCAGGCCCTGCCCTACCGTGTTGTACAGCTGGGCCCCTCTGAACACTGGCCCCGGGGCCCTGGGCCCCGACCCCAGCCCCAGGGCCTGCAGCAGACCGCTGACCTCAGAGTCCCCAGTGTACCATACCCATGCCTGACTCAGAGGAGGGGTGTCTTCTGGGGGGGAGGAGTGGATCTCACGAGTTAGAGTCTGGGTGGGTGCCCTGGGGGCCGGAAGGCCCTCACTCACCAGCAGCGGCTCTGCGCTGGGCCCCAGGGGTAGGCGGCTGCCGCTTCCCTGAGGCTGCTTTAGGGCCCCCCTTCTTACTGCTCATGCTCCTGGAGGGTGGTAGGCAGGGGAGGGAGGGTGGGCTCAGAGTGGGAGGGGCTGCGGGAACAGCACCACACACACCCTGGGCCTGGTGGACAGTCAGCAGGTGCCAGACGGGAACGCAGGACGGCGGGCACCCCGACCCAGCCCTGCGCCAGCCCCCGGCCACCTGCCTGCCCCTGGGTGTGTGTGCGGTAGCAGCGTGAGTGGGAATGCTTGGCAAGAGCACCTGGCCACAGCTCACCCCCCTCGCCCTTGCTCACCTGTCCCCCACATGCCCCTGGCTCGTCCACGCCCTGGTTCCAGGTCCTGACCACAACCCCAGGGCTGGTGTCCTGTACCCATCTCCCCGCTCCAAAGCACCTGGCAAGCTGTGGGCTGCCGCGCACACCGGCCCCTGTGCACCCCCAGGCCTTCTGTGGGGTCAGCCCAGCAGAGTAGGGGGAGGGGTGTCCTCAGGACCTGGAAGCTACACCCCTCCCCCTGAGTCTGCTTGGCTGACCCCAAAGTTCCTGTCCCTGGGAGATGTCCCCTACCCCTGGCGGGGTCACGGTCCCCGCACCTCCCCCACTGCCGGGCACCCCACTGCAGCACCATTGCTCGGTCATGGTTTGAGCCCGGGCCCGGTCTCTGCCATGTTGGCCCCGGTGCAGGGCTGCTGAGTGCTTGGGACCGGATGACCCTGAACCCGGAGCAAGCAGCGTCTGGTCGGGGGAGGGATGTGGAGGGAGGTGCCTGGAGGCCGAGAGAGGGCTCAGGCACTGTGACCGCAGAGGAGGGAAGGTGCTTGGGAGGTGGCAGGGGGCCCTAAGGGAGGCGCGTGGCACGTGGGCAGCCGGGGCAGCCGAGGGCTCCGCGCGTGGGGCAGAGAGGGTGGCTGTGCGGGGCAGGGTGTGCGTGGGCCCCGTCCTGGCAGTCAGGGTCCCTGGGGCACTCTCGGTGCTCCTGCGGGGTCTCACGCATGCGCAGGGACCTTGCGGAGGCCGGTGCACGAGGGTCCTCGAGTGTGTGTGCACGTCAGGACGTGCCTGGCGACAGTGCGTGCGGGGCCTGGTGTGCACGGAGGGCCCCGCAGGTGTGTGTGGCCTGTTGTGTGCCTGGGGGTCCTGTGCGCGTGGCAGAAGGGTGGGGGTGTGCGGGCCAGGGGTGCGGGGTCCCTGTGCTGACAGGCATGGGCATGGGGTGCCTGTGGGGGGCCGGCGAGTGCGTGGGAGTTGGTGTAGATGTGGGCTCCATCTTCGTGGAAAGGTTTCCGCTGTCGGCAAGGCTCCCCTATAGGCGTGGGCATCAGTGCGGGGGGATGTGTGCACAGGTTCCCTGAAAACCCCTAGGGTCCCAGGTACTTGCGGACATCGGTGTGTTTGGGCAGTCCTCTGAGTCTGCACCAGAGTGGGGGGCGTCCCGGTGTGATAGGGGGGGTTCCCTGTGATCGCAGGGTGCGCAGGCCCAGCTGCGCCCCCAGCTGGGAGCCCTCCCGCAACCTCACCTGCCTCACCTGCCTCCCCAGCTCCTGGGCTGGACCAGAAGCTCCGCCCCTCGCGTCCGGCTGGCCCGTTTCCTAGCGACTGAACCGGAACTTCCCAGTGACCCCGACTTCCGGGGCGAGGGTGAGGGGTCGGGTGCAGGGACCTCGAGTCTTCGGTGGACAGATGGGGACTCGGGACTCCGGAGGTCTCCGAGCGCGCCCGGCGGGGGTCCCAGGGCGCGCCGCTGGGGGGCACGTTGGGGCCGGGGGCGCAGTGGCGGCCCTGGGGCGGTGGGGCAGCGGCGGCGGGCGGGCGGAGGAATGCAGGCGCGCCGCGGGTGGGGCCGCCCCGCCCCCAGGTGCTGCCCGGGCAGGCAGGCGGCGGGAGCGGGCGGGGCGGGGGCGGGCTCGTGAATCAGGCCGCGCGGCGGGCGGGCCGCGGCAGGGAGTGGCCGCCGGACGGACCGGACCGCGAGGCCGCTGGGCGGCGGTCGGCTGCTGCTGCCCTTCTCTTGAGACCCCGCGCACCTGGCCAGGTAGGCCCCCTCCCCCGGCTGGGACGGGGCGGGGCGCGCGGGACGGGGAGGCCGCGGCCGGGCCGGTGGAGCGGGGCAGGGTCGACGCGCGGTGCCCCCCGACTCAGCCTCTCCCGCACGGCCCTCCGGCCGGCACCTGTGCCTGGGCCGCTCCAGGGCCCGGCGGTGGGAGTGCGAAAGCGGCTGTGTGTGCGGGACCTGGACGAGCGAGGCCGGGGGGTAGTGCCGGGGCCGCGTGAGCCGACCTGGAATGGAACCCCCTCGCACGTAGCCGGCCCTGGAAGAGCCGGGTGGGCAGGAGGCCGGGGCAGGTCTGCCGAAGCGGCCTAGCTGACGTGTGGGGAGAGTGCTGGGCCCGGCCCGGACCCTTCCCCGGGGGCGGCCCCGCCCAGGCCTCCATGAGAGCTGGGGCTCCGTCTGGTTCCCTCCCTGGAGTCCAGGCAGGGCCCGAGGCCCGTTCTCTCGTGCTCTCATCCCTGGACTGGGACAGGTGATGGAACACTGCGCCGGGCAACCGCTAACTCCCTGGGTGGCACTGACTCCCTCCGGTGCGCACTCCGAAAACTGCCAACACTGCAGTCCGTCCGCCCATCCGGTGAATCCCTCCCCCACCCACCTCTGGGCTCCTAATGCCCCCAGTTCTTCCTTCAGGGACCCTCCTCCTTCCCCCTCTCACCCCGCCGTACTTGGCACCAGGTCCCCGCCCTCCCTACTGCAGCGAGGAAAAGGAGGAAAAGGATCAGATCCACGGTCTGGAAGTCCCTGAGGGCTGGGACACTTTGTCAGGCTGGTGTCAGAGGTCAGAGGTCAGCACCAGGGAACGGATTCCTGCTGAGTCATCGGCGGGGAGAACCTGCCCTGCCGGAGGGCAGGCGCAGGCAGGCCCGTGTGCGTGGATGCCCACCATTCTGGGCTGGGGAGTGGCGGCTCTCCAGATCACACAGTCCAGGGGTGCCGATCCACGGAAGGAGATAGGAGAGGACTGGCCACACTGTGTCACCGGGGCTGTTGGGACAGCACCCCACAGCAGTGGCACCCAGGTGTCCCACACTTCTCACCCCCAGGGAAAGGGGCCCGTGAAGGTGCCGCAAGTCGCTGTGCACGACTGAGCCCTGACTCCTCCGGTCAGCCAGGGCCACCATCCCGGAGTCTTGCAAGAGGAGGAGGGGTGGGGCTCTCCTGCGGGAGGAGGACAGGTGTCCACGTGCTCACAGGACACGTGTGGACAGGCCCTGGGAGCTGATGTGAGGCCCCCACCTGGTCGGCCGGGCTGCGGGAGGCCAAGGTGTGGGTGGAGAGGCTCGCCCGGAGCCCGGGACAGCATGATGGCCGCAGCAGAGGGCTCTGACTTCATGCGGAAAGCCTCGGGAACGCAGGGCGGTGACAGGCAGGCTTGAAAAGTTCTTGCCACGCAGGCCTGGGCTTGGCTGAGACCTGGAACAGGCCTCCAGGCTCACGGGGGGAGGAGGCTGCAGCTCAGGCAGGGGTGTGAAGGGGCCTGTGGAGAGGGGCTTGCCTCCTGGGGCTCAGAGTGAGACCTTGTAGGGTGGGTGCAGGGGTGGCCAGGGGCTGTGGATGGGGCTCAACCTGCCCCCCGGCCAGAGGCATGTAGGTGATGAGCTCTGTTCTGTGCTCACCTTGGGCCAGGTGTGCCATCGGGGCAGCCCTGCAGCTGCAGGTTGTGGGGAAGGCGAGGAGCTGGGGAGGCCCCGGGTGCATGGCCCTCGGCCCGTTGTCAGGGCTGGACAGGCCGTCAGCCACTTGTCTGGCCCACACAGTGCCAGGGGCCCACAGAAAGTCATTGTCATAAAATCAGAAGAAAAACGTGAATGTCGTAATAAAGAAGCCAACCTGGATTATGTTTTCATTATACCAACAGTCATATTGTGGGGGGAGGGGACCCTAAAGCAGAAGTGCATGTCCTGAGTGGGGCTTGTGTGGGGCCAGAGCCCTGCCTGGGAGCTGGGGCACCGGCCCTCCCTGGGTCCTGGTGAGGGCTGGGACCCAGGGTGGGTGGCCAGAGCCCTAGGAGACAGTACTCTGCTGATGTCGCCCAGCTGGGGTCTTTCCTAGGGTACCGTGTGCCTTAAAGGCCCCCAGGCCTGGGCAGACTGACAGCCCCGCCACAGTGTGTGGGAGGATGAGCGTGGGGAAGTGGGCGCAGGGCCGCTGCCCTGGTAACAGGTCTTCCTGCCCTGCCCCCAGGCCCCTGGCCCCAACATGGCCCGCCGCTCCCAGAGCTCCTCACAGGGAGACAACCCCCTGGCACCCGGGTACCTGCCGCCTCACTACAAAGAGTACTACCGCCTGGCCGTGGACGCATTGGCCGAGGGCGGGCCGGAGGCCTACAGCCGCTTCCTGGCGTCTGAGGGCGCACCTGCCTTCCTGTGTCCTGAGGAACTGGACCATGTGACCCGCCACCTGCAGCCCCCACAGCATGTCACCCACGACCCCCCTGAAGGCAGCTCCCCCAGCGTGGACATGGATGGCTCCTCGGGCACCTACTGGCCTGTGAACTCTGACCAGGCAGTGCCTGAGCTTGACCTGGGCTGGCCCCTGACCTTCGGCTTCCAGGGCACTGAGGTCACAACACTGGTGCAGCCACCACCGCCGGACAGTCCCAGCATCAAGGACGAGGCCCGAAGGATGATCCGCTCTGCCCAGCAGGTGCGCTGCCCTGGGCTCAGCGGGCAGTGGGAGATGGCCTGAGCTGGACTTGGGAGCACGCGGGGCGGGGGAAGGGGTGGTGAAAGGCCAGACGAGAGTGTGCAGTCTTAGGGGCCAGGGCGGGGCAGCTGCAGCAAGGGCTCCCTGGCTGGCTTCCCGGTCACCAAGGGTCTGCTTGTCACAGGCTACAAGCTGCATTCTCCGCACAGCTGTGCTCGCCAGTGGTGGTCAGCGCATCGGGGGCACGGAGGCTCCTGGGTGGGTGGGGCCTCCCAGCCTCCTCCTCCAAGTGATTGTGTTGACCCAGCTGAGGGCTGTTCATGCCCACCACGCAGCTGGCCAACAGCAAAGGGGCCTGTCAAACCATGTAGACAGGCAGCAGGTCCAGACGCTGAAGACCACCGTTTCTGCCCTCAGGATTAGGGTGGCTAGGACATCTGGGGGGGGGGGGTGGGATTGCCATGGTTTCACTCATCTTGCCTTCGCCCCATCCAGGGCTCTGACCCTGGGTGAGCCCCCAGCCCCAGCTGAAGGGCAGCCCTCCACCGGCAGGGTGCCAGCCTTGTCCCTGCCTAGGGCTCCACGTGGGCCACCCGCCCGGCCAGCAGCCGCACACCTGCTCACCCCACCCCCACCCCTTTCCCGACGGGCCCCACCCTCCCCCGGGGTGGGCTGGTGGCCGTTTTGTAGTTTGTGGGTGATCCAGAATTACGGCTAGAGAATGGTGGGGCAGCAGAGGTTTCTGCCCTCGGGCCCTGACCCGACCCCGCAGGTGGTGGCCGTGGTGATGGACATGTTCACCGACGTGGACCTGCTCAGCGAAGTGCTGGATGCCGCTGCACGCCGCGTCCCTGTCTACATTCTCCTGGATGAGATGAACGCACAGCACTTTCTAGACATGGCCGACAAGTGCCGTGTCAACCTTCACCACGTGGATGTGAGTGGCGGGCGGGGGTGGGGTGTGTAGGGAAGGGAGGAAGACCCCTCGACACCTAACGCCTCTCTCCCCAGTTTCTGCGCGTGCGCACTGTGGCAGGCCCCACCTACTACTGCCGCACTGGGAAGTCCTTCAAGGGCAACATAAAGGAAAAGTTCCTCCTGGTGGACTGTGCGGTGGTGATGAGTGGCAGCTACAGGTGCGCGCAGCCCCCGCAGCCCTAGCACCTCTCCACCCGAAGGCCTCCTCTCCACAGCCCCTCCCGTCCTCTGGCCCCGCCCTCTGGCCCCGCCCCACCCAGTCTGCTTCCTTGGGCTGTGTGTCCGTCCTCTGGCTCTGGCCCCGCCCCCGCCTCTGGCCCCGCCCCTCCCCACCCAGTCGGCTTCCTTGGGCTGCTGCGTCCTGTCCCCTGGCTCTGGCCCCGCCCTCACCTCTGACTCTGGCTCCGCCCCACCCCCAGCTTCATGTGGTCCTTCGAGAAGATCCACCGCAGCCTGGCGCACGTGTTCCAGGGTGAGCTGGTCTCCAGCTTCGACGAGGAGTTCCGCATCCTCTTCGCGCAGTCTGAGCCGCTGGTGCCCACGGCCGGGGCGCTGGCCCGCATGGACGCTTACGCCCTGGCTCCGTACTCGGGGGCCGGGCCCCTCATGGGCGGCCCTGGGACCGGGGCGCCAACCCCTTTCTCCTTCCCCAAACGAGCGCACCTTCTGTTCCCACCTCTTAGGGAAGAGGGCCTGGGCTTCCCCTCCTTCCTAGACCCTGACCGTCACTTCCTGTCTGCCTTCCGCCGGGAGGAGCCGCTGCGGATGCCCGGCGGGATGCCCGGCGGCACCCTGGAGCCACACGCGGGGCTGCGGCCACAGCCACGACGGTGGGACGCAGAGGCCGGGCCAGGTGCTGAGCTCGCAGGCCCGCGGGGCTTATTCCAGGCGCGGCACCTGGAGATGGACTCCTTCAAGCGGCACAGCTACGCGGCCGCTGATGGCACCACCGGCGCCGTGGAGAACTTTGCGGCCGCGCGGCAGGTGTCGCGGCAGACGTTCCTCAGCCACGGCGACGACTTGCGCTTCCAGACCAGCCACTTCCACCGCGACCAGCTCTACCAGCAGCATTACCAGTGGGACCCGCAGTCTGCGCCCATGCGCCCGCAGGGCCTATTCGAGAAGCTTCGCCTTGGCCGCCCGGGCTTTGCAGATCCTGAGGAGTTTGCTTTGGGCGCCGGGTCACGCTTCCCCGAGCTTGGCCTGGAGGGACACCAGCGGTTGGACTACGTGCCATCCAGCGAGTCGCGCGAGGTGCGCCACGGTTCAGACCCGGCCTTTGGGGTCGGACCCCACGGCCTAGAACTTGGTGGGGCCCCACGCCCCAACCTGGGCCAGCGCTTCCCCTGCCAGGCGACAGCAAGGCTGGGCCCTGAGAGTGGGCCGGAGGCAGAGCCTGAGCGCAGGGGCGGGCCGGAGGGGCGGGCAGGGCTAAGGCACTGGCGCCTTGCCTCCTACCTGAGCGGCTGCCATGGGGATGACGCTGGCATGGAGGGCCTGCCAGCGCCCATGGAGACCGAGGCCTACGAAGACGATGTGCTGGCTTCCTCGGGGGGTAGGGTGGCCACTGGGGACCTTCTTCCTTCGGCCTTCCGAGCGCCCGTGCCCTTCTTGACCAAGGGGCCAGTGCCTGGCCAGGGCAGCGGTGGCGGCGAGGGTCCAGAGCGCGAGGGCCCGGAGGAGGCAGGCCTGGCCAAGCAGGACTCTTTCCGCTCCCGCTTGAACCCGCTGATCCAGCGCAGCTCGCGACTTCGCTCCTCGCTCATATTTGCGTCGCAGGCTGAGGGCAGCAGCGGGGCCACAGGGGCCACCACCGAAAAGGTGCAGCTGCTGCACAAGGAGCAGGCGGTCAGTGAGACTCTGGGCCCAGGGGGCGAGGCCGTGCGCTCCGCTGCTTCCACCAAGGTGGCCGAGCTCCTGGAGAAGTACAAGGGCCCCGCTCGCGACCTCGGCGCCACAGGGGCCGCAGTCACGGCTGCCAGCCACAGCAAGGCCGTCGCGTCCCAGGCGTGGCGGGAGGAGGTGGCAGCAGGGCCCGGGGGTGCGGGGAGCGAGAGGCGCAGCCTGGAGAGCTGCCTCCTCGACCTTCGCGACTCCTTTGCGCAGCAGCTGCACCAGGAGGCCGAGCGGCAGCCAGGAGCTGCCACCCTCACCGCCGCCCAGCTGCTCGACACGCTGGGCCGCAGCGGCACCAGCAGGTTGCCCTCCCGCTCCCTCTTGACCCAAGGTCTCCCCACCTCTCCACAAGGGCGGGACAGCCCCCCTGTGGAAGCGCCGCACTCGGAGCGGAAAGGGAGCCCCACCTCAGCCTACTCGGAGCAGAAGGGGGGTCCCACGCCTGGGTTTTCCGCTCACAGGGGCAGCCCGACCACAGGATTTACTGCTGAGCAGAAGGGGAGCCCCACCTCAGCCTACCCTGAGCGCAGGGGCAGCCCTGTCCCCGCCTTGCCGGAGCGCAAGGGCAGCCCGGTGCCCCCCGTGCCGGAGCGCAGGGGAAGCCCAGTGCCCGCCGTGCCCGAGCGCAGGAGCAGCCTCACTGCCGCCTTCTCTGGAGAGTCCCCGAAGACTGGCTCCGCGGAGGAAGCGCCCACTGGCCCCATGGAGGTCCTGCGGAAGGGCTCCTTGCGTCTCCGGCAGCTGCTGAGTCCCAAGAGCGACCGGCGCTCAGAGGATGAGGGCAGCTTCCCAGTGCCGCAGGAGAACGGGCGGCCTGAAAGCCCCCGGCGGCCGTCGCTGAGCCGGGGCGACAGCGCGGAGGCTGCCACTGGAGAGGAGCGGGGTCCCCGGGCGCGCACGGCCTCTGCCACGGCCAATGCCTTGTACAGCAGCAACCTGCGGGATGACACGAAGGCCATTCTGGAGCAGATCAGCGCCCACAGCCAGAAGCACCGCGGAGCCCCCGCCCCCTCCCCAGCCCGCAGCAGCCCTGAGCTGGACCGCCCGCCAGCCGCAGGCGGCCTGGCCCCTGACATGTCCGATAAGGATAAGTGTTCGGCCATTTTCCGCTCCGACAGTCTGGGGGCCCAGGGCCGGCTCAGCCGGACGCTGCCCGCCAGCATGGAGGAGCGCGACCGGCTGCTCCGCCGCATGGAGAGCATGCGCAAGGAGAAGCGCGTCTACAGCCGCTTCGAGGTCTTCTGCAAGAAGGAGGAGGCCGGTGGCCCTGGGGGAGGGGACGGCCCGGCAGAGGAGGATGCCAGGGACAGCAAGGTGGGCAAGTTCATGCCCAAGATCCTGGGTACGTTCAAAAGCAAGAAGTGAGTCTCCTGGCCCACCACCCAGGCCAGGGAGCCGCATCGCTGCCACCCGCCAGGCAGAGCACCTAGACCTCGGCCTGGGAGTTGGGAACCTGGCTGGGCACAGCTGGTGCCCAGCTCCACTCAGGGCCCCAGCGGAGGCCCCGCCTCTTGCCCCTGTCCTCCGTTTTGGGGCCGCAGCCGCTCACTGCCTGGTGCCTTATCCCCCCAAGATTCTCACCTCTTAGCACCTTGCTCTCTAGGCCCCCACCCCCCTGTTAGGCATCTGCCTCCAGCCTCCCTTTGGGTTTCAGGTCCCCTTCGGGCCTTCACTCACCTCAGGGACCCATCTCTCTGTGCCTTAGTCCCCGGTTCTCGGGGGCCTGTGTCTCAGGGCTTCTGTGTCTCAGGGCCTCCTGGCTGAGCTGCAGCTGCACTCTGCGGCCCCTGTGCGGCCCCCGGCAGCTCCAATCTCTCCGGGCCCCCCATCTCCTCAGGGCCCCCTGTCTCCATCTTGGGCAGCTCAGGGCTTGTTGCCCTGACCATCTGCCATCTGCCTCCTGACCCCTTTCTTGGTGGCCCATCCTTTTGCTGCGGGGAGGCAGAGGGCCCTGGAAGGGCTGCCCTGACCCCTCCCCGCCAGGCCCCACCAGGCCCCGCAAGGCTCCTGGCCAGCTGTGACAGCACCAGGCCTCAGTGGTGGGTGGTGTGTGGTCCCAGCCCCGTGAAGGGCCCTGCACACCCTGACAGGCCCCCGTGCCTGTGCCTGAGCAGATGAGGTGAAGGCCTGGTGGCTGCTGAGTGCTGCCAGCCCCCTGGTCCCAGGGGTCCTTCCGGGTGCCCCATGCACTGGGTGTGCCCTCGCTCTGCAGGGGCCCTGTCCCGTAGTCTTTCCTCTTTGTCACCAGCCTGCAAACTCCGGCCGACATCCCCCACTTAACCTTTCTTGGATCTTCCTGAACATCAGAGAGTAATTTTTATTTGAAATGACACATTTTGGCACCAAATGCTTGGAAAGTCTCCCCATTGTAGGTGCTACAATTGTGAAATGAGTGTTTCTATTTTTTTTTTAAAGTACCTGTTTAAATTTGAATTGTAAGAACCCCAGTCACTCCAGGGCGAAGGGTGTAAGGAACGGGGGTGCTGGGAGAAGTCGGCAGCTCTGACTCAGGGAACCCATCTACCCTGACAGCTCACAGTCTGGTCACCAAAGCCACCTTCCAGGTGGGGGTGGCAGCAGGGACTTCTGTCCGGGCGGCAAAGGTCGCAGAGAGCCGAATGAGCTGGAGTTCGATGGCAAATATCCCCATGTGGCCTGATGGGGGAGGCGCCCATGAGGGGCATGGAGTCTTCTGGTCACCAGGGACCAATGCCTGGGGGCCCTCGGAGTCCCCCCCCCCAGGCCCCCTGTCTGTGTTCCCATGTGTCACTGAATAACACACAGCTCCTCAAATGTGATTCTGAACATTTTGGTGTTAATAAAACACAAGACAAAATATTCCAACACATTCCTGAATATGCGTAATATCTAACCACCCCACTCTGAATTGCAACCTGTAGCCTCATGCATCAGTACCAGGGCCCCCCCCCCAGGCCACCTTGGGTGCTGTGGTCCTGGAGGGGAGGGCTGGATGCTGGACCAACAGGGGCCACCCGGTAAAGCAGAGGGCTCCTGGGAGGGAGTGGGCCCCGGGAGAGGGGTGGTGTGACCTTGGGGAGTGGCTTCTGAGGACAAAAGACAGGCATGTAGGCTGGGGACAGGCAAGACTTCACCGGGGGAGGTAACTGGGGCCGCAGTGGGGACCTCATTTTCCCTAAAGAGGCCCCGACTAACTTCCAGGGACTCCAGGCGGCCAAGCAGAGCTGGGGCAGGACTTGGGGGGTGAATCCGGGCACTGAGCAGGCGGGGCGGGGCCAGTGCTTGGGCCGGGGGGCGGGGCGGGGGCAAATCCTGGGACGCCGGGCTGAGCGGCGGGCCCAGGAGCCCTGCGGGGTGAGCCCCCGCAGGCAGGGATCGCGGCTCCCGCTCCGGGTCCTGGGAGCAGGGGGAGGCTGCCCAGCGCCGAGTGGCAAACGGTGCCATAGGCTTGCGAGTAGCCCCCGAGCGTGGCCCTCGCGGCCCCCTGGACCCCCTGCGAGGCCGAGGCTCTGAACATCCTCCGGCCGGGACGGGGCTCGAGCCGGGCTTCCCCGGGACGCGGGAGCGAGACCTGCACGCAGTCGGGGGTCCTCGTGAGCGCACGGCTCGGGGGCGGGGGGGGGGCCTGGCGGGAGCGGCCCCCGGGTCCGAGAGGAACTCGAAGTCGCGGTAGGACGCGCGGGCTGGAGCGGGGAGCGCTCACCTGTCGCCCAGCGGGAGGCCTCGCCCCGCGGCCTCGGTCTGGGTCACTCCGGATCAGGGCCTGGATGGCCACCTGCGCGTGGGCCTGCGAGGTCAGGGAGGGCGCCGGCCCCTGCACGTGGGGCTTCCCCTGGGAAGCACGCGGCTGAAGGTCCCCGCGGGCCCGCGGCGCCGTAGGCCCTGGGAAAAGCACTGCGGGGCCACCGCTGTGTGACCTACCCACGGGGGTGCTGGCGGGGACTGCGCCGTTGCCCCGGGGGGCCTTGCCCCTCTCCCCGGACCTCCTGGGGGCGGAGGCTGACGCAGGGGAGCCGCGCTCTGCCTGCGAACATTCTTGGCTCCGTGGAGGTCGTCTGTGGGGTCAGCAGATCAGTCCCCTGGCCGGGAGCCTGGGCCGTGGGCGGTGCGCAGCCCCACAGCGAGGGGCGGGCTGCTGGGGTCACACACCGGCCACGGGGTCCGGGTCCGGGCCGGGGCTGTGCTGAGCGCTGTGTACGTCCCCCGCGGGCCCGCCGGAGAGCAGCTGGGGGGCGGCTGCGGGTCTGAGGGCGCACGCCTGGGGCAGCGGGGCTCTGGGCTCCGTCCCCGGGGGCGCGCCCCCTGGGCCCTCCTCGGTCGGGTCGCGGCGGTCGCCCCTGCGCTCCAGGATCATCTGCGGGAGGGGAGGGCGCTCAGAGGGGCGCGGCTTGGGCGAGAGAGCATCGGCGTCGGGCATCGCTGGGGCAGGGGGAGGCCTGGAGAGGGGTGAGGACGGGGGACTCGGGGGTCACAGAGCGGAGCACCTGGTAGAGGCGGCTGCGGTACTCGGCGGCGGTGAGCTGGGCTCCTTCCGGCACCGGGAGCCGAACGTGCGCCTCCAGCGACCACTCCCGGGCTGGGCAGTGGAACCTGCGGGGAGCCCCCGAGGCGGGAGCGCGGAAGCGAGGCCCAGGTCGAGCGAGCCTCTCCCAGGAGCCCGGGCCCGGCGGTGGGGGCTCTCCCGCCCCTACCTCCGCACATAGGGGTGCTGCAGCGCCTGGGCCGCGGTAAGCCGCTTGTCCGGGGCGAACGCCAAGAGTCGCCTGACCAGATCCAGGGCCTCCGGGGGCGTGTCGGCCGGCAGCAGGGCCTCGAGCGCCTGGCGAGGCCTGCGGTGCCGGGGTCGGTGGGTCGTCCCCTCCCCCGGACGGCAGCCCCCCCCCCCCCCGCAGCCAGCTCTCTGGCCCCAGCTGAACCCTGTCCCTGCCCCATCTAACTAGCGGTCCCCTGGACATAGCGGCTCACCAGATCCCCTCCCGCCTCCCGCACCCAATCAAAGCAGGTCCTCCAGGTTCCTACCCTGAACTGGGCCCACACGGAGGGGCGCTCTTTTTTAAAGTATTCATTCATTCATTCATTCATTTTTAGAGAGAGGAGAAAGGAAGAAGAGAGAGAGAGAAACAGCTGGGGGCCCGGCCCACAACCCAGGCAGGTGCCCTGACCAGGTATCCAACCAGCGACCTTTCTGAGCCACACCAGCCGGGGCACTGGGGCCTGTTTAGCACGACCAGCGGCTGCTGGGCGGGGGTCCTGACGGGCTGGGGGCAAGGATACGGTGAGAGTGCTGGGGCCCAGCCCCCCTGCGCCGGCACTCACCGAGCCCCCACCAGGTGCAGGATCGAGGCGCTGTGGTCCGAGCCCAGAGCCAGGAGGTCTGTGGGGTGGGTGGCAGGAGGGGGTGTGGTCCGGTGGGGCAGCTCAGGGAGGCCTAGGTCCAGCCATCCCTCCTGTCCCCCAGAGTGACCTCGCTCTAGGCCTGGGGCTGTCTGGACCTGTGCACACCCACCTGTGCCTGCCCTTGCACGCCTTACACCTTCAACACCAGGCCGTGCTCATGTGCCTCTGTCCTTGGGGGAGCCCCTGGCCCTCTCCACTCAGAAAAGTGGAGACTTGGGGAGAGAATGGGGTCCCCCACCTGATCCTTTCCTCTCTTGCCTCACCCCCTCCCTCAGGGAAGAGGATGGGTGCCCCACTTCCCCCTACCATATCCCCACTGCTGCCTTCTTCCACCTCTTCCCCCAACCTCCCCTCCCCAGCTCCCAGCACAGTGGGGGCCCCGCCCCGTCACCACTCGGAGGGCTGGGGCTCTGGTCCCGACCTGGCTGGGCCCGCCTTGCAGGCGGTCTGGCTGCTCCCTGACACCCACAGCTGCTCCTCCCTGGGCCCAGCCTTCTCCAGCCCCTTAGACTCCTGGACCCTCCCCATCAGCCTCCCCACCAGTCCTGGTCTGTCATGTGCTGTGTCCCCAAGGCCTGTGCTGTTTCCCAGCGGACCCTGCACACACTCACCCTCCTTGGATGGCGGCGGGATGGTCTGGAGGATTAGCTGCAGCTGGTGGAGTGTGGACGTGCCGGGGAACAGGGGCCTGCCCCGCAGCATCTCTGCCAGGATGCAACCCAGGCTCCACATGTCCACCCCGGGGGTGTACCTGGGGCAGAGGTGGGGCCGGAAGAGGGACATTCAAGGGGGCGGGCCCCAGGGTGCAGGGAAGGGATGGTGTGGAGGTGTAGGAAGGCCCTGGGGGCCTGGCTGGGCAAGAGGGCACAGGGGCTCCTGCAGTGGTTGGGGGTGACGGAATAGGTTAGTGTCACTGTTACCAGCTCGAGAACAGCAGCACCTCCGGAGCCCGGTACCAGCGTGTGGCCACGTACTCCGTCAGGGGCTGGCCCTCCGGCCCCTCGGGGAGGCCGCTGAGGGAGCGGGCGAGGCCAAAGTCACAGAGCTTCACCAGGCAGCTGGCATCGAGGAGAACATTGGATGGCTGGGGGACGGGAGGTGGTTCGGGGTGAGGAGCCAGGGCAGCGGGCAGGGCGCACGGGGGACGGGGGCAGTGTGTGGGGCGCGTGCCGCACCTTCTGGTCCCGGTGGACGACGCCTCCCGAGTGGATGAACTTGGTGGCCCGCAGCAGCTGGTGGAAGATGTAGCGTTTGTGGACTTCCTGCAGCAGCCCGCCCTTGCAGATGACGGCATTCAGGTCCGTGTCTGGGGGGCCGAGCAAGTCCGTAAGTGGGGGAGGGCTGTCCTGGGGGGCACCAGGCAGGCCTGCCCCACGTCGAGCCCTGGCAGGCAGAGGCACCTCTGCCCGCCCACTGCCTGCAGTCCCAGGTCCCACTGGCCACGCTCGGGGCCATGTCCTGGGGGAGCACACAGACGTCTGGGTTCTGCCCATTGTCTTTGTTGGTACAGCCAGAAAGAAGTGTGGGGGCTTTTTCTTATGAGCCTCACTTGAGGACATTTTTCATTGCTTTTCAGAGAGAGAGAGGGCCCGGGGAGAAATATTGGTGTGAGCGACATGGGTCTGTTGCCTCCCCGATGAGCCCTGATCGGGGATCGAATCTGCAGCCTTTTGGCTATGGGGTCGACTCTCCCCGACCAAGCCACACCGGCCAGGGCTGTGGGATTATTTTTAACGCTTTATTTCATGCCTTTTTCTTACAAAACGAGTACAAAAAGGAAGATGCAGCTGCGAACAGCGGACAAAGGAGCCTGGGCGGATGGGTGGGGTGACGGTGCTTACTCCCAAGGGCTGACACGTGCCGGCTGTTTGTTCTCGGGCACAGGGGTGCCGTCGGAGGTGTGGGGGTCTGAGCAGCAGAGGGACACCCAGAGGGAGTGGGGCTAGGACAGTGGGGAGGCCAGGGGCTAAGGAGGCCTCGCTCACCCACTCACCCATGGACTCAAACACCAGGTATATGTCCTTGTCGTTCTCGGCCCGGACCACATCCAGGAGCCTGACGATGTTCGGATGGTCCCCAAATTCCTAGGGAGAAAGCCAGAGGCTGTGCTCTGGGGTGAAGGGGCCGGCCCTCCCCCTGCTTGGGGGAGACTGACCTGGGGAAATGGTCCGAGGCCTCGGCCACTCACCTGGAGCAGCATGATTTCCCGGAACGTTCTCTGGAACGAGACAGAAACACGAGTGTGTGTGGAACCAGAAGGACCCAGAGGGGTTGGCGCTCTTCACCCACACACCCCACTGGACCGTGGGCACCGCTCCTCAGAGCGGTGCCAGAACGGGCTGTGGCTGGGCTCCCAGGCGCCAAGGCAGCGGGGCTGAGCTCACAACCCGGCTCCCGCCCTGCCCCACGACGCCTCCCTCGACTACCTACCTGGGCGTCCGTCTTATTCCTAAAGGCCTCCAAGATTTTCTTGATGGCCACCGCCTCGCCAGTCCTCCGGTCCACGGCCTTCCACACGATTCCGTAGGCCTGGGGAGGAAGAGGTCAGCCTCCCACCGCACCAGCGCCCCCACTTGGCCGCTCTGCAGACAGGGTCCTCCTTCCCACCCTGGCTGCTGGGAGGGGTGGGAGTGTGGAGAGGCTGTGGCTCCCGGTGAGGGCCCTGCCCCCACCCCACCCCACCCCCGGGGCCGCCCAGGAGCCCAGCCTCTTTTGCAGGAGGTGACAGGCAGCAAGGGCGACAGAGGTCAGAGCGGGCTGGGTTCTGGGGCAGGACCCTTCCGCAGGCGCCCAACCCTCTCTCACGTACTCCGACCAGTCCCTTAGCAAGTCCTATTGGCTCCTCCTTCAGAATTCATCAGAATCCAACCGCTTCTACCGCCTCTGCTGCCCCCACCCCAGGCTCAGCACCTGCCTGTCTTGCCTGGTTAGTGGAGACGCCCATTCTGACTGACCCACCTGGCCCCCACCCCCGTCCTCAACAGCGGGCAGGGTGAGCCTTGCAGACGGCTGCCACCTGCCTCTGTGGCACCAACACTGGAAGCCGAAGTCCCCGAAGTCCCGCACCATCGACCCCTCCCCCAGTGTCTCGCATCCAGTCTCAGCGACTCTGCTGGTCCTCCCAAAGCCGAGCAGGGTCTGACCTCGGGGCCTCTGCGCTCGCCACGTGCCCTGTCTGACCCGCTCTTTCTCCCCTCCCCCATAACACACACCCACAGTCACACACCTTCACATACACACTCACAGACAATGCCACCCGCTCACTCGCAATCGAAAACTCACACGGACTCACACACGCCCTTGGCTCCCACTCCACGCCCACCGCGTTTACCAGCTCAGGCCTTCCTGCCCTCCCCCTCAGCGATGGGTGCACGTGGACCCAGCCTCCCGGGGAGTCCCGTGGGCACCGGGAGACGCGGCGGGAGCAGGGGCAGGAGGGTGGGGACAGCGGTTGAGTGCGGCTGCAGGATCACACCTGAGGCCACCGGGGCCCTGGCTGTCCCCTGCCTCCCAGAGCCACGTCCCTGGCAAGTTTCCGGGGAGTAGGCACTGTTTGGGCGCTGTTACAGAAAACTGAGGCTCGGGGACCTGGCCCAAGGCCACGCCTCCAGTCGGTGGAGGAGGCGAGACGCGAGCCTAGGAGTCCCCGCGGAGTCGGAGGAAACAGACCCTGGACTGGCCTTGCAGGTGGCCTGGTCCCGCGGACTCCCGGTTGCTTTCCCGGGCTCACCCCCTTCCCGAGCCGCCGCTTCAGCAGGTATCGCTGGGCTACGTGAGGATCCACCTCCGCGGCGAGCATGCCGGCGGGTAAGCGCAAGGCGCCTGCACACCCCAGCTGGGCTGGAACTGTTGAACCCGGTTGCCTTGGGAACCAGCAGCGGCGCCTCCCTGGCGCTTGCGCAGGGCGGGGGGCGGGGCCTGCAGCTCGAGCCCCGCCCAGTCCAGGGTCACCCAAGAGCCCCTTCCCGCAGCATCGCCCCTCGGCACCGGCCCAAACCCCGGTCCCGGGAGACGGGGCCCTTTTCTGTCCTCCGCCCCAAGGAACCTCCGCATCCGACAGAACCCTCTCTGCCAGCGCTGGGCCGTGGCACGGGCGGTGCGCAGGCCTGGGACGCTCTTCTCCGCTCTGCCTCGCTTCCTCCGGGCTCTGGGATGGTGGTGCTGATGGTTAGGGGGTCATTCGTAGGGGGTCATTCCTGGTCAGGGGCCACGCCAGACCCACCCAGGGCGAGCGGCCGGATTGAGCAGGTGCTGGGGCGCCGCGCTGAACCTGGGGCGGTTCCTTGTGGCCGGGAGAGCAAAGCTGGAGGAGGGGAGGTTGTCAGACTGGCCGAAGAGAAAGCCAGGTGAGGGCCGTAGCCAGGGGTGGAGGTGGGAGCAGATACAGTCCTGACAGCTGGACAGACTGAAGGGAACGAGCGCTGGGCTCACAGACGGAGGCCCCAAGGCCCGAGCGGGGCTGTGATCGGGCGCACCCGAACCCCTCCTTCCCCCACCGTCCCCCATGAACTCCAGAAGGGGCGTTGACGCTGCCGTTGTGCCCCTGAGAATGAGGCCGATAAGCAGAATTGTTCCAACATCAGTGAATTATCAAGTCAATTTTTAGTGTACATTTGACTCATCCATTAGTTGTATTATTTTATGTTTTTATTTTTTATCAATTTTAGAGAGAGCGGGAGGGGGAGAGAGAGAAACATCGATGTGCAAGGGAAACGTGGATCTGTTGCCTCCTGGACCAAACCCACAGCCTAGGCGCGTGCCCTGGCCAGGAAGCTTTTTTGGTACCGGATGATGCTCCAGCCAGATGAGCCACCTGGCCAGGGTCATTAGTTGTTTTAAAACCCGCTATTATATGTTTTTCCTTGGGGCCATTATTTCTACCAACTCCCACTTTCCCTTGTTGAAATATCCTTGCAGATGTCAGTCTTGAGGAGAAGGTTTTATTTTCTCATCAGTCGTTAGTGAAGGGTAAAGTTGGTCATGTGCGGTGGTAACCTTCCACTTTTGAGTGAGTGCATTATCAACTTGGGGTATTCATCATGCAGTAGATAAAAAAAAAATGGACCGTGTATTTATTTACTTATTATTAATGTGAGAAAGAGATTGATTTGTTGTTCCGCTTCTCTAAGCATCATTGATTGATCCCTGTGTGTGCCTGACCCCGGATGGAGCCTGCAACCTTGGTGCCTCCGGATGACCGATCAACCCAGCTTCCGGGCGGGGCTGGACCGCACATTCCGTCTTGGGCTGATCCATGGGCAGTAGGGGGAGCTGGTCAATCAGCGGGATGGCGGGTGGGGGGCATGGGTGTGGTGGTGGCAGGTCAAACCTGCCAATGGTTTGGAACCTCCAGCTTCAACCATTACCAGCCTCCTTGTAACCTAGGAGACCAGACTCGGAAGGTCCCTTGCCCCCACCTCCCAGGCTGAAGGCTGCCCCAGACCAAACACATGGGCCCCACCCTCCTGTGCCGCCATCCCTGGGTGAGGGCCCCACCCCTTCCCTGCCCGTCAGTGTCAAAGTCCGAGTAGATATCTCAGCTGCTGTCCCATCTGTGTCCCGGTTGCAGCCACCGCCCTTCCTGTCTTATGCACAGCCTCCCCCCACCACGCTGGGGGAGCCTAGTGTGCTCCTCCAGCACCCAGTTGTCCTTGGCTTTGTCCTGCTCCCACGTGGGCTATGGTACCCAGGTCACTTCAGGCACCTGCCTGGGCCCCTCCCCAGAGGGCTAGTTGGGGTGATGTTTACAGTGGTCTCTGTAAATATCAGACTCAGCAATGCGGATACCTGAGGAGGTGTGCCCGGCTGGGCGCCCCTCATGGCCCTCTCTCAGGGGCCCCTCAGCGCCCGCCTGCAGAGTGGGGCGGTGGCATCTCCATCAGGGCTTGCGTGGGGCTCTGGGCATTCTTCTGTCTTCCTCTTGTTCCTCACAAACAGCGGTAGGGGGACCCTTAGGAGGAGGCGTGCAGGCCACCCTGGACCACACTCAATGCCCCAGCCCCACTGGTCTGACCCTCAGGGAGGATTGGGGAGCCCAGCCCACAGGCCCTGGCCTCCAGCAAGGCCTCTTGAAGCTGTGGGCCCACTGACTCTGAGCAGGCCACAGCTCAGGGTCGCCTCAGTGACATTACCCCAGAGCCCCACCTGGCTGTCTTGTGAGCCTGGCCTGTGCCCCAGGGGCCCACAGGCTCCAGGCTGTTTTTGCTCCTGGGAAGTGGGTGGGTGCAGTGTGGCCCGCACGGGGCCATGTGTGTGGGGAGGGCAGAGCACTTCCTGCAGGGGCAACCGAGGCTGGGGTGCTGATGCACCCCAGGGCCTGGATCTGGGCTCCCACCGGGGGCTGTCTGCGGGCCTGTTGTGGGCCTGGCACTGGCTCCAAGGTCCTGGGCCATGGAGGGGAGGCCACTTGAGGAAGGGCCTGGGCCTGAATGCCGGGCCAAGAGCCAGCTCAGGTGGCGGCGGTGGTGGTGGTGGTGGAGGGACCAGCCTGCAGGCAGCACAGAGTCTGGGACACAGAGGGGACAGACTCATGCCCCACCCAGGGACAGCCAGGCCTCGGGACTCAAGGGCTTCCTGCCAGCCAGAGACGCACTGGACGGACACGTCCCCCTGGACCTCGTCACATTGCTGCTCATCGTCCCCTTTGCCCTGCTCCCCACCATCATCAGTGTGCTGCTTCTGATCAAGTACCCACGTCAGGGCCAGGTGCCCTGCCGGACCCAGTGGGTTACTCCCGAGGAAGGGGGAGCTCACCCAAGTCTGAGTTGAGCAGGGAAGGCGTCCGAGGCAGGGGGTGGACACTGGGGAAGGGTGGTGAGCTGAGTCTCCAGAGGGGCGTTGTGAGAAGCATCCCAGGAGTAGGCAGTGGGGACCTTCTGTCGCAGCCTGGGGTCCAGGATAGACCCCCAGCAGAGAGCGCTGTGGGGAGGGTCACCACTCAATCCACTGAGTCACACCAGCCAGGGCCAGCAACATTTCTTTAACATTTTAATGTTAAAATGGAGATTCTGCATTGCCTTGAAATTTATGTCACTTTGTTTTTATTTATAAAATACTTTTTTTTTTTTTTTGCCCTGGCTGGTGTGGCTCATTTGGTTGGAGTTTCATCCTGTAACCAAAAAGTTTCCAGGTTTGATTCCCAGTCAGGCCACATACCAAAGTTGTGGTTTTGACCCCCAGTCCGGGCGTGTACGGGAGGGAACGAAGCGATGCTTCTATTTCTTCCGCTCTCTCTAAAAGCAATGAAAAAAAAAAAAAAAAAACAAGTTCTTGGATGAAGATTAAAAAAAGTACATTTTTTAGAAGGAGGAAAATGCCTTAACTGTGTTCCTAATTTTAAGAGGCTCTGCCACACCCTTCAGGGGAGACTGTATGAGTGAAGTACCACGGCTCTGAAATCGATCTGCTAAGGCAAGTCTGGCACGTGCACACTGGGGGCCCCTCAGGCTGCCGCCTAGTCTGTTCGATTCGGAAGCAAGTCCAACGTCGTCCTCTGGAGCAGAAGTCCCCCTCGTCTGCGTCCGATCTGTGCAGGGCGCACACCCGGATGTCAGGCACCGCCTTTGCGAGACAGAGTTGGGGGGGATTGGAGGTGGGGGAATAGGGCTGTTGCCCAAGCAACGGTGTGATAGTGGGGAAGGGCAACCAAGTTCTGTCTCCATGGAGACTGTACGGGCTGAACGCCAACATTACGCAAGGTGGGCCCACCCTGATGGACGGCAGATCCCAAAGGAGCCCATAAATAAAGGTTGGTTACGGTGCTCTGACTCCTGAATAATCCCATATTTCTGACTCTGCCTCTCCCCAACTCCTCACCCTACTTGAATATTCAGGCTGGGGAGGAGGAGGGCTATGGTGGAGGAGCTGGCTGAGGACTGTGCCCTCACGCGTCCCCGTGCCCCAGGACCGGACCCATGGCGCCCAAGAAGAAGAGCGGGCAGAGGTCAGGGAGCCGACAGGGAGGGACGGAAGACTTGGCGGAGCCGCAGCTGTCGGAGCGTGCGCGGTACCTGCAGCGCGAGTACAAGCTGCTCTCGGAGCAGCTGGACGCCTGCGAGGAGCGCGTAGGCCTGGTGCAGCAGGAGAACGCCTTCCTGGACTGCGAGGCGCAGCGCCTGCGCGAGGAGAACCGGCTCTACGCCAGCTACGTGAGCGCGCACGCGCAGCGCTGCGCCAACGCCATCGTCCGACTGGAGGACCAGAACCGCGTGGACCTGACGCAGATCCAGTGGCAGCGGGCCGATCTCGAGTCGCTGTATCACGGGCGCGAGGACGGGGTGCGCACGCAGCTGCTGGAGATGGAGGCGCGTGCGGCGCAGATGGCGCGGCGGGTGCAGGAGCTGCAACCCTACAAGGCCAGTGAGCGCGCGCCTGCGGGCGGGTCAGGCGGGTGCGGGTGGGCTGGGTGCGTGCCGCACCCGGGCTCTGACCAGCGCCACCGCTGTAGGAGCTGCAGCTGGAGCAGCTGGCCCGGATCCGGACGCTGGAGCGCGAGCTGCTGCACATGAGTGTGGAGCATACGCAGCAGCTTCACCGCGTGAAGCGGCTCTTCCTGGAAGACAAGGCGGCCTTCGAGCGCGAGGCGCGCCAGCGCGTGCAGTCCCTGGCGCGGCGTGCGGAGCGGGAGGCTGCGCGCGCGCTTGTCACGCACACGCAGGCCATCAGGGCAGACAATGAAAGGCTGCGGGAGGAGCTGCTGCTGCTGCTCAGCCGGGCCCAGCTGCTGCATGACAAGCGGCGCCAGCTGCTGCAGCAACGTGAACAGCTGCGGCGTGAGCACCAGGACACATGGGACCTGGCAAACGTGCACGGTTGGCTGCTCCGGGGAGCCAGGGGCCCGGCGCTGTGGCAACCGTCATCGCCCGCCTCTCGCCTGGGGTCGTTTGCTTACCCCACCAGCCCGTTGCACGCGGCCTCCCAGAACCCGTCTCAGGTCTCTTTGACCGCGTTCTCCAGTACCCCGTCATTGATCCCATTCTGTGGGGGCTCCAAGGCCCCGTCGCTGGGCTCACTGAAGGAGAATTCATGGATCTCATACCAGGACCTGCTGCAGGCGGATGCCTGGGTCCCATCCTTGGCCCCCTCCCGCCCCGACTCCCGGTTCCCATCCTTGGCCCCCTCCCGCCCCGACTCCCGGTTCCCATCCTTGGCCCCCTCCCGCCCCGACTCCCGGGTCCCTTCCAGGGCCCCGGCCGGCCCTGACTTCCGGGCCGCGTCTTTGACCCGGTCCCGCCCTGACTCCGTGGTCTCTTCACGGCTGCCATTGCATATGGCCTCACACCCCACTCCCTCTGCCCCAGATCGGGCCCTTGTAGTCCCCCGATCCAAGGAGACTGTGAACGCTGACGCTGCGCTCTGAATCTACCCCGAAGAGGCCAGGGTGGGGGAGATCGGTGCGCAGGACGAGTTTTTGGTGAGTGCAATGGTTAATAAAAATGTGGCCGCAGGTACGCACACACCACGCTGGCACCGCCTGCCTCGCTGCTCCAGCATTTCCTGCCGGCCGAGGGAAGGCTTTTTCCGGCTTCTGGTTTCCAGCCTGCAAGGGAGCGTGATGCGCCCTTCACCCTGTGTGTCAGCCAGGATTCAGCGCCCCTGCACACCATGGCTGATCTCCCGCTGCTCCAGCAGGGGCAGAGCAAGTCGGCCGCACCAGCATCCAGCCTACTAGGGCTGACGGTGGTGGCAGAGACACACATCACCCCCATGGCCAGAGGGCGGGGAGCAGGAAAGGAGCCTGCGGGCCGGGAGAAACTGGGAGGCCTCGCGCTGCGCTCAGGAGCACTGGTGTGGCGCCAGCTGCGGTTGGGAGTATCACTGGAAGCCACGGGAGGTTTTCTGTTTAACCTCTTCTGGGAGGGGGGGGGGTGTAATTTTTTATTTTGATATAATTTCCAGTTTAGAGAAAAATTGCAAGAATAGTGCAGTGAAGTCCTTCATACCATTTACCCAGATTCGCCAGCGGTTTGCTTTCTACAGCTTGGAAGGCTGTGTGTGTGTGTGTGTGCGAGAGCGCGCGCGGGGTCGCACGCTTATGCACACCCGCACCCCCCACCAAACGTTTTAGATTAGGCTCCTTAGGTCGTGCCCCTTCACCTCCAGTTTCCTGAGCACAGCGATATTCTCCTACGTTACTGCACCCCAAAGCTCCAAGTCGGGAAATTCAGCGTGGAGCAGACAGCATTGGCTGATCCAGGGTTCCCGTGAAAAATGGCGCTGTCCCAACAGCGCCCTCGGTGGTCACCTGTTTGCCAGGATCGCGCACACTCAGATGTTAGTCCCAATGTGCTCGGGCCCGTTAAGCTGTCTGTTAGGTGTGGTGCGTATTCCTTGGTGGCTTTCTAGGAGGCCACCTGGCTTTCTGAGGCGGCCAGGCCCCTGGACCACGAAAGCTGATGCCAGGGCAGCAACTTCCTCCTCCACACAGGGCAGGTTTTTAAGTGGCTGGGTCTTTGGAGGAGAGTGGAGTGCCAGGGGCAGGCCCGGCGTGGGTGCGCTACTATAGGGTGGTCGCGACGTTGTGGCACCCAGACGATGAACCTGATGGCCCAAATTGGACAGCCCGTGGGATGGGGTGGTGTGGGGAACTGGGACCCGACCTGGGCCCTGTGGTGTGAGTTCAGAGCACAGGTTGAAGACGAAGCCCCTCTTGGCCAAGAGCAGTGTAGCCTGGGGAAACCACACAGAGGACATGGGTACAAACCCTGCCCCACCACACTCTGCCATTTGGGGTCCTCAACACCCTCTAGCCCAGGGCTTCCCATGAAGTAATGCCTGCGCCCTGGGTGGTGGGGCTCAGTGGATTGAGTGCTGGCCTGCGAACTGAAGGGTTGCCAGTTCAATTCCCAGTCAGTGCACATGCCTGGGTTGTGGGCCAGGTCCCCATTGAGGGGTGTGCAAGAGGCAACCACACATTGATGCTTCTATCCCTCTCTTTCTCCCTCCCTCCCCCTCTCTAAAAATAAATAAAATCTTAATAAAATAGCGCCTGAGAAACATCAAAGTAGGCATTTGTCAGTTTCTCTTTGTGGTCGTGTATTGACTTTACGCATTTTGAAGCAATTGTTCGTTGCTACCGGTTTTGAACTACTAGCCAGATCTTCCTGCGAACTGAACCTCGTGCTGACCCGCAGGGCTCTTCCCACCGACCGCGCAAGGCCTGCGTTCTGGTCCCGAGGCTGCTCCCGCTTTGCTCGCACCCCCTCTGTGGGTGCCAACGTTATATTTCAGATGTGTCCCAAGATACAATATAAATGGTTCTCATATTTTAAAACAGTCTGACAACTCTTGTTTGTCTTCAGAGTGTAGTTTATACTGGTTGAGTTGCGGTATTTTAAATTTTTAATTATTTTATTGTTTCTTTCCGTTACCATTTAGTCCCCTTATAGCCCCTCTCCCTCTCTCCCACAGTCACCACACTGCTGTCCATGCCCATGAGTCCTTTTTCATTTTTTTAAAAATATATTTTATTGATGATGCTATTGCAGTTGTCCCATTCCCTCCCTTTACTCCCCTCCACCCTGCACACCCCACCCACCCTCATTCCCCTTCCTTACTCCATGTCCATGGATCGTACATATAAGTTTCTGGCTTCTCCATTTCCCATACTGTTCTTAACCTCCCCGTCTGTTTTGTACCTACCGTTTATGCTTCGTAAGCATGAGCATATTCCCTGAACCTTTCCCCCCATGCTCCCCCGCTTCCCCTTCCCTGCTCATAACCCTCCATGTGATCTCCATTTCTGTGATTCTGTTCCTGTTCTAGTTGTTTGCTTAGTTTGTTTTTGTTTTTGCTTAGGTCCAGCTGTTAATAACTGTGAGTTTGTTGTCAGTGTACCGCTCATACTTTTTATCTTCTTTTGGTTAGATAAGTCCCTTATTTCAGGTAATAAGGGCTTGGTGATGATGACCTTATCCGGGAAGCACTTTAATCAGCCTTCCATCCTAAATGATAGCAGAACTCCCCTTGCCCAGGACTGCCAGCCTTCAGCAGCGTGAGAAAATAACGCAGTCGGTGCCCGTGGTCCACTCCTGGCAGCTCTCGCAGACTCAGCACCTAAGGATCAAGTGTGCTTTCAAGTTTTTCTGTAACATCTACAACGGTCTTACTGTAAAAGGACATTTTCTTTTTTTCTCCTTGCTCCGTGAGAGAGAACTGGGAAGCAGGCAGATCGCCGAAGCCACTGCCGCGGGGCCCCGCCAAGGGTCGGCAGGGGGCTAGGTCCTGGGGCTGCCCGCAGGGCACGGGGAGGCCGTGCTCAGCAGCGACACCTCCCTCCCCGGGAACAGCGGCGGCCCCCGGGAAGACGGAGGAGCCCTTTGCGGACAGGAGGGCGCTGAGGAGCAGCCGATCTCAGGAGACAAAGTGAGCAAGAGATGCAGCCCGGAGCTGCGCGCCCGCGCTGCACGGCGCGGTGGGGCGGGCTCCAGGAAAACCCCGCGACGCCCGGGCTCGCGCCCTCCCAGGGGCCGCTCCGCGCCGGAAGGGGCGGGGCCGCAGCGCCGCCGGAAGGGGCGGGGCGGGCGTCGGGGCCGCCCACCCCGCTCACGCCGGCGCTCCGCGGGGCCGCGCCGCCCGCCAACGTGGGCCCCCGGAAGGCGGCGGGGGTCGGCCCTGAGCCGCGGAGAGCCAGCCGCTTTGCTGCAAACGGGTGACTGGAGAACGCGGGGCGCACGGTCCTGTGGTCACAGGTTAGAGAGAGGGCGGCGCAGGCAGGACGGCGAGACGACCCCTGATTGTGGAGGAGGTGGGGGGCCGGGGCGGGGGCAGTCAGGGTGGGAACGGGGACGTGGGACTGCTCCGACGGACCCCAGGCGATCGGGGTGAGGGGCGCGGGCAGGTGGAAGTGGTCCCACCGGGCGAGAGCCACCTTCCCGGCGGTGTCGCCCCCGAGAAGTCCAGGCTGGAGTCACAGGCCGTGGTCGAGGCCGCTGGGCTGAGGCCAGAAGATGATCCTCCGGGACCCTCGCCCCCCAGGTGCCCACGGGCAGGTGGGGCCCGCAGGTCGCAAACTTCCCCAGTGGAAGTGCGTCCCCTGCCCTGGGTCCGGCCCACCGGCCCCATCCTCCCAGCCCCCTAACCATCCTGATGTCGCCCCTGACTCGGCCTGTGGAGTCTGCACTGCGCTCCACCCGACTTGTAGGTTGGCTATTTCTTCTCCGCTTAGTTGTATTTTTTCTGGAGCTTTGATCTGTTTTTTTCATTTGGGCCATAGATAAATACATATATTTGTCTCGCTGGACTGTTAGGTAGTAAGGGGCGGAGCCTTAGGTATTCGCCAGGGCGGGGCAACCTACCTTGCTGCCTTGTGGCGCTGGGTGTGCGGGAGCAGGGGTCGCAGAGGGAGCTGTGCCCTCCCTGGGCTCGCAGGCTTTCGGGTCAGTCCCGCTGCTTCCTTCTGGTGCAAACTGGGCCCTTCTGGTGCTGATTCCTGGGTGGGTGGGTTTGTGTACGGTCTAGGAACCCACGGGTCTCTCCAATGGACTTCCTGTGAAGCTAGGAGTTTCTCCTGCCGTTCCAACCCCCACAGTTTTTTTTTTTTTTTTAATATTTTATTTATTTTTAGAGAGAGAAGGGAAGGGGGGAGAGAAATACCCATGTGTGGTTGCCTCTTATGCGCCCCTTACTGGGGACGTGACTTGGCTCGAAATCCAGGCATGTGCCCTGACTGGGGATCGAATCCACGACCCTTTGGTTTGCAGCAGGCCGTTGCTCAATCGACTGCACCACACCAGCCGAGGTTCCCCCAACGTCTTTTCAGCAAGAGCTGTTGAGGATTTCTTTCCCCCGCCAGGACCCTGGGTTGCACGGTCTGTCTCTATCCCCCACCCCCCGTTATTCCTCCAGTTTACCCGACAGAAATGTGGGAACTCCCCCTCTGCCGGCTGGCCCTGCCCTGTGTCCGCTGGGTTGCTGGTCTCCGCCCCGCCTGCTGGTGTGGGTGAATTTCTTTAACTCCTTGGTTGTCAGACTTCCATATAGTTCTATTTTCTGGCAGTTCTGGGTTTTTTCCCCCATTTTTAAATTCGTTGTCCTTTCGGTTATGCGAGGAGGTACAGTGTATCTATCCATGCCTCCATCTTGGCCGGAAGTCCTGTTTTTACTTCTAACTGTGGTGAAGTACAGGTAACAAAATTTACCCTTAGCCATTTTTAGGTGTACGGTGCAGAAGCGTGAAGTACATGCACATTGCGCACACAGGCTCAGAAACCCTTCATCCTGCAAGACGGAAACTGAACCCGTTAAACATTGACCCCTTCCCCTCCCCTCTGGACCTCAGCCCCTGACAGCCATCTGCATTTATGAACTTGACTTCTCTCAGTGCCCCCTGAAAGTGGAGTCGCATGGGGTCTGCCTTTGCAACGGGCTCATTCCACGCGGCATGTCCTCAAGGCTCATCCGTGTGGCGGCGCACGATGCAACATTTTTCCCTGTTTAAGGCTGAGCAATAGTCCATCGTGTGGATGGAACACGTTTTGTGTACCCATTCATCCGCTGTTTGACACTTTGGTTGTTTCAACCTTTTGGCTAAAAAAAAAAAAAAAAAAGTGTGCCTTTTAAGGAAACAAAAAAAAAGTAAATGGGACTGTATCAGACTAAAGCCATTCTGCACAGCTAGGAAACCAAAAATGAGAAGAGAACCCCTGAATGGGAGAACCTACCCGCCAGTACGTCTGATGAGGAGTTAGTCACCAAAATTTATAAAGAACTTAGGAAACTCCCCCTGGCGGGTGTGGCTCAGTGGTTTGAGTGCCAGCCTGCAATCAGAAGGGACCCGGTGTGATTGCCATTAGGAGCACCTGCCTGGGTTGCAGGCCAGGTCTCCGGATGGGGGCGCAGGAGGCAGCCACACACTGATGTTTCGCTCCCTCTCTTTCTCCCTTCCCCTCTGTCTAAAAGTAAATAAGTGAATTCTTTTTTAAAAATAAGAAAATGGCTTTAAAAATATTGGCATAACTCCAAAAGCATAAACAATAAAAATTCTTCACAAATTGACTTCATAAAGTTTTATTAATTTTTCATCTGCTCTTAAAAAAATCATTAAGAAAATGAAAATGCCAAAGACTATATTTGGAAAGAATCTTTGGTCTAGAAGAGTCTTGCAAGTTGGTAATGAGAAGACAAACCACCCAGTTTAAAGTGGGCAAACTGTGGCAGACACGCCACAAGGATGGTCCCAAAGGGCACTGTGCATGCGGAGAGATGTCCACACCCACTCAGCATGAGGTACGGATGCGGCGTACACCACTCGGTGGACTGAACTTGAGAAGCGTGACAACACCGAGCATCGCTGAGGGTGTGGAGCAGCTGGAGCTGGGACACACGGTGGGAGGGGTGGAAAATGCTGCGGTCATGTGGAGGTGTTGGCAATTTTTCATAAAGTTAAAAATGCAGTTGCCTTATAACTCAGCAAGTAAATCCTAGTCATTTACCCAAGAGAAATAAAAAGTTATGTCCGAATAAATCCTTTTACACAGATGCTCTTAACAGTTTTATTCACAAGAGTCCAAACTGGAAACACAGATTTCTATCAACAGAGGAGCAGTAAGTGGTGGTTTATCCACACAATCAAATGGGACACAGCAGGGGGAAGGAGCTACTGCAACATGTGAGTGCACTGGGCTGAGTCTGCAAAACTCGCCCGAATGGAAAAAGTCAGACACGCAAAGTTACATGTTATATGCATCCACTTATATGAAGTCCTAGAACTAGCAAAACTCATCTACACTGACAGTGGTCACTTGGGACTGGGGTGGGATTAGCTGAGAAAGGGCAGAAGGGAACTTCTGGGCACACGTTAGAACTCTGTACACTTAGAACAGGTGCTTCACTGGGTGGACGCTGGCCCTTGTCAATGCTGACCAAATGGCCCGGTGATACCCGCGTCTGCAGATCAAACGGTGAGTCTTCCAGACGGAGGGCTGGAGGCCCTTTGTGAGCGATTCACTGCACAGAGCCTTCTAGGGTGGCTGGGATTTGCTAGGAACTCAAAATATGCTTTCACGAAGGGGAAAAAAGTTGTTTTACGCAATTTCAAAAGAGGTTATTTTGGTTAATGTTCGGAAAAGGAAAGGGTCTAACTAGGCAGTTGCCTGCTGTGTAATGAATCTCATCTGCTTCTGAGCAGCCTGACCGAAGGTGGGAGTCGCCACAGACCCTTCCTGCTTGTTTCCCCTTTCCTTCCTTATCTAGCTGACAAATGTCCACGTATCACCGTGGACCAGTTCAAATGCTACTTCTTCTGTGAGGCTGTCCCAGATCCGCCCTGCTCACCAGTCCCCTCCTTGCCTAAGCTCCTGCGCAGCTAGGAACATGCATCTCCTTCCTCCCTTGCTCTGCGTGGCGATCAGCGTCCCCACCGGACTTGGAATGACCTCAGGTTGGAGGGCGTCTTCATCGGTTCTGCCAGGACTTCGCACGGGTCCTTACCCGTCAATACACTTCCAAAGAAATGACAAAACGAGCCCGAGAGCAAGGAAAGTGACGAGAAAAGCTGAGTTCCATCCTGGAACTGCCCAGACAGACAGAAGTTACGGGGTGCACTGGAGTGAGCAGGAAAGACGCACGAACCACGAACTGAAGACCGTGCTCCCAAAGGCAAGTGGTCGTGGCTGAGCACTTAACTGCAGCAAAAGTGCAGGCGCTGGGCTCTCACGGGCCCTCGCCCAAGACTTCTGGCTTCAGGGAAAGCAGGAGACACCAACCAGGCTAAGAACAAAGCTATTTCCAGAAGACCAGTAGGTCACAGGACAACAATGACCAAATCTGTTTTGGAAATCGGACAGAAAGGACAGAAAGATGAGAGGCACCACTTGCACAGATGTGGGGTGTGCTTTTTATTGTCCTGTGCTAGATGCCGAGGACACGTCAGATACGACAGGTGTCGCCCAATCAGAAGTGCAGTAATGAGAGAGAGAGAAAACGCACCACATAAGTGTGGTGACAGAGGTGGGAACCCCGTGGGAGCACAGAGGACGGGTCCTGACTCGGAATGCGGCAGAAACTGGGGAAGGCGAGCAGTCAAACGGGACAGGGGCCGGGAGGCAGGGGGCGTGCCCGCCAGTGACGCGGTGACACCAGTTCCGTGTCAGGGATCGAGTGGTGAGAGACGAGGCCCTGGGACACAGGAGGCCTCAGGGTGGGTGCCAAAAGAGGGGCCTAGAATGCATCCTACGGACCATGGGGAACCAAACTGGTTTTAAATGGGAGAGTTTTCTCCAGCTTGCCTTTACGATAGACCAAAATTTGCTACATCGTACTCTTTAAAGGAATAAGATAAGGCAAACGACTCTCCTTCAAAGGGGTTTACCTTAGGGACGCACTGTAATCGCACAGCCAAACGCAGAACCGTTCTCCAGACCTAGCTCCTGGCCCGACTGTTCCAGCTCCGAGTCAGCTGTCCAGGCAGGCGGCCTTCCCTAAGACAGGAGTCCCTAGCCGAGGACAGCAGCCCAGCACTGCCGCACACGGTAGGTGGGAGCCCGCTCATAAAGCAGCCCCGCCTGTGACCTTGGGAAAAGCTGACATGTCCAATGACACCGAATGAGGACTCGGGCCACTCCCATCCAAACCTCACTCGCTGCATTGGAGCGTGATTGCTTTATGAGTCCCCTGTATGCTCCCCTGGACTTCCAGATTTCCCGCTCAGATGTATGGGGGTCTTACTCAAGGGAAGTCCTTCTTGGTGAACACCTTGATTACTTTTAAAGTGTGGAGCAGAACTGAAGTCTTTCCCATACTCACTACATTCATAGAGTTTCTCTTCAGTGTGAATTTTCTGGTGCTGAAGGAAGTTGGATCTCTGAATGAAGCCCTTCCCACAGTAACTGCACACGTAGGGCTTCTCTCCAGTGTGGATGATCTGATGCAGGAGAAGCTTGGAGCTCTGGATGAAGGCCTTCCCGCAGTCCTTGCACTCAAAGGGCCTGTCCCCAGTGTGGATTTTCTGGTGTTCGGTGAGGTGAGCTTTCTGGAGAAAAGCCTTCCCACACTCCTTACATTCGTATACCCTCTCTCCAGTGTGGATTTTCTGGTGCCGAATAAGGTACGAACTCAGAAAGAAGGCTTTCCCACATTCGTTGCACTCGTAGAGTTTCTCTCCAGTGTGGATTCTCTGATGCTGAGTAAAGTTTGATGTCTGGCTGAAGCGCTTCCCACACTCATTGCACACGTAAGGCCTCTCCCCAGTGTGGATCCTCTGGTGCTGGATGAGCTTGGAGCTCCGGATGAAGGCTTTCCCACACTCGTTGCATTCGAAGGGCCGCTCTCCAGTGTGGATCCGCTGATGTTCTATGAGGTCCGAGCGGTGGCGGAAGGCCTTTCCGCATTCCTTACATTCGTACTGTTTCACTTCCGTGTGGGTCTGATAGTGCCGGATGAGGCTTGAGCTCCTTATGAAGGATTTCCCGCACTCGTTACATTCGTAGGGCCTTTCCCCCGTGTGAATTCTCTGGTGTCGGATGAGCAGTGAGCTCTGGCTGAAGCCCTTCCCACATTCTTTGCACTCAAAAGGCCGCTCCCGGGTGTGGATGCGCTGGTGTCGGACAAGGTCCGAGCTGTGGCAGAAGGCTTTCCCGCACTGAGCGCACTTGAACGGCTTTCCTCCCGCGTGTGCTCTCTGGTGTTCAGCGAGGTCCGCGTACTGAGTGAAGTCTTTCCCGCAGGCGCTGCAGACATAGAGCCTTTCCCCAGCAGGGACACTCTGGTGCTCAGCACGGTGGGGGCTCTGGCTGAAGCTTTTCCCACACTGGTCACCTTTGTAAGGTTTCTCCCCGGCGTGAGAAATCCGATGTCTAACTAGGTCCGAAGTGAATGGGAAGCTTTTGCCGCAGGTCTCGCAGGGATGGACTTCCTCTTCCCTAAGCTCCCTCTGAAGGACGAGGAGGTTGGAGGCCGGAACTGGGCCTCCACCCGAGTCGCTGCCCACTTGGGCGGCCTCTCCGGTTCGGATCTCCCAGTGTGTGACCGCCACCTGCTTGGGACCTCTCTCCCGTGACAGGGGGCTCCGAAGGCTCTGCCCTTCTAGGGTTCCTAACAGCCCTCCTAGTCCAGGTTCATGGACCCCCCCAGACTCAGACGTGGGGGTGGGGGACTCCATCACTGTTTCTGACATTGTCGTATGTGGATTTCCATCCTCAGAAATTCAGGCTCCCGGGTCATCTTCTTGTCACTGGTTCCTACATCGGAATCTGAAAAAAAAACAGAGTAAGATCACCTTTCCCCCTCCTCCACAGACAGGAAGTGGCTGCAGCGGGTGGGGGTGAGACACATCCAGAGAGGGAAGTGTGTCCTCTGCCCACACTCGTGACCCAACACGCAACCACCACAGTGCACGTTGTGTCTCCAGACAGCCTCCCCCACCTGGGAAGGCTTCCTCGGGCACCAACATCCACCTCCAGGGGACAGACTGGCCAGGTGGCCAGTAAGCAGGGGTATGTCTTGGACTATCAAAACCAAGATGTATTTCCAAAGACACAGATTTATCAACCTTACCATCACTTTACTGTCCCTCGCTCCTTCACACCCTCCCTGCCCCCCTCCCCTGCTCCGGTCTCACGGTCAGTGGTGTCCTGCTCATCTGGGCCGACACATCCAGACCATCCTCTAGTGCGTCCATCCGCACTCCCCTCCCCCTTTCCCCCTCTGTCAGAGACGTGTGGGAAAACCCTGTGCAGGTGGGATTCCGCTTGCTTCCTGTGTCGGCTTCGCTGCTGAGCTCCGAGAGCCTGCGGCAGCTCCTCCAACACTCCACCCGTCCAAGGAGGCCACTCCAGTTCTTCAGTCTCTTCTCAGGTGCCCAACCCTCCCTCCCCTCTCAGCTGACAAGCAGTGAGCCAAGAACATTTGGGTTCCACCACACCTGCCAACCCACCTGGTCTGTTCCCACACCATGCCCTCCCTGGGACCTGGGTTAAAGTGTTCTTGATCCAGCCTACGGCAACCCCCCCCAGCTGGGCACTAAAGCCACCCCCGTCACCTGCTCAACAACATCGAGCCGGCCCTGCACAGCCCAGAGTGGGGGTGCTCGCAGCAGCGCTGCTCACCACTGCCCGGGACTTCGGCAACAGGGGCCCCAGAGGGGGCATGGGACACAGCAGGGAAGCAGAGCTGCCCCCACCCCCCACGGCTGCCGAGAGCGCAGGAGCATCTGACCTGCTGCTGTGCAGGGATGCCAGGCACAGAGCTCACAGCGTCTGACTCCATTCGTGTGAAGTTCAAAAACAGAAGCGGTCCACGGCGGGGGACTTGAGACGTGGTGGCTCCGGGGTGTCAGAGGGACGCCCTCACTGCAGCTCTGGAATCCTGGCCCTGGGAATGGCCTCCCAGCAGGAGCCTGCAGCCCCCAAGGCCACGGCCCTCTCCTGGGCAGTTCCCACGGAGTCGCCTGTTGCTGTGCATCAACACACCACAAGTGGAGGGACAGAGAGCAGCACACCTGTCGCCTGGGTGCTGCAGGCCCCAAGTCCAGCCCAGCATGACGGGGACTGGGCCCCACGTGTCCCCCAGGCATCTGGACACGCTGGCAAGTGCCGTTTCCACGCTCAGATCGTTGGCAGGACACAGGTCCACCTCCTTGTTGGCGGCTGGCTCCTCAGGTTGCATCTTCCATGCAGGAGCTCACCGATCTTTCTCTGCCCTGTCTTCTGCAACCAGCCGCAGAAAAACCCAACTGCCCAAGGGCTCCTATGGCAGCCGACTTGGCACCTTAGTCGCAGCCACAAAGTCTTCCACAGCAGCTGGGAGGTGTGCACGGCCAGGGCTGGGAACCTTGGAGCAACCCCTCACCCCAGCAGTGCCTGCCCTGGGTCGGGCCACAGCATCTGGGACCCACTGCCCAGCCCTGCCCTCCTCCCCGGCTCATCTTCCGAGAGCCCTCTCAGCCGAGCGCACGCGCCCTGAGGAAGCACTGCCGTCGCCCTGGGGCCGCAGCCCCGTCAGCTCAGAACAGGAGCCTGGCCGGGGAAGGCTGCCCTCCAACCACTGTCAGTGGGGTCTGCCCATCTCTGATGCGTGTTTGCACACGGAGTGTTCTCGCTTGTCTGCTTCTCTGCACACGGTGCCCATTTAAAAACATGTACTTTAAAGGCTTTATTTATTTATCTTTAGACAGAGGGGAAGGGAGGGAGAGAAACATCAGCGTGTGGCTGCCTCTCTCTCGCCCCACAGGCGTACGCCCCTGAGTGGGACTTGAACCGGCGACCCTCTGGTTTGCAGGCCGGAGCTCAATCCACTGAGCCCCATCAGCCAGGGCCCATTTCTTTATTGATGCACAGCTCACACACCGTAAAACTCACCACTTCCAAGTGCACAACTCAGCATTTCCTGGAAGGTCCCTGTGGTTGTGGAACCATGACCACTGCCCAGCTGACTCCCGATCCTCGGCCCAGCAGCATCCGCTCACACCCAGTGGGCCTCTAGAAGTCCCTCCCCCATTCTGGGGACCCACCACAGCCCCCGCCCGCCTCCCCTGGCTCAACACCGGGCGGTCCGCGGCGAGGGGCTGTGAAGGAAGCGGCTGTAGAGAGTCCTCCCCGTCTCCTGGTAGACAGGCCCTTGTTCGGTGCGGTGCCGCTGGCAGTAGGACTGCCGGGTCACAGGTCCTTCGCTGCTGCGCTGTGGTGGCCCCCTGCCAGGGCACCTCTGCAAGCGCCGGACCAGCGGCTGGTGGGTGTGGACTCTTCCCCTTGCTGGGTGGGCGCATCCGTGCGGCAGCCCTGGCCACCCAGCCCTTCGCTGGGGAAGGCCTGGGGAAGCCTGTGGCTGGGAAGCTGCACTGCCCCCTCCCCGCCCCCACAGAGCCCGGCTGGCAGGGAGGGCGCCAGTGGAGTGGCAGCGGCTGCAGACTGCCCGGCACCCCTGCTTCAGAGCAGTCCTGCCTGAACTTCAGGGGGCACAGCCAGCGACAAACTGTCCTAGCGTCCCCTGAGGCCGGTTTGACCGCGTGACGGAGGTCCAGCAGGGGGACAGGGACGGAAGGCCCGTGTGCACAGGGCCTGTCTCCTGGCCGGGAGGACGCGCGGAGGAGGCACGGCAGCCTGCGGTAAGAAGGAGCAGGAGAAGGCGAGCTTGTTGTTGGAAGCGCTGCTTTCGAGTCTCTTGGAGCAACGTGAACCCAGGCTGAAAAGGCCAGTGGGCTACCTGGCCCTTGGAGGCGCGGCTGCCTGCGGTGCAAGAGCACAGCCCTGCACGCGCTCTCCTGCGGGAGGTGCACTCGGCGGGCCGCGCCCCGCAGCGCATGCGACCACCGCCCCACCGCACTCACCGCAGAAGTCCCTCTGAGAGGAAAGCCCACTACCCTGGCTGGAAAACACCTTTCCCCTCTCGGTAAGAATTACTTTCAACGAGTTATCTTTCAAGATATGAAGATCAATTATGCTAGTTGAGAAAAAATTTTAAAATGACCAGTTAACATTTTCACCCTGGTTTTCTGCACCGTGTTTTATGAAATCAGAATCGGTCGGTCTTACATCCTTTTTCACTTTACTTTTTAGCGTTAGAAACACAGGCTGCATGTGGCGGGAATGTCTCAAACGCCACAGACATGTGGGAGCCGATGAGAGGCCCCAGCAGGGAATCAGGCCAGGGCCACACAGTCCGGCCGCCGCGGACACCGTCACCGGCTCGCTCACGTGCGCACACAACCCTCCGAGACCACGGGCCCCACGAGGCCCCTCCCCCCAGCCTCCTTCAGGGTCATCCCGTGGATGGGTGGCCAGGGCGCATTCGGTGACATCATTGTCCCAGGCACTCAGTGAGTCCTTGGTGACTGGGCGCCTGTGTCTGGAGGCAGGCATGGTGCGGGAGGCATCTGGGCATGCAGCAGCTCTGCCTCCTCCCCAGGGCGCAGCCCGAGGCCCACAACGCTCCGCCGTGTTGGGGAGCAGGTCCCCGAGGAGTGGCTGCAGCTGCCCGTGCTCCTGGGAGTGTGCAGGGCCGGCTAACGCGCACTCAGCCCGAGGATCTACTGTGGGGCCAACCTAGCCTGGGGCCAGCAGAAAGGGTGCACCCCGCGCTCGACAAGCCTCCCAGGTTCAGAACTGGGCAGGCGGCCCGGGGTACTACGTATGAGCCCCAGATCCCGAACCAGTCCCAGGCTTTACAACAGGCCGGCGCGCCTCGAGCTCCCCTCGAGCTCCCCTCCAAACCGGGTGAGGCAGGTGTTACTTTTACTTCATTTCACAGATAAGGACATGGAGACTGAGACAGTCAACTACCCACGGTCACTGAACCAGCACGAGGCCGGATTAAGGTCCCAGCCCAGGCCTGCCTGCCTCCAGTGCCCATGTTCCCCTTGTGAAGGGCTTCCCTTCCCAGGTGGGCTCTGTCACCGACACAGGACACTCTGCTTGGATCGGCTGAAATTAGTACTCAGGTAAGCATGTATCGCCCTGGCCTGGAGCTCAGGTGATTGGAGCATCGTCTCAAAACGCCAAAGTTGCAGGTTTGATCCCCAATCAGGGCACATGCAAGAATCAACTAATGAATGCAGGAATAAGTAGAACAGCAAATGGATGTTTCTCTCCCTCCTTCCTCTCTCTAAAGTCAATAAATAAAATTTTTAAAAAGTAAGCTTACATTTTAAGCCCTGTTATTTTTCTTAATTTAAAAAGAGGGAACATGCCCTGGCTGGTGTGGCTCAGTGGGTTGAGCGTTGGACTGAGAACCAAAAGGTGGCCAGTTCGATTCCCAGTCCGGGCACGTGCCTGGGTTGTGGGCCAGGTCCCCAGTAGGGGGCGTGTGAGAGGCAAGTGATTGATGTTTTTTCCGAGCATCCATGTTTCCCTCCTCCCCTCTCTCTAAACGGAAGATAAAAATCTAAAACGGTGAAAATAAAATGAACGCAAGGAAGTAACAACACACCAGGCTGCTGGTTCCATCAGGTGCTGGCTGCCACAACCTACCCTCCTGTTACAACACAGAGAACTTGGGGGACAACATGGAACCCTCACTGTCTGCACGCACAGCTGGAGTGGAGGGGGGCGGACGGTCCCGGTGCTGCAAACGAAGCAGGAGCTGAACCTGGGAGCAGCCCCAAGAGTCGGGGCACTAGAAACTGACCTCGCATCCCACAGTAAAGAGGCGTTAAGGCCAGGGCGGCCTAAAGGAGGGAAGCAGGAAGGTTCGCTTCAGCTCTGAGTCGAACAAGAAAAGCACCACATGGGGGCGCCACAAGGACTGGGGCTCCCGGGGAACCTGCGCGGGAGCCTGCCAGTCCACCACCGTCATCGACCCGCACCCCTATCCCTGCGCGAGGAAGGGAATGGACGACCTGGCCTGCGCTTTCCGGAGTCCTCCCCAAAGCCATCTATGAGGTTCAGGGTGGTGACTGCTCAAGGCCACCCCGGCTGCTGGCACTGTCTCCTCCTGCCACCCCACCCCATCCCATCCATTTGGCTTCTGCTCCTCAGCTCTGCCCCATTGTGCCAACCATCTTCTCTCCTGACAAGTCCAGTGTCCCTTCACCCATCATCTTCCATGACCAGAGACAGCACCGCGCATGCCTGACAGCTCCTTGAACTGCTGCTCCCAAGGAGTTCTGCCCTGTTCTGGGTCAGCTACTTCCCCGACCACCGCTTCCACCTCAGGCTCCTGAATGCCCTCTGGGCCTTCTCAGCTCTGCCCCCTGTGCCTGTCCTTCCCAAGACCCTTCCAGGAGAGTCAGGAATCCATCACCGTCAGTCCAGGAGAGAGAGACTGGAGCGCGTGTGCAGGCTTGCGGAAAAACAAGCAACCCCTCCCCCAGTCTCTCTCCGCATCTCCCATAAAAGGTATAATACGGTTATGGCCAGTATTAAGACGCTGTTACAATGTTACAGCTATAACTGGGACAAAAGGTCCATCTCCATGGATAGGAGCAAGGTATGCGTGAGAACTTGGTCGGACCGCATCTCTCAGATCCCTCGGTCATTCACTGGGACCGGACCTCGGGAACAGAAGGACTGCAGGCTGATCACGAGCCTCACTCAGCTCAGCAGACAAATTGCTTGAGCCCAAAGCCGGCTTCCGGCTAACATCCTCGGGACGTAAATCTCAGGCCCTGAGGTCCCCGCGACCACGATGCAGCCAGTGTGGGCTGTCCCTGACATCAGAGAGGTGTACACGGGGATTGATGAAGACCTCTAGGGGCAGGGAACCTTCAGGAAAGAGTT
Source organism: Anoura caudifer (assembly GCA_004027475.1). Taxonomy (NCBI): domain Eukaryota; kingdom Metazoa; phylum Chordata; class Mammalia; order Chiroptera; family Phyllostomidae; genus Anoura; species Anoura caudifer. The sequence goes on along the minus strand of PVKU01002574.1, from coordinate 121,822 downwards.
AGGGCCACGAGGCCAAAGCACCTCTCCCCAGCTGGCAGCTCCCCTTCAGGCCCGAGGGTGGGACGGAGTTTTGTTCGGCCTATCTTCCCGTCCACCTCCACCCGCCGGGGCAGGTGCGGATCTGCACCTCCTCCAGCACAAAGCAGCTCAAGGCCCCGGCCCCCGGCCCAGCGTCATTTGCAGAGCTCCCTCGGGCTCCAGGGAGAGGAGGCTGGTTTGGAGCAACAGAAGGGCTACCCGCCCCTGCCCCACCCCCCACCCCAGGCCACCGCAGGGGGTAGGAGGCAGGAGGCTAGGGGAGAAGCTCCACGGCTCGGTGGGTGCTCCTGGAACCAGGGAAGGAGCCAAGAGAGTGGAGCCGGGAATTTACCGACATGACGTTCCTTAGGGAGAGAAGCTGCGCGCCACGGACCGGAGTGGCAGCCCGGCGGGTGGGCCGTGACGGTTGCTTAGAAACCGCCCCTCGAGGCTCAGGCACCGGGACACCCATGCGGGGCAGGCCCTTCCGCCCCGCCCACCGGAGGGACCTACCGCCCCCGCCCGCGGCCCACGGCCCGCGGCCCGGACAGCGCCACTCACCCGGCGCCCAGCGGCGAGGAGACGGCGCGCGCCGCACCTAGAGCCCAGGCCGCCGGCCCCGCAGGCCCACCGACAAAGCCCGCAAAGCATCCCGCACACCGCGGCCGGAAGCCGGCCCCAGGCCCCGCCCTGGGGACTTCCGCTTCCGCTGCAGGCGTCCGGAGGCCCGCCCACCTCTCGGCTGTCTGGCTTTACGGCTCCGCGCGGGAGGGGCGAGCAGGGGTGAGCGGCGGGCGGCGGTCCCAGCCTGGACCCCGCACACCGGAGCGTGGCGTGTCTTCCAGCACAAACGAGGGGTTTAGTTTCCCGTGAGCTGCCAGGGCCGACGCTGAAAGCCGGCGCAGCTCAGGCGCCGCGGCAGAGGCCCGTGCCCGCTCAGTGTTAGTCTGCAAGCACGACCTCTAGACCTACAAATATACATGCTGAAGAGGAATGTGAGTTATTTGGCAATGCAAAATGTACAAACATTAGGAACACTACGTTAGTACGGGAGGACCTCTGAAGCCACGAACTGCTGCATAAAGATGTAACAGTCTCTGCCTAGACGGCGACTCTACCGCTGGCGGCTTTGGAGCCTCATCTCTCCCCTTCCCTAGGCCGTTCACCTGGGCAGGCTGATTAGAAAGCCTGGCTGTGCCCTTGCCTGGCGGCTCAGTTGGTTGGAACCTCGTCTCGTACAGCACATGGGTTGCGGATTTGATGCCCGGTTGGGGGCATGCGGGAGGCAACCGATTGCTGTTTCTGTGTGTGTGCGCGCGTGCGCGCGTGCGTCTGTCTCTCTGTCCCTTCCTCTCTAAAATCAATGAAAATACCCTCTGGTGAGGATTAAAATAAAAAAAAAAAAGAAAAAGCAAGCCTGGCTGTTCCCTCCTAGTCCCTGCCTGCAAGTGGCAATCCCACCCCCGCCACAGTCTGTTTTCTGCGCTCTCTCAGGCCATTCTACGAGCCCTGCCCTGCTGCCCCCTGAAAAGCCTGTTTCTCTAAGTACGAAATCTTCTCAAACCCTCTTGGTGCGCGTGTGCGTGCGTGTGCGTGCGTGTGTGTGTGGCATCACAAGTCCACATGAGAACCACATTTTGGATGAGGGTCCACCCGGCTCCTGCAGGATGAGCGCAGCAGAAAAGAAGGGCCGATGGCACCGCTACGAGCCGCTGCTTCCTTGTGCAGGACCAACTGCACGTGAAGGAAGAAAGCGACAACTCATTCCAGAAGCAGTGTGTTTCCGACACCAGTCAGTTTCAAGGTCAAGCAACTGCAAACGTTCCTGGCACCTGGACCAGTCACCTCTTTTTTTCTTTTTAAGACACACCGCTGCCAGAGCCAAGCACAGATCCTGGGGGATAGGGGCGCCCGTGAGTTTGTTACTTGAAGTCCTCTCCAGTGAGGACTCAGGGCACCACTGCCCAAGTCTTCGGTGGGATGCGGACTGTCGTAGGAATAGGAGCGTCCCGCACAGGGTTCTTAAGCCTGCCCTCAACAAGTCTCCAGGAGAACCTACCTATTCAAGTTAATTCCCTAGGCTACCCAGACACGCGGAACCAGACCTTTATGCCCAAAACTCGTACGCTGCGCTTCAAGCGAGCATCCCAGGTGAGCCAGAGCAAGTAAAATAAGAATGAGGGACCTATGCGTGCAAACGCGAGGGAAGAGGGGCCTAGAGACGGCGTGGGGCGTGGCCTGAGAGCACGCACTCGGGAGGCGGGGTCGCAAACCGGCGCAGGCGCGGGGCCTGATCCTGTGAGCGAAAGGGAGGCTGGGCCTGCGGAGAGGCTCCTGGGGAGGATTGAGAAAGGGGCGAAGCCTGAGCCGTGGCCGGGCATGAGGCCTGCGTGGACAAAGAGGAGGGACACTTTGGCTGGTCCTCTGGGCTGGACATTCGTGGGCGTGCGCTCAGTCCAGTGCAGATGCGGCTCCTGGACCACGTGGGCCCACCTTGGGTGTCCGCTGGACCGGGGCAGCATCCGGACCAGCCTGTGGGCTCCACGTCCACTGCGATCCCTGCCCCGCAATCCGGCCCGCGCTGCGGTCACCACCAGCGACCAGGCGCAGATGGCGTCGCTCGGCTTCTCCAGCCGGCTCGGGTACGGCGCTGACCCAGCGACCCAGCTTCATTAACTGCTTTATTAGCATGCGGGGAGTACGGCCGCGCTGCCACCAGCGGGTCCACAGAGGTGAGAAGCCTTTCAGGTGTGAGCGATGCGGGAAGACCTTCAACTACAGCATCCTCCTCGCTCAGCACCAGCGGTTCCGCACCCAGGAGAAGCCGTTTTGGTGCGCAATATGCTGGAAGAGTTTCATCAGGAAAGAAAGCTTTAGAAACCACCGCAAATCCCACTTTCGCAGTGATGCATCTTGGGCCTCAGCCAGTTAAGCTTTGAGAGCAGCAGCTGCGAGGGAGAAGGCTTGGGACCTGCTCCTGGTCCCCATGAAAATCAAAGTGCCCCCAGGAGGACGGCCCAAGGCCAGCTGGGCATCGCCATAGCAGGACCAGCCCAGGACAATTCTAGTCATCATTTGGTTCTGGCGTTTTCTTTTAACGTTTTTTCTTTTTCTAGATAATGATTTTATTTATTTAGTTTTAGTGGGGGGAGGAAGAAAGAGAGGGAGAGAAACAATGAAGGGTGGTTGCCTTTGCCGCCCCCCCGCCCCCCCGCTGAGGACCTAGCCCACAACCCAGGCATGTGCCTTGACTGGGAACTGAACCCGTGACCCTTTGATTCGCAGCCCGTGCTCATATCCACTGAGCCACACCAGGCAGGGCGCAGAGAGTGCGTTTTATTTAAATTGTTGGGTTTTTTTTTTTTCAGCCAGTTATTCTACAAAGAATAAGCTTGCATAGTACGAATGTTTCATGTGCAATAATAACATTAAAAACTATGAAAACACATGGTCTAAACATGAAAACAGTTATCTGAAATAAGCTAGCGGTAGTAAGATCGATATGAAAGTTAGTTGGCTAAATGCTGCCCAACCATGAAGGAGCCAAAGAATGTGGTGTCTTGGGAATGTTGTGCATTTGCGTGCCCAGATCGCCCCCTGAAATCTCGGCTTTCCTGAGGTCTGCCTGCCTTTGGCCAGGGGACCACGGGGAGGCGACAGTGTAGGGGAGCCCAGCGAGCCTCCAGCTCTGCCTGCGGCTTCTCCTTTCTGGAAGCCAGCGGCCAGCCACCATCGGGCCTGCGGGCGCAGAGCGCGAACACACCGAGACCCTAGTCCCACCCAGTCAAGGGAGAGACCGCAGGGTGGTAACCGCCGCTCCTCCCAACTAAGAGCTTCAGCGATGCGCGGCCTCTCTCCTCGTATTCCCGCATCCTCCTCAGCAGGGTCATGCCCTGCACCTTTGGCTTGGTTAAGGCGGTGGTGGCCCAGGCACCCTGAGGTCATCGCGCCAGGGCCAGCCCCCCAGGACCCGCTGCGTGGTTGCAGAGCCTGTGAGGACTACATTTCCCAGATTGCTGCGCGGTCCCGGGTTGCACTTCCACGGCATCGCCGGGGCGCCTCGCAAGGACTCCCTGTCCCAGAAGGCCACGGGAGGACCCCCCCGGCCCCGCCCCTGTCCCTTCCATCTGGCTCCAGGCTGGCAGCTGGAGACTTAGCCTGCGCCGAAAGTAGCAATCGGGACGTGGAGCAGGTGAGAGGTACAGGAGAGACCCCTCGGGATAGCGAGGGAGTCCCGGGAGGGTGCAGCGTGGCCAGCCGGGGACTGGGCCCTGGCCTTGGGCACTCCATGACAGCCAGAGAGATCGGGACCCCGGGAACAAGGGACAGGGATGACCGGCGTGGGAGGGTACCTAGCTGCAAGATACCTGTGGGCGCAGGGCAGGGATCCCAGGCATGAGAGGGTCCTGGGGGCATGGGAGGGGACCCGTGGGCTTGTAGGTGGCCCTGGGCCTAAGGGGACATCTGAGGGAGGGAGGGGTAGGGGGGCTGGCTTCACTGGGGTCTCCCCCACAGGCCTGCTGCTGGACTGCCTGCGCCATTGCGAGCAGCAGATGCCTGGGCAGGGCCCCTCCTGTTGGGGCTAGGTTGGGGCCTGCAGCTCAGTCGGAGCCTTCCCGTAGGGCTTGAGCAGATTTCCAGCCCCCAAGGGAGGGTACTGGAGGGTGGTGGCACCCGAGGCTTGGGGACAGGTGGGACTTGGGACAGGCTCTCTTGGCTGGGTGGTAGTCCCACGGCCCCTGTGCAGCTCTGGGCAGAGGGCTGGGAGGAGGGGTGATTCAGGCCAGAGGGGTGTCTCTGTCCCCCAGGAGCCACCCCCTCCCTGGGGGCATTGCCCTGGGCCAGCCTTCGGACAGCTGTTGCGCCCCGTGTAAAGGCCGTGACTCTGGGCAGGGGTGCCTCAGGGGAGCAGGGTTCTGCTGGATGGGAGCTCAGCCTCACACCCTCCGGCCCCACAGGTGCAGCCGCCATGGGTGAGCCCCAGGGGTCCGTGCGGATCCTAGTGACAGGGGGCTCTGGGCTGGTGGGCAGAGCCATCCAGAAGGTGGTGGCAGATGGGGCCAGGCTGCCCGGAGAGGACTGGGTGTTCGTCTCCTCCAAGGACGCTGATCTCACGTGAGTGGGCCCATCCCCGGAGCAGGCCCCACGGACTCTCCAGACAGAACACTGCTGGGCCAGTCCTGCCCCCAGAGCCTGGTGGCTTCATGGCTGTGCCCTCCCTGCCAGGTGGCTGGTGTGGCCTGGGCGTGCACAGCTCTGCTGCCAGGCAAACACCCTCCCACATCCTCCTGGAACACCCTCATGGCAGCCAGGGCCTGAACAGGCCACTTTCCCTCTTGGCAGCCTGTCCCACCATTGGCCCCACCCACTACCTGTTCCTCGTACCCCACCCCCTGGGTGCTAGTCCCGAGGCCTTCAAGGGACCCTTGATGGCCCGGCTGTCCCCAGGGATGCTGCACAGACCCGAGCCCTCTTTGAAAAAGTCCGGCCCACCCACGTCATCCATCTTGCTGCAATGGTGGGAGGCCTGTTCCGGAATATCAAATACAACTTGGACTTCTGGGTAAGTGAGGGCCCCCACTGAGCACCGGGAGCCGGGCTCTGGGAACTTCCTGGCTGGCTTCCCACTTTCATGTTCCAGCCTCAGGAAGTCCCTGATGATCAGGGCTTCACACAGGCTGATGGGGAGCCCCAGAGACCCCCACTTGCTCTGTATGTGGGCAGAGGGGTATGCAGGTGGATCTGGGGCATTTGGCCCTGATAGAAAAAGCCATGGAGATGGGCAGCCGGTTAGGGGCTGAGAGGAGCCAGCCCAGCATTCGCCACGTGACCTGGGGCTGGGCCCTGCCCCCGAGCGCGCAGACTCACCTGCGCCTAGCACCTCTCCCGTCCAGATGCACTGAGCTGTGAGCTGGGCTCTAGGTCTACAGGCTGTGCCCCGGGGGGTGGGGGCGTGGTGTAAGGACCGGAATGAGAATGGGGCGCTTCCAGGCTGTGTCTGAGGGTTGGCCTCACTGTCGCTGGGCATCTGCTGGCCTAGGCGTGGTTCAGCCCCACACCGGGCACTGGGCTGGCCAAGACTCAGGCCAGGGACCGGCCAGGGCCCCTCCTGTCAGTTACAGCCTTCCCAGTAGACCTGACCGCCACCTCCCCCTTCTCCCCTGACCAGTCCAGTTCTCAGAAGGGGAGGTGGGGCCCTGGAGGGGGTGGGGCTGGCCAAAGGCTTCCCTGTTCCTTGGTAGTAGAGCCCTGTGAGCTCCTCTGTGTGTGTGTGTGTGTGGGGGGGGGGGGGGTGACTGGATGGGTCCCTTCTGCCCCAGGACCAGGTCAGGGTTTCTGCGTGCCTGTCTGCCCCTGAGTTACTTGCCCTTCCTTAACAGCCCCTGTGGCTAGGGCCTAGCCCCCAGCTGAGGGGTGGGTAGGCCCAGACCCTCCTACTGTCCTGGGAGTGGGCTGCCAGCTCAGGAAGCCACAGGCCGGGCAGGCCAGAGCAGTTAGGAGAAGCAGGCCCAGGTGTGTCCCCACTTCTGTCCCTGGAGGAGCAGGTAAGGACTGGGGTCCTGCCTGGGGGGCCTGAACCTGCCATCACCCCCCAGAGGAAAAACGTTCACATCAACGACAACGTCCTGCATTCAGCCTTTGAGGTGGGAGCGCAAAAGGTGGTCTCCTGCCTGTCTACCTGTATCTTTCCTGACAAGACCACCTATCCCATTGATGAAACCATGGTGAGAGGGCGCTGCTGGCAGGGCCTGGGGGCGGGGCCGGGCCTGGGGGCGGGGCGGGGCGGGGCCTGGCAGCAGTGGTCTCCTCTGCTTCCGCAGATCCACAACGGGCCGCCGCACAGTAGCAATTTTGGCTACTCCTACGCCAAGAGGATGATCGACGTGCAGAACAGGTCCTCCTGAAGCGTGCCCAGCTGAGGCCAGCCAGGAACAGGGGAAGAGGGCCGGGAGGGGGCGGCAGTGTGTAACCCCTGCAGAGCTCCCAGGCCTCATCTCCCTCCTTTGCCAGCCTCCGGTTTTTCCATCTCTAAAGGCCAGGGTGGGGTGGGGTAAGTGGTCCCCGAGCGAGCGAGCGAGCGAGGGCCGGAGGGGACACTGCGCTTCCGCAGGGCCTACTTCCAGCAGCACGGCTGCACCTTCACCGCTGTCATCCCCACCAATGTCTTCGGGCCCCACGACAACTTCAACATCCAGGACGGCCACGTGCTGCCCGGCCTGATCCACAAGGTGCACCTGGCCAAGCGTGAGTGCCCGCCACCCAGCACTCTGGACCACCCTCCCAATGGGGTCCGTGGGGGTCCGCTGGGAGGCGCGGGGCTGGCACAGCCTCTGACACCCGCCCGTCCCCGAATCCGCAGGCACCGGCTCAGCCCTGACGGTGTGGGGCACAGGGAAGCCTCGGAGGCAGTTCATCTACTCACTGGTTCGTGCAGGAGGGCGCGCAGCTGTCCCCAGATCATGTCCCCAGGCCTGCCGTTCTGGCTGAGGGGAGGCATGGGGGGGAGCCTGGGGTGTCTGGACTGGCACCCCAGCAGAGCAGCAGCTTGTCCTGAGCCCCTGTAGGCACCCGGCCTCCAGGGAGCTGCTGGGTGCAGCTCTGAGCTCAGAGGGAGAAAAGGTCTGGTTCACTGAGCTGAGCTGGCCAAGGACTGCCCAAAGGGAGGGACCCCGCTCTCAGGGCTACGCCCCCACTGGATAGGGGTGCTTGGGAGAGGTGGACCCTGGCCCCTGATGGCAGCAACTGGGGGCCCTTGGCCCCGCCCCTCCGGCTCTAGGACCTGGCCCGGCTCTTTGTCTGGGTCCTGCGGGAGTACAGCGAGGTGGAGCCCATCATCCTCTCAGGTGGGCACCGTACAGCCCCACCCCCACTGCAGCGGCAGGCGCATCTGTGGGGGGCTGGGTCGCAGTGGGGCCCGGCAGAGGGGGCTTGACCTGGCCTTTGGCCCCTCGATCGTCACAGTGGGCGAGGAGGATGAGGTTTCTATCCAGGAGGCAGCCGAGGCCGTGGTGGAGGCCATGGACTTCCGCGGGGAGATCACCGTATCTTTCAGCTCCAGTGGGCGCCGGGGCCTCCCTGCACGAGGCTGCAGGCCTGGTGGGCAGAGGGCGCCCACAAGCGGCAGCTGGAGGGCGGGTCTGCCGTTTCCCAAGAGGCTCCACAGGGAAAGGCAGAGAAGGTTCAAGGGCAGCCTGGGAGGAGGCTGGGGCCACCCTTTCTGCTATGGCCTTGACCAGGCGCCTAGTTTGATGCAACCAAGTCAGACGGGCAGTTTAAGAAGACGGCCAGTAACGGCAAACTCCGGGCCTACCTTCCGGAGTTCCGGTTCACACCCTTCAAGCAGGGTGAGTGCCCTGCCCCCCCACCGCCCTCCTGCCCTCACCCCTCAGACCTCTGGGCCTCTCCACTGCCCCGTCCTAGGCCTCGGCTCCCTGCTGCCCGCTGGGGGTGGACACTTTGCAGGTTGGATCTCCAAACCCTCATCAGGCAGCAGGACACAGAGGGGTGACCACCCACGCTGCCTCCCGTGGAGGTCAGTGCTGTCCGGGCCCTCACCGACCACCCCCCTCACCCTGCGTTCTGCAGCTGTGAAGGAGACCTGTGCCTGGTTCACCGACAACTACGAGCAGGCCCGGAAGTGAGGTGCAACGATGGGCCAGGTGCTGGCCCCCCTGCCACGGAGACCCCAGCGGCTGCTCGCCTGGCAGAGCCCAGTGGCAGCCACCCTCACCCCCAGACCCGACCAGGAGTCAAGGGCGCTGCCCAGCAACTTGGGCCCATGCTCCACCCCCTCCACCAGGGTGGCTCCAGGCAGCTGTCCTTTGGGGCCGCCATTCACGTCGTTTCTCAGGGAAACCAAGGCCTGGCCAGACCAGGCCAGGCCTGGCACCTTGCTCCTCAATGCCAGTGCCCGGGTCCTGAATGTGCCCACTTCCGGTCTTGCTCTCCCACTCCTGGGAGCCAATAAAGTGCATCTCACAGGCCTGGCCTTGGCAGCTCTGTGCCAGCGGTCCCCCACACCAGGCACTGCCTCCTCGAGCCCCGCCAGCTCCAGGAAGCACCGTCCTGCCGCTGATGGCTCAGCCCCTGAGAGCTGCTGGGCCGGGGTGGGCACCTGTCCCTGGGGTGGCAGCGGGAGAGACATGGAGAGAGGCAGGTGTGTGGGCAGGAAGCAGGCAGATGGCCCGGATAAGATGGAGGGGACTTGTCGGTAGGGATGCAGGGTCGGTGTTCCTTGCTGGGGCCCTGGGCCCCCAAGAGCTTTCCTCTTTGGCCCTAGGACTCTGCAGAGGAAGGCTGGTCTGGATTTGGACAGGCCGAGTGGTACAGATCTGAGGGGACAATGGTAATTGGGTGGTGCAGCCATTCCTGGGACCCAGGAGAGAGCTGGGCCAGGCCTGGCCCTCATCTCTCTGCCCCCACTCAGGTGGCAGCTTGGGTGGTGGGGCCCAGCCCGCCCTGGTCCCGTGGACAGTAACGGGAGTTACTCAGGGGGCCTCCTGGGCAGGGAGGTGAGTGGCATGGACCTCCCGTTCTCAGTGGGAGCTGGGTGAAGGCCAGGCAGGTCGAGTGACAGCTTCCCTCCACCAGCCACTGGCGCTGGGGTGTGGACCCCCAGCAGTACCCAGCTCCAAAGCCCTCCTCTGGGCTGCCTCGCCCAGGACCCAGGCCTCTCCCCTGGCCTGAGGCCCGCCTCTGCTCAGGGCCGCTCACTCCCAGTGCCCTCTGCCACCTCCACGCTGACCACCCCAGCTTTCTTCTGACCCAGACGTGGCTGCCACGTGTGTTCCTCCCTTCGTCTGCCCAGCGGCACCGTCCCTCTCCCAGAGCCCAGCTGGCCTCCCACTGCACTTGTCACCACGCCCCGCCTTGGGCAAGCCCTGGGGTTTGTCCTGCAGGCCACCTGGGGCTGGCCCCAGAGCCACTCACATCAGTACCTCCCGACCTTTTAGGACTTGGCCGTGGTGGCCCTTGCCCTCCAAGCGCCCACCCTTCCATTCAGGGCCACAGTGCTGCCTGTTTGCCTGTGCAGAAGTCCCTGGGAAGCCCCCTCTCTCCCCATACCTTGGAGCTTCGGGACCTGGGTCTGCCCTTTGGTGTAACCCCTGGCAGCCAGTCCTTGGGAATGAAAGCTGACTGTGTGGGGCTCAGGGGCAGGGTGGAGGGCGTGGCACCTGAGTCCGAGCTCCGATCTATCGGCCAGGTCACAACAGTGGGAAGGGGCTGGCACAGAGTGGAGACGTCTGCAGGACACCTGGCAGGACACACAGTTGTCTCTCCTGAGTCCCCTGGGCTGTTCTGTGTATGTGTGTGTGTGTGTGTGTGTGTGTGTGTGTGTGTGTGTACTGAAGAGGGACTGTCTCTCCAGATGGAATGCAGGTCCTCAGGCCCGGGGTGCTGCTGTGTGGCACTTGTCCCCACCCAGAGCAGAGCCCCACACGGGAGGATGGGGTGGGCAATGTTGAATTCCATCGTTGAAGAGCTTAGAAAATCAAAGTACAGTTTAAAAAAGAGTAAGATATCCTTAAAATGTGATTTGAGCCTGGGTGGACAGTACAAACAAACAACAAAAAACACCCTACAAGCTTGGGTCTTCAAGCCTAATTTCCCCACGTCAATTAAAAATTACAGGAACACTCCCCACCCTCCCCATCTAGGGGAGTCTCTGGGGTGGCCCCTGGCCAAGCATCCATCTCCCTCGGAACCAGTGAGCGGGGCCAGCTCACTGGCTGGTGTGGCTCAGTGGATTGAGCACTGGCCTGGGGACTGAAAATTCCCAGTCAGGACACATGCTTGGGTTGGCCAGGTTGCCAGATCAGGGAGTATGAGAGGCAACTGATCCGTGTTTCTCACCCTCTTTCCCCTCTGAAAATAAATACAATATTGAAAGAAAGGCCTCCAGCCTCTTCCCGGCAGTGCTCGGGGAGGCCCACAGAAACCTGGATCTGGGCTGGCCAGGGGAACTCCCAACACAGAAAAGCTAGACATCGGCTCACGTTTCACCAGGCAACGCTCCGTTTACTCTGCCACCAGGAGCCGCTGCAGCTCGGGAGGGAGCTCTGACCAGGCGGTCCTGTTCTTCCCACCTGAGCCTAGTCCCAGGCTCTGAACAGAGAACCAGGGCACTCTGAGAACCCTGCTCCCGCCCCCACCCAGAGCAACCAGCGTGAGGCCGGCAGGACCCTATATCCCAGCGCATAGGGTCTGTAGTGGTGACAGGCCAGAGTTTGGACCTTGGCCTGCCTGTGTTGCTCAATTAGAGCATCATCTGGACACACCAAGGTTGCCAGTTGGACCTGCCAAGGTTGTGGGTTCAATCCCCCATCAAGGTACATACAAGAATCAACCAATGAATGCATAAATAAGTGGAATAACAAACTGATGTCTCCCTACCTCTATGTCTCTAAAATCAGTAATTTTTTTAAGGGGGTTGGGTGGAAGTGGAAGGACGATACATGGTATTAAAAGAAATACAATAAAAAAATAAGTTATTAAAAAATAAAGATGTCACTCCTGGAAGCTCAGCTGCCCAGCGACCACCAATCGGTGGCCTCCAGGGCTCTGCAGCGTCCCCACGAAGGGCACCCACCAGGCAGCCTCCGCGGCACCGGCCTCCGGGTCCGGGTCGGAGGAGACCCCCATCCTTTCCGACCGTTGGCTTTGAATGGAGCTTCTCAAGCTGCCCTTTGGAAAACCGATCTGATCTGCACACACGCGCCCAGAATTCTGCCAAGGCTCGCCACGGGGTCTGCAGCACCGGACACAGGTCTTCGTTCAGCACGATTGCCGGCCTCGCCCCTCGCGATGTCCAGTCCCGGTGACGTTCCCTGCCCGTGCCCCGCCCACCAGAGCCCGCTAGGAGGGGCGGAGCCCGCCAGGAGGGGCGGGACGTGCGGTCCCTGTAGCCAATGACGAGGGTGGAGGCGAGGCGGCGTAGCCCATTGGCGAGTCGAGGGTCGGGGCGAGGAGCGACTGGGGCGCCTTGAGGCAACATGGCGGCGGCGGCTGGGGACCCGGGCTCTAGGCGCGTGGGCTTCGTGGGCGCCGGTCGCATGGCGGAGGCCATCGCGCAGGGCCTCATCCGAGCAGGTGGGGCGCCGCGGGTGTGGGTTCCAGGGAGGCGTGCGACGCCGGCCTGATGTGGGAGGGACGGGCGTGCCTGGCCGGAGCTTTCCAGCCCAGAGGGATGAATCCTGCCGAGCCCCTGGGCGGGGCCCGGGCAGCCAGGGTCCTGCGCGCGGGAGCCCCCGGGCAGTGCAGGGCCGGGGGTGTGTGGGCCGGGGCGCGTGCGGACCCTGCTCTCGAGACTGCTTCCCCCGGAGAACACGGCGGGAGTCTTAGAGTCCGGCTGTCTCCAAGCAGCCTCCAGCCTCACGTGGTCGTAGAGCTCTTGAAACGCGGCTGGTCCGAATTGAGAAATGCTCAGAGTGTGTAGAATAAAATCCGTATCTGATTTGGAAGATTTAGCACATAGAAAGGAAAAGTGACGTATCTAGTAACTTTTAATATTGGCTACGTGTTGGGGGAATACGATTTTGGGGTTAAATAAAATATAATACCGTTAACTTCACGTGGTTCTTCTCGCTTGTTTCATGTAACTACTGGAACGTGTAGTTACACGTATGGCTCAGCGACGCTTCTCTTGGACAGCGCTGGCACAGAGCCTGGGGTCTCCAGCCAGGTCTCTGGCCTGGGTCCCGTTGCTTGACCTCTCTGAGCCTCTGATTCTTTTTCCTGCTTGCGTGCCAGCTCCACTCGTGGTGAACAGATCATCCCTTGTGGAGAAACTGGTTTCCTGCAAGGGAGGACAGTGCCGGCTTAACCCTACTCCACAGTAACTGGAACCCATTACGTGTAGGTAGCTGTCTGTGCCTCCGCCTTCAGCCACACATCAGAGTCCAGAGGGGTCAAAGTCAGTCACCAGATAGCTTACCATGAGTCTCGGGCGTCTCACCTATAAAACCCGGCAGCACTGCCGCCTCCTCGGCTACCCAGGTTCCATGCTGAGCTCGGTGCTGGCATGTGTGTGTAATGCACAGTGGGCCTTGCTGCCCTGATGGGTCCGTTCTGGGTTCAGGTTTGGGGTGCACTTCTGCTCCTCCTCAGACATCTCCGCACGGATACACTCTCTCCTAGGGAAGCTCGGCCCTCATGGAGCCTCCCTACCCTGCACGTCCCCCTCCTCTCCAGGCCTCCAGTCCCCGGGGCCCCTGGGATCTCTGTCCTCTCAAGATGGGGCAGGCTCTTGGCCCCTGCATCCAGCAGGGTCTCTGGGCTCCACAGTAGCAGCAAGCAGTGGTGGTGGCTGCCGAGTGGAATTAAATGGATCTGACTGCTTGGTCCTGGCTGCACGGAGCACCCCTGCTGGGCACTTGAGTTCTTGGAGAGTCGGGCCAGCCAAAACCACGATGGCCCAGGCGTGGCCAAACCTGACAGCCTTCAGTAAGAGGCAGGCCAGGCTGGCTCCTCCCCCGCTCCTCCTACGCGACCTTCTCACTGACACCAGGCCTTTGCCTTTCCAGGGAAAGTGGAAGCCCATCACGTGCTGGCCAGTGCACCAACTGACAGGAACCTCTGTCACTTCCAGGTGGGCCGGGGACCAGCTCTTTTGAATTGAGGCTTCCACAGGGACCTAGGATGGCTCTAGCTCCTGTCTCCCTGAGACACTTCTGAGGCCAGGGAACTGCTGTTGATGTAGCTAATGTTTGGGACCGGCTGGGCTGGGCTGGAGAAGGGAGGTCAAAGGCCAGAAAGAAGGTCAGGGTTGTTGAGGGCCAGGGCAGAGTAAAGGGGTGTGGTGTGTGCACATGTGTGAGTCTACACATGTGTGTATGCATGTGCACATGCCTGTGTGTGTTGGGGTGGGCAGGGATGGTCATGGGTGCTCACTGGGCTTGGAGGGCTCGCGGAGGGGCTGGTGTCAGGTGTCTGAGGCTCAGGGTTGGGTCCTGAGCAGCACTGGGTAGTCTGAGTGAGCCCTGGGGGAGGTGCAGGCATTTGCAGTGGGAGGGACCCATGGGAATGCAGGGTGGCCTCCAGCCAGAAGGGCAGCGGTCTGGGAAGATGCCCGCTTGCCTCGCCCTGATCCCTGCATTCCCGGCACAGGCTCTGGGCTGCCAGACCACCCACTCCAACCAGGAGGTGCTTCGGACCTGCCCGCTCGTCTTCTTTGCCACCAAGCCCCACATCTTGCCAGCCGTCCTGGCAGAGGTGGCCCCCATGGTCACCTGTGAGCACATCGTGGTGTCTGTGGCTGCTGGGGTCTCTCTGCACACCCTGGAGGAGGTGAGTGGCCCGTGGGGTGAGGTGGGGATGAGGCTCTGACCCCCTAGAGTAGGCTGTTCTCTCCAGATCCAGCTTTCCAGCCTCTGCCATCCTAAACCAGCTCTACCCTGGGCTCAGCGGGGGTGGAACGGAGGGCAGACAGCCTCCTAGCCAGCCGGCAGAGGCAGCCAGGTGGCTGAGGGAACTGGGGTTCGGGTCACCCCACCCCTGGGAAGCAGGGGTGGGAGCCTGGCTGAGGCATGTGCCTGCCCTGCAGGCCAGTGCCACGGGCTCCCTGACAGCAGCCTCTCCCCGGCCAGCTGCTGCCCCCGGCCACACGGGTACTGCGGCTCTCACCCAACCTGCCCTGCGTGGTCCAGGAGGGAGCCATGGTGTTGGCCCGTGGGCGCCACGCCGGGAACAGTGAGGTCAAGCTCGTATGGACTCTGCTGGAGGCCTGTGGGCAGTGCGAGGAGGTGCCTGAGGCCCAGGTGGACATCCACACCGGCCTCAGCGGCAGTGGTGTGGCCTTCGTAAGTGTTGTCTGGTCCCCCTGTCCCCTACAGCTGGCCACTGGCCAAGTAGGGCCATCCAAATCCCTGGGACTGCCCCTGCCCTCTGGACCTGGTGGCTTAGTCCTCAGCTGCCTGCGAGCTTTGCTTTCCCCCACATCACCGCTTTCCTGGGCCTAGGAGCTGGCTCTTGGCAGACCGCTGGGCTCGGGCCTCAGCACTGGGCCCTGCGCTGGTAGCCAGCTCTCTAGACCTTGTTCCTGAAGCTTCCGAGCCTTCTCCAGGCGGGTGCTGTGTCCAGGGGACTGTTGGCTTTTTTTTTTTAATTTATTTATTTTTAGAGAGAGAGGAAAGGAGGGAGAAAGAGAGAGACAGAAATATCAATGCGTGATTGCCTCTCACGTGGCCCCCACTGGGGTCCTGGCCCGCAACCCAGGCATGTGCCTTGACTGGGAATCGAACTGGCGACCCTTTGGATTCAGCTCACGCTCAATCCACTGAGCGACACCAGCCAGGGCGGAGTGTTGGCTTTGATACTGCCGCCCCCAACAGGTGTGCCTGTTCTCTGAGGCCCTTGCCGAAGGTGCCGTCAAGATGGGCATGCCCAGTGGCCTGGCTCACCGCATCGCCGCCCAGACCCTGCTGGTGAGTAACTCTGGCTCCAGGGGAGCCAGTGAAAGGGGCTGGGCCTGCATGCCTCCTGGGAGCAGTGGGGACACATGGCAAAGCCGCTGCATGGTGGGGCCAAGCTGGAGAATGAAGAGGCTGCCCACCTCCCCCGAGTCACTGCCCCCAACACTCCTCTCCCCAGGGGACAGCCAAGATGCTGCTGCAGGAGGGGCAGCACCCTGCGCAGCTGCGGACAGACGTATGCACGCCCGGCGGCACCACCATTTACGGCCTCCACGCCCTGGAGCAGGGCGGGCTGCGGGCAGCCACCATGAGCGCAGTGGAGGCTGCCACCTGCCGGGCCAAGGAGCTCAGCAAGAAATAAGGAGCAGGTGCCGGACGAGAGCCACAGCCCTGGGGTGGTGGAGCAGCCCTGCGCCCTCTGTTCCCCTCTCCCGGCTCCTTCCCGAAGACTGTGGTTCTTTCTAAGGAGCCTCACTGGACGCACCCTGCTTCCCGCACGGGAAGTGTGAGGGATGGAGCTGGAGGGGACCCCTCGGCAGTGGGGACCCCGTGCCCTACCACCCAGGTACAAGGCCGTGGGGTGCCATTGGCAGAGACGTGAGCGGAGCCCCTGGCACAGCAGCAGCTGTGTGACCGCAGCTGGCTCGGGTTCGGGGACGAGAATCTACAGGAGAGACTTGGTCCCCTCAGTAAAGCCAGCAGTGCCAGGCCATCGCGTCTGTCCTGTCCCTGGGCTGGCCCGTGGCTAGGTTGGGGGCTGCCCCACGTTTGGGAGGATGGGCCTTGGCCAGCAGGGGCCACGTACTTGGCTTCAGCTGGGTGTGTGCCCCTCCCCCGGACCCTTAGCTCCTGGCAAGTGGCAGGTGGAGCTGGCCCTGATGACCCTTCTCAGTCAGGAGTCCTGGAGGGTCCCAAGGCCTGGCCTCTGACCGCAGGACCTCATTCTCCAGCATGTCCCTGAATGGACCAGTAGGCCAGGAATGGCCCGAAGCAGGGCTGGGGGAACCTTTGGGTGGGTGGGCACCTGCAGCTTTGTCCCCAGCACTGCCCACAAGGCCCCTGGGCCTCTCCACCCGCAGTCGCTGCTGCCGCCAACCACTGAGGCTTTGGGAGAGTAACCTGTCTGTGAGATGGTGGAGAGCCCCTATACACTTGCGCCCTCCTGGTGGTCTGCCCTCCACATGGGTCCAAGGTGGCCCCTCCCTGCAGGTCTCTGGCCCCGCCCTAATCCCAGCTTCCTGTGGTCTGACCCTGGGTAGGCCTGAGTCCACACCTGGTTTCTTTCCTGTGAGGCGGGAATAAAGCCGGTGTCCCGTAGCACAGAGTGGCCAGCGTTCAAAGGGAGGCCGATAAAGCCGGATCCTAGGGCCTGGCAGCACAGGCGAGGGACCCAGTCATCACCCGAAGGCCCTGCGTCCACCATCGGCCGTCTGGCAGCAGGTCCTGGTGTTGCATCCCTCACAATCCATGGGGAGAGGGTGGGCTCAGCCCAGCAGGCCACTCCTTGAATGAAGGGGCCAGGCCCCACCTTCCACCACCGGGCTACACTGACTTTCAGGAGAGCCTGGGGCCTGTGGTAACAGTTGCTCCTTTCTCTGGTGTTGTCCGGTTTTCAGCATATGAGACGGTCCAGATCCGAGCACTGGGTTGGAGCCACGCAAGGGGGACTTGAGAATGGGGTTCACGTGAAGCTGACCTTCATCAGAAAGCACGCTGGGCGCCCTGTTTGGGGGAGCCCGGCCGTCGGTGAGGCTGGGTGCAAAAGGTCCCTTCCGGAGCAGCCAGCCCACTGTCCTTCCAAGGATATGCCACTGGTGTTGAGCCTCACTCGTGGCCACCCTCATTGTGGGCCAAACTACGTCCAGGGCCCTGCTCCCACCTGGGCTCCCCACAGCATTCCCTGCCTGCACTTGGCCCACGGGTGGGGGTCCCTGGATGGTGAGCCTCTCCTCTTGAAGCTACACCCCTTCCTCTCACCCCTCACTCAGATTGCACCTGCCGCTGGGGGGGCCAGGGCCCAAGCACTCGGCCCCCCTCTTGCCACACCCCTCGAAACATGCAGGCCAGGGGTGCTTTCAGCAGAAGCCTGGGCACTCGCTCCCCTGTCCGAGGGCCACTGTGTGGAAGAGCAGTGACTGTCACTGCCTGGAGTGAACCTCAGGGCTGCAGACAGGGCAGGGGGGGGGGCTGGTGGCTTCATCCCCAAGCACCCCCTGCCGCAGGGGTCCCCGCACTGTAGCCAGTACCGGGTAACCCTCCAGGGTCAGTTTTGGGCTTGCAGACGGTGGGTGAAGGAATTCTAGCAGCATCAACACAGGCCCCTGCTCGGTGGCACTCACCTCATTCTCAGGTCGGCACAAACCGGGGTGGCAAGCTCTGATGCCCACGGTCCTAGCAGCTGGCAGCAGTGAGGCTGCCAGCCGGGGTCCACTCCCACCATTCTGCTGCAGAGTCACACCTGGGGATCCCACGGGAAACCTCTGGCCGGCCGCCGGAGATTTCACACTGAGCTGAGTGGCTGTCAGGTGGCAGCACCAGGATTGCAATGACCTGCAGGCGAGAGGGCCCACTGGGCCAGGTGCCTGCAGCCTCCGCCCCACTGGACACCCCAGACCAGAGCCTCCATTCTAGACAGGGAACCTTTATAGGCCCCTCTCAAGGTGAGGGGTCCCTATCCTGCACCGTACTGGCATTCAAACTAGCTTCTTAGGGCCCCAGGCTAGCACGGGCCAGCCTTGTTTTACACAGGGCCATGAGGAAGGGCCAGAGCGGCCTCTTGGGGTGCAGCCTGGGTCCTCAGGAGGGCTGGTGCAATGTGAAACAGCTTGAGGGGCGGCATGGGGCCTTGCTCCTGACATGGGCCTCATTACCGACTCCAGCTCTGCCCCCCGCCTCAGGCCCATGGATGGCTTGACAGGGAAGACCGGAAATGGGGGGCTTTGGCCAGAGCCAGCAGCCTGAAGAGCCCCTGCCAGGGGCTGCCACATGGAGCCTGAGGGGCACCCTTACTCAGTGCCCATCTGGGCCAAAGTCTGCCTCCCACACCCCCAGCAGGCTCCCAGCCCTGGGTCCCGGCCAGGATTGGGAGATGGTGTAAAAGGCAGGTTCCTGAAGCCCTGGGCCAGGATAGGACTGCTGCCTCTCGGCATGCAGGCTCCAGACAACTGGCAAGGCAGGTGGCTGGTGGACCCCGGGAGGAGCAGCTGCCCTGGGCTTGGCCAGCCAAGGCTTGCTTCCCTTGCTCCCAAATTCTCCACACCTTCCTTTGCCTTTCAGATATGAGATAATATTACATGTGTGTATTTGTGTGTTTTGACGGGTGGTGTTCCAAAGTTTATGTTCTTGAACTTGCTGGGGAAATTGCTCAGGGACGCCCTCTAGCGTGAGCTCAAGGTGCAGCCATTCCACAAACACACCACCTGCCTGCAGCCTCCTGGACACTAAGACCAGATGGGCAAGGGGAGAGCGGAGGGGCAGGCAGTGCCTCATGGCCAGTCCCCTGCTCCTCATAAGGGTTCTGGGCAGCAACTCGGCAGAGGCAGCCCCCAGGAGGGCTGGGCATCTCCAAGCCTCAGACCACCAGCAGGGATCCAAGTCCAGAGTGGACAGGACAGCAGACCGACTGTGTAAGAGCTAGGCCAACACACAGGCGGCTCTGCCCCCTTTCACTCTGTCACCCAGAAGCCTGGTTCCTGCGCTCAGCCACACCCTTGACCGTGCCAGAGAGGGGAGGAGTCCGGGGGTGCTAAGGCACGGGAGGGTTGTCCCACAGGGCTGTCGGCGCCATGGGGCCTGCTCTGGGCAGGTGGGTGGCCCTGGGCCCTGAGCCTGGACAAAGCGGGCTGTGCCTGTGGAGCTTGTCCAGTCACTGGTCAAGTCACCAGGGTCCAGCTGCACGCCAATGCCAACCCCATGGAGCAAGAGTTCAGAAAATGTATTTTCTCAACAGGAAAATTAAAAGTCCAAGTGGAACAGAAATCTACACCCCTGGTGTCAGGGTGTGGCTGACCCCGTCCTCCCCCCCAACCCAAACCACTCCTGCCCCCCCAGAGTATCTGTAAAAATGGACTTAATGCAATAGAAACAAAATCCCGGGGGTGTGCTTCCCCCCCCCCGAAATCAGGTGGCACAAGAACCACGCAGCACCAGGACTTGTGGGAAATATAGGACACGGGCAGGAAGAGGGGTGGGCTAGAGGCCTCGGCCCCGTGGGGCCCGGGTTCTGGTCAGCGCTGTGGTGTGTGTGAGCCAGGCGTGTGTGGCAGGGCCCAGGCTGAGACCACAGACCCCATGTGCTTGCCCAGGGGTGGGGTGGGGGGGAGCATGAGCCCAGAGCCTCTCTTCCAGTCACCGCCCCCCACCCCCAGCCCTGGGAGGGAGACTGGGGTACCAGTGGAGTGGCATGACCCTCCACCAGCAGAGCTCCTCCAAGCCAGGCTGAGCGGGCGTCCCTGTAACCCCTAGCCTTCGGAGGGTCACCCCAGGGGAAGGGAGGAGGGCAAAGGGGAGACTCCCTCCAGGTGCAGCAGGACAAAGGCCCCTGGGGGGCCAACAGGGCTGGTTTGGTCACACCCCATCATCAGGGGCTGCAGGTGAGGTCCCGATGCCCCCCAGTCTCCGGGCCATGCTGATCAGTGAGCGCAGCTGCACCAGCTTCAGCGGCCCCACCTCCTGGGGGTCCTGGCTCTCCAGCCACCGCAGAGCTGTCTCCAGACCCTGAACAGCCTCCCCAGCACTGGGCACAGCAGTCTCTTCCTCCTCCTCCCCACTCTCCAGGACAGAGGATAGGCTGGCTGGGAGTGGAGGGACCACAGAGGCCAGCCCCGGGGGCCGGCCAGGGCCTGTCTCCTCTCTGCAGCCCTCGGGCAGCCCCCCATCGTCATCTAGGTGCAGCCACTCAGCCACCTCCTCTGGTGCAAGGCGCTTGTAGGCCAGGGCTGCCAGGTGTGTGAGGTCGCTGAGCACCCTGCTGTGCTCAGCCGCCTCCTCGGCCTGGCCAGCATGCTGCCCGGCACACTCCTCCTCTGGCCGAGGCTCGAAGGCCGCCCGTAAGCCCAGCAGCCAGCAGCGTTCAATGCTGCCGGCCTGCACCAGATCCCAGGAGAGGCCAGCCAGGTAGAGCATGTCCTTCAGCATGAAGCTGCGCATGAAGTCCAGTGGGGAGCCCCCAGCGCAGGACACCGCCAGCCGAAGCAGCTCCCGCTTGTACAGCTGCTTGAAGGCAGCCACCACCCCCTGCTCCAGCGGGGCGGGGATGTGCGCTCGGCTGCTGCCCTTGGACAGGAACAGCACCCGCACAGCCCCGTCAGGGGTCTGCAGCTCCTCCGGGGGGCTGAGGGGCTCAGGCCGGAGCCGCCTGGGGGTCTCATCGCTCTCCTCTAGCGTGGGCAACCGGGCGGCCCGGCTCGGGCAGGGCGGGTGTGCGACCAGCAGTACGGCCCTCTGTTGCAGGCAGCTGCGGCGCAGGTACCGCCTGACGCCCGGGACGAACTCCTCGAAGAACCAGCCCCGCAGCAGAGGGCGACTGAGCCAAGCGTCTGGGCTGTAGCGGTATGAGGCCGGGAACTTGTCCTGGTTGTGGTGGCGCAGGCTGGGCGGGTCTGGCAGCTGCCCGATGACTAGCGGCTTCAGCTTGTGGCTGCCAGTCAGGTTAGCAGCCAGTAGCACCGTCACCCGGTCGCCCCGCCAGCGACGGCTGCAGCCTCCGGCGCCCAGGGGTGCAGCTTGCTCCGGAAGCAGCTTCCAGTAGAGGCCGGTAACATTGGCGTTGTAGATCTGCTCATCACCGTAGCCGCCCTCCGCCGGGGGCGGCGGGGCCGGGGCGCGGCCGGGCAGGGGGCCGACGCCAGGGGGCTGTGTGGACTCCTGCTTGATCGGCGGGCTGGGCGCCGGGCCCACGGCCGGGGGCTCGGCCTCGCCGTAGATGCGCTGGCTGGAGATGCCGTGACGCTTCTGCCAACGCCAGAACCAGCCGTGGCTGGCCTTGAAGGTGCACTCGGGGCCGTAGATCTGGCGCGCGAAGGCCTCGGCCTGCGCCTGAATGAGCGGCCCCGACAGCGGCACGCCGTGCTGGCGCAGCGCCAGGAACCACGAGTACACGGCGCGATCGATCTCCTCCTCGTTGGCCAGCCGCATCTTCTTGCGCTGCGTGCCCACCTCGCCGCCCAGCTGCTCCAGAAACCAGCGCAACTTCGGCTCGTCCTTGAGCCAGCCGCGCAGCGTGCCGCCCGGCACGCCGAAGTCGCGGCACACGCTGGCCTGCCGCTCGCCGCCCTTGACGCGCTCGATGGCCTGCAGCTTGTCCTTGATGGAGTAGGCCTTGCGGAAGGCCATCTTCATGGCCACGCGGGGTCGCGCGGCAGGGGCCGCGGCGGGCGCGGAGGCCCGCGGCGGCGGCGCGGGGCGCCCGGGCGGGGGGTGGCGGCCGCGGCGCGGGGCCGGGCCGGCCGGGGAACCTGCGGGGTACATGGCAGCGGCAGCGGGGACGCGGGAGCCATAAGCCCGCCCTGCCGGCCGCGCGGGGCGGGGCGCTGGGGGCGGGACTGGCCGCGGCCCTCCCCTTTGTTTCGCCCGCTTGGGGGGAGCTGGCGCGCTGGCCCCGCCCCCGTGCGTCTCGCAGCGTTTGCCCGCCCCTCCGCCCGCCCCAGCCGGACGAGTCCACTCGGCCGGCAGAGCGGAGGGGCGCCGAGCGGTCTGCGGCCCTGTTCGCAGCTGTTTGCTCCGGTACCTCCGGAAAAGAACGAGCCCCGTGAGGCTCTCCATGTGGCTACTGTCTTTGCAGCAGCGGAGAGTGTCGCGCCTTGGGCTCCGACGGCGGAGCGGGGCGGGCGCACGAGTCGTTTCCCCCGCGTCCCAGCCCGCGTCGCGTGGTAGAGCCCGCGGCTTCATTTCCCGTGCGCGACCTGGGCGGCCCTCCCTTTCCTCAGCAGTCCCGCGCCGCCGAGCCCTGCAGTTCAGTCGCCGCATCTTTGACAGACGTGTGAGTACCACGGTCCGCGCGGAAGAAGCCGCACGCGCCACTCAGGCCCCACGGGCTCCGGGGCGGCCGGCCCGGGCCGAGCTAGCGGCTCCGCGCCTTCAGGGACCGGGGCGCAAGTGCGGCCCGCGTGCCGGCTTAGGGGCCGTGGGCCAAGTGCGGCTCCCTGGCGGAGCGCAGAGGGGCGGGGCCCGCGGGCCACGTGGCCGGCCGAGCCCTGCGGCTGCCTCGGCGGAGGGCGGCGGCGGGAATGCCCCTGCCTCCTGGGCCCAGTCTCGGAGGGTGGCGGGAATATCGCCCGGCTGTGGCCCGGGCCTGTAGGCCTTGCTTTGTGCGGTGCGCGTGTAGTAAGCGCCTGCCGCGCGCCGGCGCTGGGCTTCGGGGCGCGGGCCCAGCCTTCGTGGAAGCTTGAGGGCTCCTGAATGGGGAAAGGAACGGGGACGCGACTGCCGAGGGGCTGGGGTCTGGGCTTGGATGAAGCCTCCGGACAGGAGACAGTGTTGAAGCCAGTCTCTGAAGGGGAGGGTGATGCCTTCCGTACAAAATGGGTACTTGCAGCGGAAGAAGGAAAGACTCAGGCTGGAACCGTGGGGGTGGAGTGGGGCAGAGACTCCACGGAGGCTCCCATGTCCGCGGCTCCGGACTGAAGGGCCCCCCCCTGGAGCCGTTGGGGTGGTACCTGCTGCCGGGGAGTCTGGTAACTTGACCTTGGCCTGTCGCTCCTCTGGGAGTGGGCCTGGCCTGGAGCACGGAAGGGCGTCTTAGCTTAGAGGCTCCGCGAGAGCAGCTAGGACAGCCTGGGCTCTGTGAGCCAGTAAGTGCGTTGGCTCCAACGTACGCCTGTTATTCCCGAGCCCTCCTGTGCCCAGCCCTGTGGACAGAGTGTCCCCTGGAAAAGCGCCTTCTCATGGAGCGCTTGGAACGAACTCTCAGGAGCAGGTTCCCCGAGTCACCTTTGCGGGGCAGGGTTCTGGGACCCGTGCCAGTTGCGGGGTGGCCTCCAGGCCGGGCCACCGCTACCTGCCCTTGGAGTGGGGCGGCTGTGCGGTTTGCTGGAGCCTGGGCAGAGCGAGCATTCCGCCTCCCGTCCCTGTTCACCCTAGACTGCTGGGATGGCTGCCCTCCGGAGAAGCCAGGCTGGGGTCAGGCCCCCTGCGCTTTTCTCTTGGGGAACTGCGAGGCTGCAGCATCCAGTGAAGGTGGGCAAACGCACTTGACTGGCGTTCTGGGGAGTGTTCTGTTTTTTTTTTTTTTTTTTTTTTTTTTTTTAATTTATTGCTTTTAGAAAGAGGAACTTCAATTTGTGGTTCCACTTAATTTATGCATTCATTGGTTGACTCTTTCACTTACGCTGACTGGGGAGGGGACTGAACCCGCAACCTTGGAGTACTGGGTCAACGCTCTAACCAACTGAGATACCTGGCCAGGGCGTATGTGAATGAATGGTCCCTTGAAGGTGGTATTTTTTTAATACATTGACACCACGTGCTAGTTAGTGTCAACTTCTCTGTGGTCGCAGGCAGGAAATGGTGGCCTGAGCATTTGTGGGTCCCTGGCCCCCCTTGCCCTGGGTGGATGTTTTGAGATGACGTGTCAGAGTTAGAAGGTGGGCGGCAGGTTGACATGATGCTAAGTCCAGGCATTGGAGACAGGGATCTCGGGCCCCACATGGACTCAGAGACTTGCTTTCCCACCCCTGCCTCCTGGCTGCGTGTGAGCCCTGGACTGCGGAAGCGACATGTGCGTGGGAGGGTGCAGGAGCCTGGCCGGCCAGATGAGACCCGAGCACCACTAGCTGTGCTGTTGGGGAGGCAGGACACCGCAGCGGGACCTGGGTCTGGGGGACCTGAGCAGCCCTAGCCTGCGCTCTGTGGGCGCAGGGCCCCTTCTGCCAGTAGGACAAGTCGGCATTTCTTAGTGGGATTGAGCTACCCAGGAGTTGGAGGTCTGAAAGCATCTGAGCAGGAACCTGGGGCTGTGGAGCCCCCCAGAGGAAGGCAGCGGGCCCCCTGCCCTCCTGCACTGGGCTGCGCTGTCTGTGCGGCTTTTCCAGTCCATGTTCCCGTGCTCGCTGCCGCCCTGGCAGGTGCTGCAGACAGAACACTCCTGTGCAGCCCTGGGCGCGGCCCCGCCAGCCAGAGGGCCTGGAGACCCCGGCCCCTGCTCACCCATTCCCGCTGCCCGTGGGAGGCGGGTGTGGTTTTGACCCCTGAGCACACAGCCTGGGAATTCCTGTGTGTGTCTCAACGGGTGCTGTGGGCAGGGGGCTGTCCGAGGCAGCGCCTGGAAGGTGGGAACTGGTGGGGACAGCAGGGCTGGCAGACGGGCTGCCCCTCCCAGAAGCCTTGCCCACTCATGCAGTGTTACGGGCCCCCTGGCACCTTGGTGGGCACACCCTGACAGGCCTCATCCTCACCTTCCTTCAGGGCCCGGGGCCCAGGGGCACTGCAGGTTTTGGGGCCTCAGCACAGCCAGGGGTGTGGACCGGCCAGGTGCTGTGCTGGAAGTGTTGCCAGGGAGGGGTCCTCTCTACCCAGAACCCCTCTGCCACGCCAGCGGCCTTCACCTGGGCCAGGCAGGGCGTGGTCCCACCGGGGTCTCCCAAACAGTGGGACACTGAGAACCCTGGCGGCTTGGCAGGGCGGCACCCCTTTGTGGGGGAGACCTGGTGTGCCTGGTGGATCAGGGCTGGGGGGGCGGGGGGGCAGTCCGGCTCATTGCCCTGCAGGAGCGTGAGCCAGCCACCGATGGGGGCCCCTGAGGATATTTTGGTCCCTGCTCTGGCGCTGGCGCGCTCTCCTCCCCAAGCTCCAAGCTGTGACTGCTGCTGCCAATAGAAACCCCTGGACGGGGTCCCCCAGGAGCGCGGGGCCCTTACCAGGGAGCTGTGGGCTTGCGTGTTTGCACCCTCGCAGGCAAGCGTTCAAACTCCGACTTGCTTCCTCCTAGGACAGGTGGGTTTCCAGTTCAGCAGGCCGTGGGGATGCAGGGAGGGTGGGGACTCCAAGACCCCTGTGTCTGAGCCGCGGGGGTGCTCTTGGGCTGTCCCAGGAGCTGTAGCCGCAGGGCAAGGGGAAGCGGCAGCCCATGCCCAGGTGGTGGTCTGCTGCCCTCAGCTGGTCTCCGGTCGCGCCGCCTCCATGCAGCCTGCGTGCACGGCACCGGCAGGCGCTATCCTGCCGGGAGCCTGTCCCCAACCCCCAACCCCCATGCACTCTCACAGGCCAGCTGCCTCCGCTGGGAATCCGCTTCTGTCACCTGCCCCCTCGGGGCGCCTGTGCGTCCCCACTCATCACTGACTGGTGCTGCAGGGGGACCTGGGTGGCAGACCTCCCGCTGGAGGGGGGAGGCAGGTTCTCAGGGCTCTACGTCTCTGGGGTGTGGGAGGTTGCAGCCGGGCAGGGCAGGCAGGTCTTGTCTGCCCAGAGGGCCTTCTGGAACCGGAAGGTCTCCCAGCTCCTGGGGCGCGGCCCCTAGTGTCCTGCTGCCCGTCCGGGAGCTATTGAAAGCTCCGTCCTTCTGCACACAGCAGGGGGAAGGCAGGCTGTGTCCCCGAGGTGGGGCCTTTGGTGGCTGCCGAGACCCCCGCAGTGGCCTTGTCATCCTGCACCTCATTCACCAGCCTGGACTTGATGGCACTGCGGGGGCAGGGCTGAGTGGGGATTCCCTGCACAGGTAGCTCCAGGGGCACCATGGCCAGGGGCGCTCAGGCCCGAGAGGGGAGCGGGTGGGCGGGCTGCCCAGAGGATGCCTCCCGGGAACTGCCCGTTTCGCGGGTGATGGAGGTGCTGGGTGGGCAGACGCGTCTCCTCCTGGGTTTTGGTCACGGGTCTGTCTCGTGCCCACCTCTGCTCAGCCTCCTCGGGCCACCCTGTCTGACCACCTCTAACCTCGCTGCTTTCTCTCCATGCTGTCCTAGGAGGTCAGAGCAAAAGTAAGTACCTCCTGTCCCATGCGTCCCTGCGCCTGAGCTGGGGACCCTGCGCAGCCAGGACTGCCCCGGGGGGTGGGCAGGCTGCTGGGCTGGTTTCCTCCTCTGGAGCACAAGGAGCTGGGCGCGCAGGGGTCGGCCTTCGGTGCCCCGGGTTCAGGCGCTTCGCTGGATGGCGCTTCGGCCCCAGCCAGCCCCCGGCCCCCGGCCCTGTGCTTTGCATGCTAGTCTGCAAGAAGTAGCTCTCCCCTCCTGAGCTGTGGCCCCTCTGAGCGCAGCCTGGGCTGGTGTCAGAAGCCAAGGAAGTGTTTAGACCAATGGGGTCTAGCAGGGCTTGGGCACTGAGGGCCACCCTTGTGGGCAAGGGTGAAGGGGCTAGGCCTTGCAGAGGTCAGAGGGCATGTAAGCCCTGCCTGGTTAGTCCCCTGCCCCCTCAGGGACAGTGAGTGATGTCACAATGCCCTGCCTCCTGGGCGCACGCCGCTGCCTCCCTGCACTGCCCCTGCTGTCAGCCTGGCCTTGGTAAGTGCGGGTCCCCGACTGGCAGCAACGTGCCAGCAGTCGGCCCAGCACCTCCCTGGGACCTCGTAAGAGGCTGTGGCATGTTCCACATAGGCCCCAGTGTG
Source organism: Anoura caudifer (assembly GCA_004027475.1). Taxonomy (NCBI): domain Eukaryota; kingdom Metazoa; phylum Chordata; class Mammalia; order Chiroptera; family Phyllostomidae; genus Anoura; species Anoura caudifer. Next base: position 94,861 of record PVKU01002574.1, on the reverse strand, counting down.
CCCCCCGCAGAGCACAAGGGGCCTCTCCCTGAAGTACCAGGCAGGGTGGGACTGCTTCCACGTCCCCTGGAGCAGTGGGGCTCAGGTCCCGGTTTTGTTTGGGTGCTAGGGGAGGGCCAGAGGTCCGGCGGAGCCCCACGCCCAGGTGAGTGAGGGGAGGGTTTGCTGTCCAGGCTAAAAGGCCGCCCTGCCTCTGGAGACCTTGTCCCCCAGGTCTGAGGGCCTGATGCTTGGGGCCAGGGGGTCGGCCCTTGCGTAGGCTCCAGCAGCCCACAGAAGCAGGGGACAGCAGGGGTGTCCTCAGGGGTAGCTCTCAGCCCCTGGGAGCTGGTCAGGATGCCAGCCAGGTTTGGGCCTGGCTGGGAGGACTCTCTGCGGGTCGCAGCCACCCTGCTGGAGCAGGCCCGCCAAGTGTGCGCTCAGGGACCCTGGGTGCGCCCTCGGAGCAGGCTGGCCACAGGGCTTTCTGGGCCTGAGCTGCTCCTCACCTGGGGCTGCGGTGGCCCTGACTCTGTGCTCGGTGGGCAGCGTGCTGGCAGCCTTTCCTCGGCACCGCGTTGGGGGCGGGGCGGGTTGAGGCCACTGCTGCAAGGCAAGGCAGCGCCTCTGGGGGCAGCAGACAACCGAGGTCGCCTCCAGTGAGGACCCCACGGCTCAGAGTCCCAGGTCACCCCCCCCACCCCCCATCCTAGTGATGGTGTCTGTTGCACCAAATGGCTCTGGAACGAGGGCAGGGGTCCTGACGTCCAGGTGCTCAGAGTTGCGGCGGCCCCTTCAGTTCCGAGGCACCTGCAGCTGACCCTGGAGCATGGTTCTACCCCGAGGCCTGAGCCACCGGGCTCCTCCCCTGCACGCCTCGCCATCGTGTGCCCTGAGGTGGTCCTGTAGGGGTGCGGCCCTCCACCCTCTGCTCCCAGCTGCCCACTGAGAGGCAGCTGCCATGGAAAGTGTGCTGCTGGGGGCGGGGGCGGGGGTATGGCCAGGGCAGGTGTGGTGACTCGGGGGCAGGCTGCGCACCGTGATGGGCCAGCCTTGGACTGCCCAGTGCTCTCTCTAAAGCCTCAAGGGGTGGCTGGACTTAGCAAGAGTACAGGACGTCCAGTTAAAACCTCAGATGAACAAGGAATAACTTCGCGGCGTGAGTGAGTCTTGAGAGTTTCGTGGGACGCACTCGCTGTGAAGGCCATTTGTTGTTCACGAGAGCGAAATTGGCTGAGCGCACTCTTGGTCTCCTCCGGCCTCCCTGTTGGGGGTTCTGGGGGAGAAGCACTCTGAGGCGTGGAGACAGTGTCCTCCGCGCCCCTTTGTAGCACTTGGGTGCCTGTGGATTAGAACCGTTTTGAAGAAGCAGTTTCGCAGTTAGAAGAACACGGGTGTCCACACGCCCGTGTGTGTGCCCTCCTCCATCACCTTAGTGAGCTCCGCACCGATTAGACGGGTCTTTGCATGTTGCCTAGTGGTGCACACCCCCCACCCCCACCCCAGGAATCCCCCTCAGCTCCGCCAGCCCTGCCAGCCAGGCTGCCGAGGGAGGGGTGGGCGCTGGCCGCCGGGGCTGGCGGTGCTCAACTGCCTTCTTGTGCTTGCTTTTAATGCTGCGCGGAAGATGAGGAGCAGGAAGGCCTCCTGCGCCCTGGAGACCGTCTGGGAGGACAAGCAGAAGCATGGGGAGGCTGAGCAGCGCTTCCAGGAGCAGGAGGCCACGCGAGCCGCCGCCCAGCAGCTCCTGGCCCAGGCGCCGGCTGTGAACGGGCCGGGTCAGGAGGCCGTGGAGGAGGCGGACGAGGCCGGGGCCCCCGGCAGCTGCAGGGGCGGTCCTGGGAAGAGCTGGAACGGGAGGCAGTCCCTGCAGAAGAAGAGGAAGCGCTCCCCAAAGAGCTGGCTCCGCGGGGCAGACCTGGCCCTCGTGGGCCTCTCGGCTGACCACGTCTGGCTGGACAAGCCACTTTTTGACCAGGCGGAGAGCTCCTACCGCCAGAGGCTGGCAGACATGGCTGCCCAGGCAGCCTGGCCACCGGCTGTGGCTCCCAGGAGTCCTTGCAGCCACGGGAGCCAGGTGGCCTGCCACCACGTGACCTGGGGCATCTGGGTCAACAAGTCTGCCTTCGACCAGGCCGAGCGGGCGTTTGTGGAATGGTCTCAGGCTCTGCTGTTGGCCGCAGAGGGCAGCCGCAGGCTGGGGGCTGCTGACACAGGCCGGCGGGCTCCTGCCCTGGACCTAGCCCTCAGCCACCAGCCCAGCCCCCCGGCTAACGGCCAGCCCCCACTGGGCAGTCTGCAGGCGCTGGTGCGGGAGGTGTGGCTGGAGAAGCCTCTGTACGACGCAGCCGAGAGGGGCTTCTACGAGGCCCTGTTTGACGGCCACCCGCCTGGGAAGGTGCACGTGCAGGAGCGGGCCCTCCAGGCTGAGAGTGGCCGGCGGGGCCGCAGAGACCGGCGGTGCCGCAACAGCGAGGGGAACAGGCATGCCGGGCTGAGGCGCGCTGAAGGGGAGGTGCTGCCATCTGCCTTGCCCTACTGGTACTTCCTGCACAGGGACGCCGAGGCCCCCTGGCTCAGCAAGCCTGCCTACGACAGTGCAGAGTGCCGCCACCATGCCGCCAAGGCCCTGCGCGTGGCCTGGCGCCTCGAAGCCACATCTCTGGCTCGCCGACCCAGCACCCGGTCTGGCCCATCCATGTCCAGTCTGAGACCCAAGTAGGAGAAACATGCTGGGCCGGTGCCCAGTCTGGGTTCGCCCGGGCTGAGGCCACATGCGCCCCCCTCCCTGCCCCCGCCCCAGCAGGGCTGTCCCCAAGACACCTGGACCCGGCTCAGTTGGATGCAGGAGTGGGTTGGTCGGTGCAGGCTCCAGGGTCACCCCTCAGGTCACAAAGCTCTGGGCCATTGAGGGTGGGAAGGGGCAGCACAGGGCTGAATGTGCCCTGTGCGGGGTTCTCCCCTTGGCTGGGCGGCTCCCGGGGAAACACTGAAGGCTCTTGGCCCTGGGGCCCTGTGGGAACAACTCCTGTCTGTCCATCCCTGCCTCCCTTGCCGTCTGTGGCCACCTCTGAGATGAGGGAGTTGTCCCAGCTACACCAGTCCATGGCCAGCCTATCAGCCTAGGTCTGGAGGACACGCACTGGGTGAGGCCGACCTGCTTTCTCCCTGGGGACCCAGGGGCCTCACCCAAGGACAGTGTCATGCAGGACCAGCAGCAGCCTGTGGAGGCCTGGCCACAGAAGGTCCCCAGGCAGGTGGGCAGAGACATGGACTGCAGAAAAGATGCCCAGGGAGCTGGGAGCCGTGGGTACAGGAGGCTGTGCCTCAGGCCAGGCCAGCAGGACTTGAAGAGGTTCCCTGGGTCTCCAGGGAAGTGGCACCAGCCTGGTCCCCAAACTCCCAGCAGGAGCCCCTCAGCTGTGTCACTCGGGGAGGTTGGTCTGGTGGTCTGACAGGCACAGGCCCCACTGTGGTGGGGAGTGTCCCCGTCAGGCCGTGGCAGGGGGCACGGAGCGGCTTCTCGCTGCTGAGCCCCCCTCCTCATCGCCAAGGGGGCACTCGGCAGGGCTCAGCACAGAGTTGGCGGGACTGGGTCCGTCTGTCGGTTGAGCAGGAGGGGCTCCATGGGCCAGGTCTGTGGCCGCCCCCACCGCGCCAGGTGGCAGGCGCCGCCCGCAGCCGGGGGTCGGGCCTGCAGCGGCAGTTCTCGGGCCCCAGGGAGCTTTTGTCGTGTCTGTGGATTTGTGCCACGTTGGCAGAAACCCTGGCGGTGTTTACTGAAAACTAACACTGAGCTCACTACACACAGTAAGATGTTGTTACGAGAAATTGTTTTCCTGGGGAAAAAAAACCCACTGAGCCGGTGGCCTTGTTTGGCATTTTGACATCTTTAGCGTCTGCTTAACAGGAGGCAGTGCAGTGACCCCCGCTTCTGCGTTCAGGTGTGGGTGGGTGTTGTCTGACGTAATTCCAGCCTTGCACAGGTGCGTGCTTGGACGGGGGGGCCTCCAAGCCCCGGGAGGTGCCTGGCCGCGCTTCAAGAGCCACTGCTCTTGGGGACAGGTCTGGGCCCAGGGCTCGTGCTTGCAGGGAGCGGCAGCGGCAGCCAGGACAGCTCTGCCGCGAAGCCTGGAGGCCTCGCCTCCCAGGGGCCCCTCACCCTTGGCGTCTGGGCTGTCAGAACGGGCGCCCGTGCAGGCCAGGCTGCCTTAGCTTCCACTCCTCCCAGCAGGAAAATGGCCACAAACTTCCTAGTGCACGAGAAGATCTGGTTCGACAAGTTCAAGTACGACGACGCAGAAAGGAAGTTCTACGAGCAGATGAACGGGCCTGTGGCCGGCTCCTCGTGCCAGGTGAGGGCCGTGTTGGGGCTGCTGGCTGCGCCGGCACCCGGAGGACAGGGGCCCCACTCCAGCTGCCGGTGGCAGGATCTCTGGTGGAGGGCTGGCCGAGGTCACCGCTGCAGGGCTGCGGCACTGCGGGCTTCCTGCTACCCTGCTGAGCTTTGGTCCTGCACTTGGCTTCCTCATGCCTCACGTGAGGGACGTGGGATTCTTTTTCTTTTTTTTTTTAATAATTATTTTTTAATTGAGAAATTTTTTTTTTTTTTAATGGAAATGGAAGACTGGTTCTTTCTGCACTGTCTGCAGGAGAACGGCGCAAGCGTGATCCTCCGGGACATTGCGAGAGCCAGAGAGAACATCCAGAAATCCCTGGCCGGAGTGAGTACCGCGGCGCTGCCGCCCTCACGCCCGCCGGCACGTCCCACTCTCCACCAGGACTGCTGACTGTTTTGCCCTTGAAGCGGTCAGGGCGAGGCCACGGGCCTGCCTGCGCAGGGTCCTGTGCCCAGGCCGCGGGGGGCTTCCTACTGTGTGTCCTTGCTGCTTGCTGGTGCTCACCCGGTTTCCCTCCCTCCCCCGGCCACTTCCTTCCTGCATGCTCCCTGCTCAGGGAGGCCTCCTTTCCCTCCCAGGCTTTGGCCTCCCTAGGGAGATGGGTTCACAGGGCATGGAGTTCAAGTCACAGAGTGGGCAGCTCTTTGCATTTGAGGCCCTGGCAGGGCCCCTGCAGCCCAGCTCGGCTTCCTGGTCCCGGATAGGTCAGGAGAGGACAGGACCGTGTCCACCTCTACCTTATAGCCTCACCCCCAGGTGTGTCCCTAGGAGGTGGCAGACCTGCTCTGCCTTCCTGGCCAGGGGAGCTGGGACCTCTTCATCCCTGTGGGACGCCGGGGGGTGACCCGGTCCTGATAGCCAAGTGTCCACCTAGCTGTGCACCTTCCAGAGACTCCTTGAGAGAACCCACTTCCTTGCCTTTTCCGGCTTCTGGAAGCTGCTCACATCCTGTGGCCTGTGGCTCTCAGCCAGTGGTGTCGGGACGCCATCCTCACCTGTCACATCTTGCTCCCTGCCACGCTTTCACGTGGCCCTTGTGATGACCCTGGGCCCCTTGGACCATCCAGAGTCTTCTCCCGTCTCCTCAACTTTACATCTGCACAGTCTCTTTCGCCACGGGAGGTCACCTGCCTGCACCGGTGGCTCCGGTGTGCTGGCTCCTGGCCACAGGCTGGGCAGCCCTGGGCAGGTGTCCCCCTGGGAGGTGGGGCCGCTGCCATCTGCCCAGCAGGCCCTGCGTTGTGCTTGGCCCCTGCATGCTCCTTCCTGCCTTGCCTTGTGCCCAGTGAGGCTTGGGCTGGGCAGACAGGCCCTGGGTGGCACCAGGTCTTGGCACCAAGGAAGCTCATCCTACCCCCACCCTCTGGGCCTGGCTCTGCTGCTCAGCCCTGGGTCCTGGCTTTGAGGGGAGCTGTGCGCACTGCCAGGCTTGGGCAACGCAGCCCCGCAGACCACGCGGCATAGATGGCTCCTTTCCTCGAAGCCCAAAGCTGAAGTCCAAGGTCGAGATGTAGGGGCAGGGTTGGCTGCTTCCGGAACCTTGCTCCTTGGCACGCAGAAGGCCGTTTTCTTCCCTTCGTCTTTGCGTCTAGTTCCCTCCACGTGTCTTACAAGAACACCAGCCACTGCGTCAGCCCCCCCGCCCCCAATGACCCCAGTGTGACTGGGTCGCCTCTGAATGAGCTCCAGCGTCTGAGGTGCGGGTGGCGAGGCTTCCACCGGCAGCTGACCTGGCAGCACTGCTGGCCCAGCCTCAGGCTCGGATCTGGGCGGGGCAGAGCTCAGCAGACCCTGGGGCTTCAGCACCCAGCGGCTCCTGGCAGCTGTGCCTGGCGCCAGGCACAGGGTCAGGGGTGGGGGTGCAGGGCTCTAGATTCGAAGTTCTGGGGTGTGGCCCTGCCCAAGGCCCAGAGGCCGCTGCCTGTGGCTTGTCGTCTGGGCAGCAACTGGTTCCTGGTCCCTGCTGGGAGAGGAGTTCGTGGGGTGGGGTGGGTGCAGCCAGGGCATAGACTTGCCCGTGAGGCCCCCACCCTGATCTGCCCACCACATGGGCATGCCGGGCAGCAGGCACGGTGGGGCTCGAGGGGCGAGCCTGCTGCCAGCGTCCGGCCTCCGAGCCCCTGTGGGTGGAGCTGTGAGGCCCTCAGTGGGGCCAGCCCTGGGAGACCGGCCACCGGGGGCCGGGTGCGGGTGGGTCCAGCACAGCTCTCGTCCTGAGCTGCAGGGTGGACAGTGTGCTGCTTGCTGACCAGAGTAGGGCGCTGCGTTGAGCTGAGGGGGGTGGCGTAAACAGAACCCACCCTGGTCCCCGCTGCCGGGAGGAGTCAGCACTCCTCCTCCAGCCACACGCTGCCCTGGCCACCCTAGGCTGGCCCTGCCGGGAGCAAGCTGGTCGGTGGGCTCCGGGACAGCCTTGCACTGCCCAGTGGCGCCTGTCTTCTCTGGAGGACCGTCAGCCTGTCTGTGCTCTGGGGTGTGCAGAGCGGTGGCTTGTCCTGTGGCTGCGAGGGTGGGCCTCAGGCCCCGGGCTTTTATCGCAGCTGCACCCAGAGAGGGGCAGCAGCCCAGGTGCACAGCGTCCTGGGACCCGTTCCCCTGGGGTGTGACGCAGGCCTGAGCTATGGTGGCGCCGTGTAAGTGAGCTCCCAGGGCAGCGTCACATGGGTCCTCCGGCGGGCCGGGCTTCGGTTCCCAGGCCACCCAGCCTTAGTGAGCCAGACAGTGGGTGCACGGCTGGGGATGCAGGGCGCTGTGCTGGCTGATGCAGGTGGCTGCCCCCTGCACAGGCTGCCCCTCCCTCCCCCTCCTCGGCCCCTCAACCGCTCTCCCCTCCTGTTGCAGCTCAAGGCCGTGCTGCCCAGCCCCCCCGAGGCTTCAGGCCAGGTGGCTCCTGGGACCGTAAGTCCTGTTCCTTTCACCCCGCCAGGCAGTGGCCACCAGGGCTCTGAGCTGCCAGTTCTGTGCTTTGTGCTTGGCTGAGGATGTCCCCGTGGTCTCCTGCTCACGGGGCTGCCTCCTCCTCTCCCAGGAGGAGCACAGCGGTGCAACCAGCTGGGCTCATGCCAGCTACTGCCAGGTGTCTCACAGGCCTCCCTCCCAGCTCAGGGCTGTGCTTCTCAGTAGCTGGGAGTGGGGGACCTTGGAGCGGGGTGGGTGCCAGGCCCTCACCCTCCCCCTGTTTTGCAGAGCTCAGGCCCTGGGGCCTCCAGTGGGCCCGGCGGAGACCACAGTGAGCTCCTCGTCCGGATCGCTGGCCTGGAGGCGGAGAACCAGAGCCTGAAAGGCGGTGAGGCCCTGGGCCTGGCCCTGGCTGGGTGGGGTCACAGCCCCCGGGTGGGGGGGGCCGGGGGTCTGACCACACCCCCTTTGCCCGCAGTGGTGCGGGACCTACAGCAGGCTATCTGCAAGCTGGAGGCCCGACTGAGTGTGCTGGAGAAGAGTATGCCCGCCCACCGGGCCACAGCCCCTCAGACCCAGGTGAGCGCCCTCCCAGGCCCGGGTCCCCGGGTCCCTGCGTCCCCCAGGCCTGCCAGCCGAGGCGCGCAGGTGTCAGCACCCCCTCCGATTCGGCAGCACGTGTCACCCATGCGCCAAGTGGAGCCTCCCTCTAAGAAGGCGGCGCCTGCCGCTGAGGACAATGAGGACGACGACATCGACCTGTTTGGCAGTGATGAGGAGGACAAGGAGGCCATCCGGCTGCGGGAGGAGCGGCTGCGGCAGTACGCGGAGAAGAAGGCCAAGAAGCCTGCGCTGGTGGCCAAGTCCTCCATCCTCCTGGACGTGAAGCCTGTGAGTGGCCTGGACGGGCCTGCTCCCAGGGCTTTGTTAACTACCGTGCACTGCCGCACGGGGGTCTCCCCTGGGGTTGCAGGCTCCTGACCCAGCCTCTCCTCCTCCTTGTCCCCTAGTGGGATGACGAGACGGACATGGCCCAGCTGGAGGCCTGCGTGCGCTCCGTCCAACTGGACGGGCTGATCTGGGGGGGCTCCAAGCTGGTACCGGTGGGCTACGGCATCCGAAAGCTGCAGATCCAGTGTGTGGTGGAGGATGACAAGGTGGGCACCGACCTGCTGGAGGAGGAGATCACCAAGTTCGAGGAGCACGTGAGTGGACAGGCCCACGCTGGGGGTGGAGGTGGGGCGCAGCAGCAGGGGCCTCCCGGGACACCGGGCCCCACCTGACCGCCGCCCCCTCCTCTCCGCAGGTGCAGAGCGTCGACATCGCTGCCTTCAACAAGATCTGAGCCCTAGTGCTGGGGCTGCGTGAGCCCCGCCGCCATTAAAGACTGAGACCCCTGCTGTCCGGCTCCTGTCCTGCAGTGGGCCCTGGGGGTGGGCAGCACTCAGCAGCTCTCTGCCAGGCCCCCGGCCTCAGGAGCACCCCACCTGGGCCCCCGCCTGTCCTGCATCGGTGGTCCCGGTGGCCACTGCCATCCTCCCCTTTCTTGGCCTCTGCATAGCCTTCTCGTGGCTGTGACCTCCGCCTGCCCCATCTCTTGGTGCCCGGCTGTCTCCAGTCACCCATCGAGTGCCATGTCCAGCTCCAGCTGCTGAAGCCAGGAAGGAGGTGGGCAGTGTCCCAGGCCTCCACGTGGCCTCCTCTTGCTCCATTCCTGGCGGAGCTTCCTCTTAGGGAGCAAGAGGGCCAGCCTGCAGCCGTACAGGAAAGAGAGGTCCCAGGGGCCGGCCTGGTCCTGCTGCTGTGACCAGTCACCTGCCCCACCAGCTTTGACCCGTGTGGGACCCTGTCTCCCAGCCCTGGCCCTCACACAGTCCTATCTTCCCAGCGCACTGCCTGGCTGCTCCACCTGCTGGAGACCTGGGCCCTGGGCAGGCCCCACACCACTGCCCCACACGCTGCCACCTCTGCCTGCCCCGTCTGCCAGTGCTTAAGACAGTCCGGTTCCCTCCCCTGGACCAGGCAGCATGGCTGGTGAGATGGCCGCGCTCCCCACTTGGAAGGTGTGGGCTGCAGTCACTACTGGCCAGAGCTGGTCTCCAGGGCCCTGAAACCACACGGATGGATGCCTGTTAGTAGGGCGGGGGGTGCTCGGTGCAGGACCCCGAGGCCTTGGTGCCTGCTAGGGGTGGGCCCCCGGCTGGCCGGTCCCAGAACGCTGTGGTTGGCACCCAAATGTAGGAGCTCGGTTTGGACTCGCTCCTGTCTCCTGCCCCTGCCCGCTGGGGTTGGCTTCTTTTGGAGCAGGGCGAAGTATAGCTGGAGGTGGAGTTACCACTGCGCTTTTCTACCCTCTGCACCCGATGCAGAGTTGGGGGGTGGGGGCATGCCTCGAGGGGCTGAGAGGAGTTGGGATGACCCGGGCGACAGACACGTTACCATGTCAGCCCTGGTCTGGCCGCCAGGACGCCTCTCATATCCAGAAGTCGGCAGGGTTATCCCGCCCATTCTTGTTGCGGGAAAGGTGGTTGCTTCCCGGGTGTCCCCACCCTCCGAGCTCCGAGATTGAGATTGAGGTTGCGGCGCACCCTGATTTGCAGGCTCCGGGTACGGGCTATTGGGCAGGGCGGTGTCACGTGGGCCGGCTGGGGCGGGGAGGCCGGAGTCCCGGTGCTGGGCAAGATGGCGGAGCAGGACCCCGAGGGGCGCGCGGCGGCGCGACCGCTGCTCACCGATCTCTACCAGGCCACCATGGCGCTGGGCTACTGGCGTGCAGGCCGGGCAAATGACCTCGCCGAGTTTGAGCTCTTTTTCCGCCACTGCCCGTTCGGCGGTGCATTCGTCCTGGCCGCCGGGCTGCGCGACTGCGTGCGCTTCTTGCGCACCTTCCACCTGTGCGACGCAGGTACCCACACCCTGCTTCGTTGCCAAGCACCCCAGCCCCCAGACCCTAACCCTCCTGCTCGACAAGCGCCCCCTTCCCCAACAAGACACCCCGACGAGCCTTCCTCGTGCCGGAACGAGCCCCCCAAAACCGCTCCCTCCCCCCCTTCAGGTTTGCCCCAGCCCACCACGAGTGCCTTTGTTGTCCCCAGATGTGCAGTTCCTGGCCTCGGTGTTGCCTCCAGACACTGACCCCGCGTTCTTCGAGCACCTCCGGGCCATTGACTGCTCCGGGGTTACAGTGCGGGCCCTCCCCGAGGGCTCCCTCGCCTTCCCCGGCGTGAGTGCGGGCTGAGCGGGGTGGAGGGGTGGACCTGAACGAGGTCGTGCGGCAGCCAGCTGACACCCTGCCCACAGGTACCGCTGCTGCAGGTGTCGGGACCGCTCCTGGTGGTGCAGCTGCTCGAGACTCCCCTCCTCTGCCTTGTCAGCTATGCCAGGTGGGGCCCACCGGAGGCCGGGCGGGACCGAGCTGGAGCTCGGTCTTCCCAGGGCCAGCCCTTGCGGGTGTGGGTGTGGCTCTGTGCGCTGGGTCCGAGCTCCTCCACGGCCCCTGCTCATTTGCTTCCCACAGCCTAATCGCTACCAACGCCGCGCGGCTTCGCCTAATCGCGGGGCCGGAAAAGCGGCTGCTGGAGATGGGGCTGCGGCGCGCTCAGGGCCCTGATGGGGGCCTCACGGCCTCCACCTACAGCTACCTGGGGGGTAAGGGCCAGGGAATGGGGGGGGGGGCGGCAAAGCGGGAGGCCCTGCCTGAGAGCCCCGCCTCCCCATGGCCTGAAGTCCCCCAACCCTGCCCGATGCTCCGGCCTAGGCTTCGATGGCAGCAGCAACGTGCTGGCAGGACAGCTGAGGGGTGTGCCGGTGGCAGGAACCCTGGCACATTCCTTCGTCACTTCCTTTTCGGGCACCGAGGTGCCCCCTGACCCGGTCAGTACCCTTCTCTCCCCTGCTGAACTCCAGAGGGCAAACTCCAAGGTCTGCCCTTGCCTGGGGGAGGGGTGGTTCAATCCCTTCTCTGCTCCAGGGCAGATGACATGTCTGCGCCCCCAAGCCACCCTGGGCAGTTAGCCAAGTGCTGCACTGGGAAGGTGGCAGGCAGGTGGCATCACCCCTAATTGGACCCTCAGCCAGGTGTGAACCAGACCCCACCCTGCACTTGGGGGTCCCCAACCCTTCACCGATCCCTCTCCCTAGATGTTGGCTCCAGCTGCTGGTCAGGGCCCCAGGGTGCATCTGGCCATCCTCGTGGAGGCCTGGCTGGAGCGTGTATGTGCCCACCTGGGGCTGGGGGTGCAGGAGCCACACCCGGGGGAGCGGGCAGCCTTTGTGGCCTATGCCCTGGCCTTTCCCCGGGCCTTCCAGGGCCTGCTGGACACCTACAGTGTGAAGAGGTGAGGCCCAGGCACCCCTGGGGGGCTCAGCAGAGCAGCTGCAGCCTCCCCACCTGCTTGCCCCTGCCTGCAGAAGCGGTCTTCCCAACTTCCTGGCCGTAGCCCTGGCCCTGGGCCAGCTGGGCTACCAGGCTGTGGGAGTCAGGCTGGACAGCGGCGACCTGCTTCAGCAAGCCCGAGAGATCCGAGGGCTCTTCCGGACCACTGCAGCCCAGTGGGTTGGGGCCGAGGCGGGGGTGGGGGTGCTGTGCCTGTTGAGCGACCCACGCAGGGGCACCCACGCTGGGATGGGGCGGAGGGAGGGGGGGAGGGACCCTACCCTTTCCACCGTGGGAGCTTTAGTCTGGGGCTCCCTCAGTGGAGACACGGTGGCTCGTGTGTGTGTGTGTGTGTGTTGGGGGCAGGTTCTCCCACAGGAGGTATGGTCAGAACTTCTGGGAATGCCGCCCGCCCCCCCCCCCACAGGTTCCAGGTGCCCTGGCTGCAGTCGGTCCCCATCGCTGTCAGCAACAACGTTGATGAGGAGGAGCTGGCCCGGCTGGCCCAGGAGGTGGGGCAGGGCAGGGGTTGTGGGGGTGGCTGGGGGTCCCTGGGCCTGCAAATCCTGGCTGAGCTCAGGGCGCCTCCTCCACTGTCCTCCAGGGCAGCGAGGTGAACGTCATTGGCATTGGCACCAGCGTGGTCACCTGCCCCCGCCAGCCTTCTCTGGGCTGCGTCTACAAGGTGGAGATGGGGCCTGGGGCCCGGGGGGCGGGCCATGGGGGTCAGGGGCTGGGTGAGAAGGGTCCAGCTCTCTCAACACCCTGCCCCCACAGCTGGTGTCCGTGGGAGGCCAGCCACGGATGAAGCTGACTGAGGACCCTGAGAAGCAGACGTTGCCGGGGAGCAAGGCCGCCTTCCGGCTCCTGGGCCCTGATGGTGAGGCGCCCTCCTATTGTCCCCCCAAGGCCCCAGGCCCCCGCATCATTCTTAGGCCCTCCTGTGCACAGGGACCCTGCTGTTGGATGTGCTGCAATTGGCAGAGGAGCCCCCACCCCAGGCTGGCCAGGAGCTGAGGGTCTGGCCACGAGGGGCCCGGGCATCCTGTACTGTGAGGCCGGCCCGGGTGGAGCCCCTCCTGCAGCTCTGGGTCCGGCAGGGACAGGTGACCACTTCACCCACCCCTTCGCCCGCACCTGCCGCCCCAACCCAGCCCTGAGGCCAGCCCCTGAGCCAGCCCTCTCCTTCCCTCTTGCCCCAGCTGTGTGAGCCCCTCCCGTCTCTGGCCGAGTCCAGAGCCTTCGCCCAGCTGTGCCTGAGCCGTCTCAGCCCTGATCACAGGCGGCTGGAGCAGCCTGCACCATACCAGGTGGGTGGAGGACCCACCTCTGCCACGCCTGTGTGCCCTCTGCCCCCGAGGTTACCCAGTGTCCCCTCCTCTTGTCCCTGCAGGTGGCCCTGTCTGAGAAGCTGCAGGCCCTGCTGCACAGGCTGAGCACTGGGCCCCCCCTGTGAGAGCCCCCCCGGCTGGTGTGCAAGGTGAACACGATTGCTCACTGTCCCCACTGCCACGCCCTCTTCCAACCATGTTGTCCGACAAGGTCCAGGCATGGAGGACTCGAGTTCAAGGAATTCGTCTCCCCGGAAGAGAACGTGGCATCCAAATTGGGTTAACAATTGGCTGTTTTATTTTAATTATTTTCCTTTTGCTACTGAATATAGGCATTGTGCTGTACTTACTCATTCCTGTGAAAACCACCCAAGAGGAAGGGACAGTATTCCCCGTGGAACTGCCTGAAAGGATGAAATAATCCCCACAGACTCCCCTCTCCCTTATACAGGGGTGGACGACAGCCAGGGCAATATAACTGTTAACCATAAGAGAAAACATGTTGGCTTATTTAAATTACCCTGGTTTGAGAGACTTAAGCGGTCCGGGCCCCCTTAGAGTTCAAGAAATAAAAAATAATAAGTTAGACCTCTTGAATTACCAACTGTAGCTGGATTTCCTGTCTATCTCTCCTTACATGTTTGTTTTGGTGATCAAAAGGTGGTGGGATTGTTGGACATTTGTATTTTAGGTTCATTGATTAGTATAATTCCAATGAAGTTATACAAAATAATAGAAAGTCCCTGAATGTCTAAAAGTTGTTAGAGTAACAGCCCTTCCTTTACCTTGAATAGGAATATATATCAATTAGACAGCCTTAGAAATAAGAAAAGCTGGTTAGCTATTAAGCAGGCAGAAACAGTTACTATGAAGTTAAAGTTTATAGTACACAGAGAAACATTTTAGAAAAGATTGATACCTAAGTTGGACATCACAAAGGCCTTATTGCCTCTGCTCAATCTACCGTACACTTTTTGCCTTACGAACAAATTCTGAAATATTCTAATCGTCTGATTTATGGGTCTCCTGCTCAAAATAATCCTTGTTTAATATAACTGAATCTTTGGGAACTTTCGTACTGTTCCTGGTTACTTTTGTATTGATTTTTTCTGCTTAACTGATCAGGCTATGCACCTGCGAATGTTGAGCTATGCCAAGAAAGAAAATATAAAAATCCACTTGTACTTGCAATAAACAAGTCAGTGCTTCACCGTCCTCTGAGGTGTGTCGTTGCCTGATCTCCACGCGCCGTCGCCTCACCCACCTTCGGGCCCCCCCGGATCCTGCTGCAGCTGGCCTGTGGCACCCCACTATTTGTCTGAGTCTTTTCTTCCCCCAGGCTGCCACTCACTGACCCTCAGGGCAGCGTGGTGGGGGCGGGGTGCAGCTGGGAATCAGAGGAGGGTTCATGCCCCCAGGAAGGCCCAGGCCTGGCCAGGGCAGGGAAGTTGCCCTGCACTGACCCCTGAGGGTGGCAGGGAGTGCCACAGCCCGGGGAGCTGGGCCTTGGCGGGTGGATCAGAGGGGAGGCACGGCCTCAGGGAAAGGGATGGCTTTGGTGCCCACCTCCGAGTTGCAGGAGTTCCTGGGAAGGCCTCTCCCTGCCAGAGGCTCAGGGCTCAGGAAGGGGAGCCATGGAGTGGGGACGAGGTACCAGACAGAGGGTCTCCTGTGTCCAAATATGACACCTGGGTCAGTGGGGTACCTCAAGGTTCCCAAGGCAAAGAGAAGCCCAGGTGTCCCCTGCTGCTGCTGCTGCCACCAGGCCTGCACAGCTCAGCCTGGGGGACCCTGTGCCCCTGGGCTCCACCCATACAGCTCTCTCCAGACCCTGGCATCTGTCGTGGGCTCAGCCAGGCCCCAGCCTTGGGGGGCCCAGCAGCCCTGGGAAGGGAGAGCCGGTGAAAAGGTGGAGGGTCCAGGAGGAGCTTGGGCCACTGGGGCTCTGGAGGACCTGCTCAGGGCAGAGGCTCCAGGCTCCAGGGGGCACACACAGTAGGGGCAGGGCCTGGGCAGCAGGAGGTGGCCCGGGCAGTCAAGGGTGTGCAGGAATGCTGGCTGGCTGGGGTGCTGCCTGCAGTGCTTCCGCCTGCTCAGGTATTCGGCCCAACCAGTTCGTCTGGCTCCCTGGGGTCAGCATGGGCAATGCCTGTTATGTCACTGGGTTAGGGTGACAGTGGGGACTGGGGACAGAGGCCTGGTCAGGCCAGTCCTAGGGAGTGTGGAAGGTTGGGGACAGACACACAGACCAGCAGAATCAGGCCCCGAGGTACCTGCAGGTCCCCTGCGCTCGGCTGTGTGCTCACTGCCAAGGTGCCCAAGTCCAGGAACCCTATGGTCCAGCCCTGGGGGTGGGGGCACCCCAAGGATGGTGGTCATGGGCAAAAGCACCTGGGAGGCAGCAGGTGTGGCTCCTCCTGCCTCGTTGGCTCCGCCCCCGGGCTGCCCCAGGTTCAGAGGTGGTGGCAGCTCACCCAGTCATCCCTGTCCCCTGGATGTCTGGCTGGGTAGGAATGCAGGGGCTCCGCCTGGACCGGACTCAGCTCAGGGCTGGGCCCCGACTTCTGGACCCCGCCGGGGCCTCCTCAGGGCTGTTCGTGCCTTCCCCGGGACCCCTGCCCAGAGGGGTGGAGGTCAGGGCCAAGGGCCCTTCTTCCCTTCCTCCTGCACGTTGGCCATCCCCGGGATCTCGCCCCTTCTCCAGGGCCCTGGGGCATCGGGGATCAGAGCCAGACCCCAGACACACAGGTTCAGGCTGGCCACTCACCACCAGCATCCCAGGCAGGAGGGCCCCTTCCCAAGCCTCCAGTAGCACCCTGCCTGGGGGCACCTCTGGGTGGCCCCCCAGTCGCCACATACACAGAGCAAACACACAGGACCACACCCATCCCTGGCCCCGCCCGCCCAGAACCTGCTTCTGGGTCAGGCCTGGGCAGGACTTCCTGGGAGGACCCTTGGCAGGTGCTGCAGGCTGAGCCCCACTGAGGGCCACCGTGTGTGGTGGCCATGGCTGGGGGTGTGTGGGGCCGGGCCCGGGGGGCCCCTGTGGGGGCCCTAACCTTAACGGCGCTGGCTGAAGGGATCCGGGCCAGCCAGGGAGAGCGCATGGCAGTTCCTTCCAAGGACCCTGAGCCCAAACCTGAGCTGGAACCTGAGGCAGAGCCTGGAAGGGTACCCACCATCCCTCCAGCTGCCCAGGAGCCCTGCTCCCCACCCCATGCACAGGATCCGGCCCCCGAGGGGCCCCATCAGGTGAGTGGGAGGGAACAGAGGCTGGGGGGGGGTGGCCTGGGGGACAGGAGGACAGAAAAAAGGGGAAGCTGGGGACAGGAATGGGGGCTGACAAGTCTGGAGAGCAGTGAGAGAGCAGAGGACTTCATGGGGCTGGGTGGTGTTGGGGAGCGGGGAGGGGGCCTGGGGAGAAGAGCTGGGAGAGGCAAGGGGACTTCATACACCCCACTCCCCCCCCATAGCCCCCCCAGAGTTCCTGGGAGGCGGGGGCCCTCTCCGACCTGGCCTTGTACACAGCTGCCTGCCTGGAAGAGGCTGGCCTTGCGGGGACACAAGCAACAGCACTCACCCTGTCCTCAGCCCTGGAAGCCCGCGGGGAGCGGCTGGAGGACCAGGTCAGCGCCCCCCCCCCCTTCCGGCCCCTAGAAACTCCCACCTGGTTCCCCTCCAAGGTGGGGCGGTTGGAGCAAGCAGCTTGACACCAAAGCCCCTTCCGGGCTTCCCCTGACCGGAGAGGACACAGAGAGTAGCACCCGGGAGTCAAGGCAGCCAGGCCACTGACGCCTGCCTCTCCACGCCAGGTGCACGCCCTGGTGCGTGGGCTGCTGGTGCAGGTGCCCGGCCTGGCTGAGGGGCGGCCCCGGCAGGCAGCCCTGCGGGTGCTGAGCTCGCTGGCCCTGGAGCACTCCCAGGACGTGGTTCGCGCGCTGCTGCCCTGCTCACTGCCCCCGGACCGGTAACCCGCTCCTCCCCCCAGCCAGGGCCAAGCCCCCACAGCCCCACGCGGCTTCCTTCCCCTTCCTGCGTGGCTGTGGAGTCTGGCCCCGGTGTGGCAGGTCGTAGAGGGGGCAGGACTTCCCAATTCCCTCTCCCCCCACCCCTGCCCCCTCTACTTCCCCACCCCTCGCACCTCGAGGTCTCTGGTGATGGGTTCCTGGCTGGGGGCCTAAATGCTCCCCCTGGTCACTTCTGGAGCACAGCCCGGGGCGAGGGGAGGGCGCTGCAAGGCAGGGTCAGCGACCCAGTGGCTTCTGTGTCCCAACACCCCGGGCCCTTCGGTGTGGCCTGCGCCAGGCGAGGGTGTCGGCTGCACTCCCTGAGTGACTGTCTGTCACACCGTGTGTGTTTCGCTGTGGCCGGTCTGACGGGGCCTGAGCAGCCCACTCCGGCAGCCGGCCCCGCGGCCCCGCACTGTGGGGTCTGCACGGATGCCACTTACTTTGTTTCTCTGGCAGTGGAGGGGCTGGTGGGGGGAGGGGGGTGGTTTACCGGTCCCTCCCCCTGCTGGAGTCCTAGGGGTCACCTCCACCCGGACCTGGGGTCTCCTGGCATGCTGGCAGGGACCCAGCCTCACAGCCCCACACCCCCAGGGCGGCGGCTGAGCTGTGGCGCAGCCTGAGCCGGAACCGGCGCGTGAACGGGCAGGTGCTGGTGCAGCTGCTGTGGACAGTGAAGGGCGCGGCTGGACCCAAGCAGGAGGCCCTGGCAGTAGGTGACTCCAGCCAGCACCGCCAGGGGATCCGCCCCCACCCCCAGCCCGAGGGGGCGGGTGAGTCGGGCCACAGGGGCCAGGGGCAGGAGGGCCTCGCCTGAGTCCCACCCATCCATAATGTCCCCCAAGCACCCACAGTGTGTCTGAGCCTGAGGGGGCTGCTCACTCCACAGGCCACTCATGCCCTTGGGGAGATGCTGTCCGTGTCTGGCTGCGTGGGCGCCACCCGGGGCTTCTACCCCCACCTCCTCCTGGCACTGGTCACACAGCTGCATGAGCTGGCCCAGGGCCCATGCTCCCCCGACACCCCCAAGGTTTGGGCCCCGTCCCACCGTGGGCCACCGCACAGCCACACCAGGTAAGGGCACGCACTGGGATGGTGAGGGGGGGCCCAGCACCCCCCTCCTCAGGGGCCTCCCCCTCACCGCCCCCACACCCAGCTGCACAGTCGAGGCCCTGAAGGCCCTGCTCACCGGGGATGGCAGCCGCATGGTGGTCACGTGCATGGAGCAGGCTGGAGGCTGGAGGAGGCTAGTGGGAGCCCACACTCACCTGGAGGGCGTCTTGCTGCTGGCCAGGTGTGGGCAGGGGAGTGGGGGAAGAGGCAGGGCATGAGGGTGGTCAGGTAGGGGCTTCTCCAGGGGTGAGGCCATAAGCAGAGGGTGAGTTCCCGTTTCACCGCATCCCAGCGCCATGGTGGCCCATGCGGACCATCACCTGCGGGGACTGTTCGCTGACTTGCTGCCCCGGCTGCGCAGCGCCGACGACACTCAGCGCCTTACGGCTATGGCCTTCTTCACTGGGGTAAGCCTGTTTCCGGGAAGGCTGGTGAAGGGTGACAGAGGACTTGGCACCTAAGCGTCGCCGCCTGCGCCAGTAACCTGAGCGTGCTGACTCCCTGCCCCCCGACCCAGCTGTTGCAGAGCTGGCCCACCACGCGGCTCCTTCGGGAGGAGGTCATCCTGGAGCGGCTCCGCGCTTGGCAGGGCGACCCTGAGCCCACAGTGCGTTGGTTGGGCCTGCTTGGCCTCGGCCACCTCGCGCTGAACCGTGGGAAGGTGAGGCACAGGGCCGGGGGGTACTGGGTCGGGTCTGAGGGCGGCCACCCACAATCCCAGACTGCGCAGGTGCGACACGTGACCGTGCTGCTGCCTGCGCTCCTGAGTGCGTTGGCTGAGGGCGATGCGCGACTCGTGGACGCAGCCCTGGGAGCGCTAAGGAGGATACTGCTGCAGCCGCGAGCGCCGGTGCGACGCCTGAGCACAGAGCTGGGGCTGCGTCTCCCACCACTGCTGGATGACGTGAGCCCCGCCCTGCCCCGCCCCTCCAGGGCCACGCCCCCTCCCCAGGCTTCCCCCTTAGGCCCAGTCCCAACAGGGCGCGGTTTCCTTGCTCCACCCCCAGGCCACGCCCCCAGGCAGCAGGTATCCCCAGCCCCTCTCGCTGCCGGCTCTGCCTTGGCCGCTGACAGCTGGTCTTGCACGCAGGCCCGAGACTCAGTCCGCGCCTCGGCGGCCGGGCTCCTCGGAACACTGGTGCGGCGCGGCCAGGGCGGGCTCCGGGTGGGGCTTCGAGGCCCCCTGCGGAAGCTGGTGCTGAAGAGTCTGGTGCCGCTGCTGCTGCGCCTGCACGACCCCAGCCTGGATGCTGCTGAGGTCAGCCGCCCCCCAAGACGGACCCAGCGCTTCTGTCCCCATCCAATCCCACTACCTCTCCGAAGGTAGCAGGTCAGGGACTTCCCCGAGGACCTCAGGTGCAGGCCTCATGGGCTCCCAGGTTCCTGGGACTCCTGCCCTGGACGTCCCAACCCTCATGCGGGCCACACTCAGGCCACCTCTGCTTCTTTCTGGGCCCCTAATCCTCTTCCCTTCCCGTGTCCCAGAGCTCAGAGTGGACCCTGGCCCGCTGTGACCGAGCCCTGCGCTGGGGCCTGCTGGAGGAGGTGGTCACTGTGGCCCACTACGACAGCCCTGAGGCCCTAAGCCGCGTCTGCCGCCGCCTGGTCAGTAGGGGGAGGACAGTGAGGGCGTATGGCCAGCTGCCCACTCCGTCCACTGTACACCCGGGCCACTCTCTCCCCCCAAACTGAGTCTTTCCACCTTCCCAGCCAAGGTGGTGGCAGGTCTAAGACCTCAGGCCCTGACCCCTGCCCTCGAAGTCCCCCAGGGACACCAGCCTCTGCGCTTGCCTCCTCTCCACGCAGAAGTGGTCCTCCTGTCCTGCTGTGAGCCCTTATGTCCCCAGGTCCAGTGGTACCCGAGCCATGTGCCCAGCTTCCTGAGCCAGACCCAGGGCTACCTGAGGAGCCCAGAGGACCCTCTGCGCCGGGCAGCTGCCGTGCTCATAGGTGAGGCACTCCGGGTGTCACGCTGTCCCTCGTACCCAAGTTCTGGGAGCGTGGGGCCAGCACTCACCGATTTGCCTTGCCCAGGCTTCCTTGTCCACCACAGCAGCCCCAGGCGCATCAGCTCGGACCTGCTGGACTCCCTGTTCCAGGGTGAGGGCCCAGCTCGCCAGGGAGTGCGGTCCTGGAGAGGCGGTGGGTGCTTGGGCTGAGTGGGTGGGAATGCATGTGCCAGGAGTCCTGGGGCGCTTGGTGGCCCTTCCTGAGCTTCTGTACTGTTCCCGCAGGCCTGGGGCAGCTGCAGAGCGACCCCGAGCCGGCTGTGGTCGCCGTTGCGCAGGTATCCTCCCAGCAGGTGGCGCTGCTAGCGCGCGCACAGGGCTGTCGGCGGGGCCTGCGCTTCCCGGGTCTCCACCTGAGCCCCAGCCGCCCCGCCCGGCCTCCACCAGTCTACCCTGACAGCCCCTTCCAGCGCCGGAGCCTCGCAGGACGGTGGGGCTGTCCCGGCCCTGGCTGCGCCTGACCCTGGGCCGTCCTCTGGATGGGAGCCCAGCCTGCTGAGGGCTCAGGCGCGCCACTACTCTGTGGCCCGCCTTGGGCCCTGGGCTGGATGCTGGTGCTGCCCCACCCCAGGGCGGGGCCTCCTCCGGAGCTCCCTGCTGCTGTGGCCCTGCTCCTTAGAAGGACGTCAGCGCTTCTGTCCGAGCACCATTTCACCCTCAGCCCCTGCACCTGAGGCCCACCTGTCCTTCCTCAGGCCTGCAGCTCTCCCAGCCCCATGGAGTATGCCCAGCCCCTGGCCTGCATGACACTTGGCCTTCCAAGGAGGGGCCCGGTGGACAATGTGAAGCCCTGTGAGCTCCCCAGGCTTCCTGGGCCCAGCCGCAGCTGGCCTCCGTACCTGCTGGCCACCCACCAGCCTATGTCCTGGCCTCACCTCCTGTCCACCCCTGTTGCCCCTCATCCTGGCTCCGTCTCCCACACACTTCCCCACTCCTGGTCATCAGACCTGACCCCACCTGAGCCTTCTGCAGAGGGCATCCCTGACCTCTCCACTGGACACCACAGGCCTGGGATTCTACCTGTGGGTTCAGGTGTGGGGTACCAGCATCTACACCCCCACCAGACTGAGCCCACGCCCTGGCACCGCAGCGCCCTGTGAGGGGTTGAATGAGGAAGGTGTGATGGGACATTCGGGGAAGGAGCCCCCCTGGAGACCTCCCAAGCTGTGACCGAGAGCACAGGGCTGTGGGTGGGCTCCTCCACCCAGCACACCCCCCGCCAGCTGTACTGCTTTTCAAGTCCCTCCCCGCAAGCTGCTGCCTCGGAGAAGCCTCTACTGACACAACCTCTTTACCTCCAGCCTGGGGGCCCCTGGGGGCGGGGGGCGAGGGTCCTGCCGGCTCCTAGGAAAAGCATCTGAAGTAAATCCATGTGGATCGCAGGGGCCTGGCGTCTGTCTGGGACGTGGGTCTGGGCCTGGTCGGAGATCGATCGGGCTGGGGTTACAGAGAGGGCAGCATTCGGGCAGGAGTCTGGGGCGCCGGCGTGGCACCCGAGCTCCAGCAGAAGGGGTCAGGGTCTCCTGCAGGGCATCCTAGGGCTCGGTCCATGTGGGCCCAGGATCCAGGTTTGAGGTGTTAGTTCAGGTCCCACAAAGCCGATTCCAGACAAGATTAAAGCACATGAAGTGTGCACGTGGGGAGGGACACGCTGGACAGGCCAGGAGGCCCTCAGGGCTCCGAGAAGGAGTAGGAGGCAGTGGGTGTGTCCTGGATGCCTGTCTTGGCCTGGGGCCTTCTCCAGCCAGCCCGTCACCTGTCGGAGGCCTCGAGGGGCTGGGTTTTTGTCCTGAAGCAGGAATCTGCAAGGAGCACCACCCTCCCGTGCCCCCATGCAGACTGGGCCAGGGGCTGGCTCAGCAGGAGCCTTGTGGACCCCCCAGTGGAAGCCTCGCCTTGCAGGCCAGGAGCCAGAGCCGGGGTGAGCGTTCACACCCACTCCTGACAGACCCACGCTCATCTGCTCTGCGCAGCACGATGAACAGGCCAGCAGCCAACCCCACAGTGGAGCCCCGGTGAGAGGAGGGCCCGCCTCAGGTGGGGGGGCCTGGCCGCTTCTGTGGGGAGCCCCCACCCCACCCTGTTCCAGGCTGTCTCTTGCACAACACAGCCAGCCACCTGCTCATGGTCTTGTGTCCACCCTGCCCAGTACCTGGCAGCCCGCTGGATGCTCTGCCTACCAGAAGGAGGTTCCTGAAGGCCAGACTATCGCTGGGCCCTGGGAGTGGAACCCTTCTTGGGGACTTCTCTGCTGGGGTCCCCAGAGTGCCCCAGGTGGCTCAATGGCCTGCTTCACCAGGGCTGGTGAAGTGACCCCAGTGGCCTGGGGACCCAGACCACAGGTGGGCCCAGGACCTGAGTGCCCAAAACCAGACTGTCCAAACGGGGCCTGGGTGCAGCAGGCCAGGAGCTGTCCTTTCCTCCTGCCCTTGGTGCGGCTTTTCTGGGGCCCAGAAGCTGAACTCCTGTACCTGCTTCTTTTTTCAAAAAAGATTTTATTTATTTATTTTTAGAGACGGGGGAAGGGAGGGAGAAAGAGGGAAAGAAACATCAATATGTGGTTGCCTCTTGCACACCCCCTACTGGGGACCTGGCCTGAAACCCAGGCGTGCGCCCTGAATGGGAATCGAACTGGTGACCCTTTGGTTCTCAGGCAGGCGCTCATTCCACTAGGCCACACCAGCCAGAGCCAGTTTTAAAGTTAATGTCACTGTTGGGCTCCGGTCCTGGGTTTGTGTGGGGGCTCGTGTCCCAGCCGAGCCCACTGTCCCTCCTCTCCAGCGAGTCTGGAAGCTGTGTGTCTGTCTGGTCAGCGCTGTGACAGGCGAGTGGCCTCCTCCTCCCGCCCAGGGAGAAAGGCAGACTCTGTCCCCCTCCAAGGAAAGGCGAACGAACTCCTCCTGGCTGTTCAAGCTCCCAGAGTTGAGAAAACTCCCTGCTGATCAGTTACCACCATTCCTAGGAGCGGGGTGTGTCCCCCACAGCATGGGGTCCCCAAGGTGCTCCGCGTCCCGCAGCTTCTCAGCTGTGAGGCTGCGGGATGCACCTGGTGAGGCACAGACCGAAGGCCAGCTGCTCTGGTTTGAGGCACCACTTCTCCGGAAGCCGCCCACAGCCCCAGGAGCGTGGGGTCCGTGTGCCACACATGCCCCAGCCCCTTGACAGCCCCTGTGGGCCATGAGTGGCCCCTGGCCACAGTGGTGTGTCCTCAAGGTCCCTGAGGCAGCAGGAGACACATCCTGTTAGAACTACCCCCACCCGCCCCCACCCAGACAGAGGGCCCTTCAAATACTCAGTGACCCCGCCGCCTTTGTGCTTCCCATTTATTGACTTCTCCCAGCTCCCGAGCCTGTGGTGGGAGGTCACCGGGCTGGGTGGGGCTCTGGCCTGTGCAGGCTGACAGCTGGACAGGTGCGACTCTCCGCGCTGGACGCCAGCTAGCAGAGCTGGTGCAGCTGGGACAGCAGGGCCAGGCAGGCGTACAGCGCGCATGTGCAGCCCTGGGCCTCCGGCTTCCAGCACGCCTGGGGGGCGTCCACCTGCAGCTCCAGGCCGCAGGCCTCCAGCAGGATCCAGGCAGGCACCTCTGGACCCCAGCTGCCCCCCAGGAGCCTGGGAGGCAGGGACAGGGCCCTGCACTCCTGCCACGGGGAGCTCTGCTCCAGAAGCTTCTCCACCTGCCGGGACAAGGTGGAAGGTTGTCCTCAGGGCCCTTGGGCCTCCAACACCTGCCCTCCACCCCCTCTCCCCAGGGGTGCCCGGGCCCCACCCCACAGCCCCAGCCCTTTCCCCACCATCTGGGCTTCCTCACCAGCTTGAAGGGCTCCAGCAGGGCTGAGGCCTCTAGCACCTCGGCCAGCAGCACACGCTGGTCTCCACTCAGGGCTGGGGAGAGACCTGGGGTGAGGGGGGCTCTGAAGGGCCAGCTGAAAAGCCCACAGCCCTGCTCCCACGCGCCCCACCTCCAGGGGCCCCTCACCAGCCAGTGCTCCCAGCAGGTAGGTGACTGGGCCTGCAAGCTCCTTCACCAGCGTCCGGCAGGGGAGCACCAGGCACTCGAGGACGTGGCCTGCCGGTCCCTGCAGAGGCTCTGCCCGCCCACAGCACAGGCCCTGCTCCAGCTGGAGGCACAGGGGGCCGGTGAGCCTGGCGACCAGCGTGGCTGAGCCCGTCCCCAAGCCCCCAGCCCCGAGGGCTCACTCACCGACTCTTCCAGGGTTTGCAGGGCCAGCTCATCCCGCAGCACCTGCCCCAGGCCCCTGAGCAGCTGCTCACACAGGGTCTTCGACAGGTTCTCCAGGAACCTGGCCCAGGCCTTCACCTCTGTCTGCAGGCCCTGGAAGTCTTCCATGGACACCCCTCGGTCCTCGCCAAGTCCATCTGTGGGGACAGGGCTGGCAGTGCCCAGGTGTCCACAGGGCCCTGGGGAGTCCTTGTCAGGAAGTGGAGACCCCCAGGGGGCAGAAAGGGAGCATACCAGGGGTCCCAGAGGTGCTTAAGAAGGTACTGACCTGAGAGGAACCCAAGGTGATCACCTATGGACTTCAGCAGAGAGGACAGTCGCTGCGGCTGGTCACCTGCTGCAACAGAGCTCATCAGTGCGGGGGCAGGTCCCCTGGGCCCTCACCGCCACCACAACACTGGTGGCCCAGGGCAGGGGCACGGCCCTGCCAGACTGGTGCACACATCTGCAGGCACACACCCATGTGGGCCCAGCCCTCAGGTGTCTGCTGGCTGCACCACACTGGGCAGGAGATGGCCTCAGTGGCCAGGCGCTCGCCCGGCTGCCAGGGCCAAGCTTGGGGGGCGTCCATGGGCCTCACCTGTCTGGGGTGGTGTGAAGGTCCTCTGCTTCTTCTCTGGGATGAAGAGGATGTCTGGCGGCCGGGCAGGAGCAGAGATGGAGGAGGCATGTTGGCTAGGGCTCCCAGCCTTCCCCTTGCCCGCAGGGCTCCCTGCACGGTTCTGCATGTGCGTGCCAGCTTCCCACACGCTGGAGCGCAGGACCCTCAGCCACCCAGCTCAGGAGACCGTGCAGCCAGGTGCCTGCACGGCCCCAGCCAGCTGATGGCTCTTTCCAGGCCTCAGAGTTTGTGTCTTCGCCCGAGGTCACCCCAACCCTGACTCACCCCACTCAGGGCCGGTAAATACTAGCTGGGCCACCCGGAATGCGAGGACACTGCCGGAGGGGATGGTGACCGTCTTCTTCCGGCTCAGGTGGCCCTTGCCCTCGCCCTGAAAGGTGGATCTGGGCTCAAAACTGGGCTCTGGCTTGGGAGGTGGCTGTAGGCTGGCGCAGTGACCTGCCTGGTGACAGGGCCCTCCTGCCCCACCCCTGACCGTGCTCCTGGCCCGCCCTGTCTCCACACCTGGAAGCACATGGCTCCGGGCAGCGAGAACTGGCCAGAGCCCTCGTGCTTGTGGGTGCAGGTGACCTCCACCTCCTTCTGGGTCTGCAGCACCTCTGTCACCACAAACACGTCGCGCCCACGGTTCCGCAGCTCCCGTAGGATTTTGTGCTCAGGCTGCCGCAGGCGCCTGTGGCAGAAGGCGGGTGGGTCAGGAGGCTCAGGGTGTGCACCGCCCTCCCCTGGCCCCCACCAAGGCACTGGCTTTCCTGCCCCGGGCCTCATCACCCATGGGGATGACAAGGGGCTTGAGGCTGAGGGGACCAGGAGCTGGGTGGGGTGGGTGGCCGTCACTCCCACCCTAGGCACTCCTGACAGTGTCTGTGGATGAGCAGGGCTGCAGGGAAAAGGGACAAGGGCCTGGCAGGGACAAGTGGACACCTGCTGGCCCTGGACCCAGGTGGTGGAGGCACCACCCCCACCCCCACCAGCTGCGCCCTGGGGTGCTCTCTCCCTTCACTCCCTGGGTCCAGGTTTCAGTCTCCATGTTGAGGTGACAGTTCTCCTGGACGACACTGTCCCTCTGTCCCCAGGTCCGCCCCACCCTAGCAGCCCCGCCTCCTCTCAGTGACCCGAGGCTCAGTCCGCCCCCCCCTCAGCTCCCCAGGCCCTGCCCCGACAGCTCACCTCTCTTGGAGCATGGCCACCCAGGTGCTGGGGGGCACCTGCAGTTTGCACACATTCATGGAGGCGCTGGAGCTGCCAGACACCGCGGCCCCGCCTGCAATCTTCCCCTGTCCCGGGGCCACCACCTCCACGCTGCCCCCCAGATGCCCGTCCACGGCATCTTGGAAGTAGAAGGGGCCAACGTGCTCCACGGCTGGAACAAGACCAGGGCTGAGGACCCTGCCCCCTGCCTGTTCCCCCCCAGGCACAGGGATCTTTGAACAGGCCCAGAGCAGGGGGCAGGCTGGCCCTCCCATTCCCCGACCAGAGGGGCTCTGACTCAGCGCCAGTGGGTACCTGGTTCCGGGGCGTCTGGCTCCAGGATGTCCCTGATGGACAGGTTGACGTAGGTGTAGCGTCTAAAGAATCTCGAGTTCAGCTTCCTGCTCAGAAGGCGGTAGGGCTGGAAGCTGGCTGAGCTCTGCAGGCTGTGAACACGGACGAGCTCTCTGTTCTGGTCCAGTTCCAGCCCCACGCTCTTGACCACCCGCTCAAAAGCTGACGCCATGCTCCTGAGGAGGGCAGAAGGGTCAGGCACTGCCCCTGCCCCACAGGGCTGGAAGGCCATGCACACCGTTGGCTCTGGGACCGGAGTGCCTGACAGGTCCAAGCAGGTCCTGGACTATTGGTGATGGGGGCAGGGCTGGGGGGCTCTGGCCTGCCCATCAAGGCCTCCATCACTTTGTCAGCCCAGCATGGCATAGGGCCACCACCGAGGGAGGACGGGGCACGGCAAGGGCTTTGGAGTGACCCCAGGACCCCCTCTATCTGCTGTGGCAGCCGCCCCTGCCCCAGGTGCCCATATGGTGAGGGAAGAAACAAGGCACCACCTCCGGGGACTTGGCACAGGGGCCCACAGCAAGACTTAGACGGAATGTCCCAGCTCCCGGGTATGTCCACGAGGGCTTCTCTGGGCCTGGGCTTCATGAGCCACTTGTCCAAGGCTGAGACTTTGGGGGGTTTAGGGACCAAAGTGGAGGGACCCAGGACTCAGGAGACCTGGGCCCCAGGCCGCGGAGATGCCAGCCAGTTGCTCTCTGGGAGGAGGTCGCTGGGCCCCTGGGCTGGCCTGAAATCAGAGATGGGCCAAGGGGCGCCTGGAGGGCGCGTCCTGGACTCAAGCCAAATCCTGTCCGGCTGGTGAGGGGGCCACCTGCCCAGAGGCCCTGGGCTTCCTCAAGAGGTCCGGGATTGCGGGGAGTCCTGGGAGGGAGCCAGGACCAGGTCGCCGCCCCACCCAGCAAGAGCGGTGTTACTGGGGCCCGAGGGGTCACGGGGTGCAGCTCACCGTAACCGTGGCGCCCAGGTTCCAGGCCCGCGAAGCGAGGCGAGGAAGCCCTGGGCTGGGGTCACCCGGGGTGTGCTCCGGAGTCGCCAAAGGAGCGCTCAGCCCGCAGGAGGCCAGACCCAAAAGTGAAACCAGAGGAGGCTGCGCGCGAGACCTCCCGGCGTTCCCGGAAATGCCCGAGCCGCCGCCCGCCCGCCCGCCCGCCCGCGGCGCTTGCTCCGCGGTTTCTTTCTAAAACTTTGGAGCAGGCGGAGGGGCCGAGCAGAGATTTCTCCGAAGAGAAAGTACGAGCGGCCGACAAGCGCAGGGAAAGGTGAGAATCAAACCACTGGGAGATGCCGCTTCACAGCCGTTAGGCGTGCAGGGGAGGGAGCCCGGAGCCCCGCCTGCTGCGCTAGAAAACCAGGCGCCCGCAGGGAGCCCATTAGCATCGCCCCATCCAGCCCACTCCTGGGTGTGTACCCCCGGGAGAGGGGGACACGTCCACGCAAAGCCTGCCCGCGAGGGGTCCTACAGCACTGCCCATGACCGCCAAGACCTGGACACACCCCCACGTCCGAGGGCTGATGCGCGCAAAGGAAACGGGAAACCCGTGCGGAGCAGGGCCGTGTGGAGTGGTAGCAGCCGCAGAAAGGTGCGACGTTCTGACTCCGGGACAGTATCCACGGACCGCACAACGTCACCCTGAGTGAAAGGAGTCAACTCGGAAGACAGCGTCTCCCCCGACGCCTGCGCACGGGGATGTTCACAGCAGGGGAAAACGTAGAGACGGAAAGGAGCCCCGGGTGGTTGCCAGGGGCAGCGCAGGGGGAGGCTTAGCTGGTGGGGATGTGATGAAAATGTTCTATCCGGTTGTGGTGAGGGTTGGGCAACCCTGAATGTGCTGAAACCCATGGAGTTTTACACTTCAATGTGTGAATTATATGGCGTGTGAATTACATCTTTTTAAACAATTTATTGATTTGAGAGACACCGATTTGTTGTTCCACTGATCCATGCATTCAGTGATTGATTCCTGTATGTGCCCTGGCTGGGACCGAACCCATAACCTTGGTGTGCGGGGACAATGCCCTACCCAACTGAGCTACCCAGCCAGGGCTGAGTTGTATCTCCATAAGGCTGTTATTTAGACAACGGGGCAGCCAAGCAACAATATCCAGGCCCGCACAGGCCCCTCAGCACCCTCGCTGTCCTAGGCCACAGGCGAGCCCTGTCCGGTGTCGGGCAGCGAGGCCCCACAGCCCTCCTCCCGCTCCTTACCTTGTCTCTCCCCTCCTATCCTGGGGCTCCGCGGAGCCCCCACCTGGGCTGCTGGCCCTACATGCCCAACCCTGCCCCCCCCCAAAGCTCTGCACGCTCGGTCACCCCGTCAGCACGTGTGGATCAGCACCTGTGCCAAGTGCTCTTCCCACACGGGCCGTCACAGTGACCCAGAAGGTGACCTGTTGTGCAGGCACGGTGTGGCTGCAGCGCCCTGGACAGGCCGAGTCGAGCAGAAAGGAAACATTGTCTGGTGCAAGCATAAGTCCCTGACAGCTGAGAGCCCTGGGCCAAGCACTGGCAGGAGCAGCCCTGCGGGGGATGGGCGGGGAGGGGCCAGGTCTGCTCTGGTGCCTGCCCGTGGCCCCCCCTCATGCTGGGGCCCTGGCGGGTGGGCCTGTGGGCTCTGCTGACTGAGGGCTTCTGGGGGCTGGGTGCTGGGCGGCCTGGCCGGGGACTCCCAGGTCTGATCCGGCCCCTGGAGCCACTGGCTGGAGAGAGAGGGCACCCTTGCTGATGGTGGCAGGAGGCTCCCAGAGCCTGAGGAGGGCTGAATGTGTGTGTGTGTGTGTTCAGGTGTGTGGGGTTTGTGTGGTCTGTGGGTGTCTGTGCTTGTTGCGTGCCTCTGTGTGCTGCTCCAGCCTCAGGGCCCCCCTCCTCCAGCCAGGCCTGCTCCTCCCTCCCCAGCCATAGCTCCTCCAGGCCTCCAGTCCCGCTGCTCCTTCTCTCTGTTTCTTCAGCGGGCAGGTTCCAGGCCAAGGTCAGGAGGTGGCCGTCTCCTCAGTGGTGTGACCTCGCTGTGGGTTTCCAGCAGGGATTTGACCAGCCTGGTTTATTTTTCTAGAAGGCCTTGGCTGATGCGTGGGAGAATGGGGTGGAGGCGGCGGCCCAGCTCTGGAGCTCAGTCTGAGGCGGAGGTGCCATCCACATGGCAACTGGGGACAGCGTGGCCTGCTGCACCCACCTGCCTGGCTGCAGGGGCCTAAGCAGCACTGTCAAGAGTGGTGGTGTCGCCCGGGGGGTTTCTGACTCAGAGAGGACAGAGGTCAGCCTGAGGGGCACGAAGTGTGCCTGCTGGGGAGAAAAGGCAGAAGGAAGGTGGGTGCAGCACACAGCCAGAAACTCGAGGTCGCCCTGGACAAGGTCTGAGCAGGCCCTGGGGGTCCAAAACTGGCAAGGACACCATGACCCCAATGGCCAGCTGAGACCAGGGCTGGGAGGCTGGGAGGGGGCCCTCTGCCTGTTCTGGGGGGGGGGGGCCAGTCACACTGGGCGGGCTCTAAGGACCAGGAAGCGCAAGTCTCTGGGCCCCTGTCTCCACCCACTTGGATAAGGATCTAGTACCTGGCCAAACAAGCCGCGTCCCTGAGAGGGAGGGAGCGGGTTATTAAGATCTCGGAGACAACCCGGTTAGCGCACGGGAGCGAGCAGAGGGAGCGGGTGGGAGATACTGCGCAGGAGATGGGACCCTGGGGTTAGAGGGCGCGGCGTGCTGAGCCAGGAAGGAACAACGGAGGCCAGGACAGCGTGAGACTGAGTAGGGGGCAGCGGGCTCGAGGAACCCACTCACGCTTCACAGGAGGGCTCGGTGGGCCCCGCCCTAGATTTGGACTCGGAGCCAGGGGAGGCCGGGCGGTCCAGGGCCGTAGAGAGGCCGCGTAGGCGCGTGGGTAGGACTGCGGGTTCCCCGGAGTCCCGCATGGCCTCCTGAGCTCCAGCGGGAGTAGCCCGGGGCTGTCACATCCAGTGCAGGCGGGCCCGACACTCCAGGGGTTTCTCCAGGGGAGACCACGCCCAGGGCAGCCCCGCCCCCTTCATCCTTCCAGCACCCCTCCCCACCCCGCCCGGCCTGTGCCCAGGTTTCATCCGGGCCCCGAGCCACCTGACACTCGTGCCCAGCTAACAGTTCTGCAGAGTACCCCTGGCGAAGAGCAGCCGGGACAGAAGGGGTGCCAGCCCGGCTGCGGCGGCGGGGCCTGAGCGCAGGCGAAGTCCGTAAAGTCCTTTGGGGAGTTGAGTCCGTGCGAGGCCCCCCTCCCGCTTGCTGCCCCAGATCCTCGGCTGCGGCCAGGACGGCACCCCGGTGCCCTTTGGGCTGCGGCTCCGACGGTTGGTCCACAGGCCCGGCCCGTGGGGGGCTCAATCAACGTTCGGAGATCATAGGGCAATGGCGGCAGCCAGCAGGCGGCCTGCCCGGGCGGCCCCAGAGCAGGGGGGTCTCGGGTTCAGAGGCATCATGGGAATCAGGAGAAGCGTGGAGGGCAGGAAGGCCTGGCAGAGGTGGCGGGGCGGGGGCGGGGGGGCGGTGCGGAAAAACTACCCTGGCAGCTGGAGTCACCCGGAGGCTCACAGGAGGGGGCCGGCGCAGTTGGTTGGAGATCCCACTGCCCAGGCCCCTTCTCGAGGCGACCCTCTCCGGCGCACCCTATCCGTCCTGCTTCCTTTTGGGGTCTCTCCTGTGGTCTGCTGCGTCCTGCCTGGCACCTCGAGTTTTCTGCCGGCTGGGGGTGGGGGACACAGCACTCAGCCCACCCCACTGCGCCTCTGCAGGGGAGGCAGCCCCGTGGTCCTGCTTCAGGGGTCGTGAGTGTGCTTCTGTGCCCCAGCTGGGGTCTCTTCCACGCAGGCGCTGCGGGGATCCTGCCCGAGCTTTGCCCAGTAGGAGGGCATGTGGAAGACTGTCGTGAAAGTCACGCCACCCATCCGTCGTGGTCCCCGAGAGCCTCGTGGAACCGTCCTGATGAAAGGAACGGCAGGCATAACCTTTTCTTCCGGGAGGATCCGTCTCAGGGTCTGAGGGTCACGCTTGGCAGTGAGGGTCCATGCGGGATGTGAGGCTGGGGTGAAGGACCTACGGGGTCTCGAGGGCATTTCTCGCATTTCTCTCCCAGTAATTTCCTGCTCCCCCCACGCCGGGATAAAAGCACAGGGGCATCCAGGAGGCGTGGTCCCAGCCTGCCAATCATCTATCCCATCGGAGAGCCTGCGGGGAGACATCCCCAAGGCGGTGCAGGCTGGGTAGGCGGAGAGGCATAGAGATGGAGGGCAGGTGGGGACTGGGGAAGGAACTTAGGCTGGGGTGGGGTCCGGGTCTCGGTCCCCTGCCAGGTCCCGCAGGGAGAGAGAGCCGGTGGCGGAGAAACCCGCCAGAGCCCCTCCGGCAGGTGACCACCGACAGCCCGCTCCTCCAAGCACGAAGCAGGGATTCCTCCGCGCTCCGGCACGACTGCTCCCGGTCCCTAGCTCTGCGCGTGCGCGATGCCACAGGCGTTGCCAGGGCGACCGTACGTCCCTGGCGGTCCGGGCCTGGCCCCAGCGCGCAGTCTCGGAGCCTGCCGCGCCCCGCCCCGCCCCGCCCACAGGGAAACGGTCGCGCGGCGATGACGTCGCGGAGGGCTGGCCGGGCGTCGCGGTCTCCGGAGATGGAGGAAAAGGAGCTGTTACGGCGGCAGATCCGCCTCCTGCAGGGTGGGTCGGGCCGGGCGGGGGTTGCGTGTCTTTTCTTTTCCCTCACCTCACTGGGCTCGCTCTCCACCCGCAGTGCCCTCGGCCGGGCGGGGTCGGGTGGGGAGGCAGGTAGCGTCAGACGGGAGGTGGGAGACCGAGAGGGGCTTCCGGGCCGGCCGGGTCGGCGCTCTACCCGGGTTTCGTTGGAAGGATATCGCGGACCCTTCCGGCGCCGCGGTGGGACGGTCGCTTACTAACCGGCCGGAGGCGGCCCCCCACTCCCACGGGCGGACAAGTCCTCGGCGTCCCCGCGCTCCCGGCCCGGACGGCGGGGCGGGGGCTCTGGCGCGGGGTGGCAAAGCGCACTCGGGCGGGGGCGGTGTTTCTTCCTTGATGTTCCATTTCTCCGTACAGTCGCACCCGCCTTACTATTCAAGACCCAGACTCCCCAGGCCTCAGTTTCCAAACTTTTCAATATTTAGACGCAAAGTTGGGCTTTCTTCACTCTAAAAAAAATTCTTTTAAAGTTATTCCTACAAAGAGGAGGTTTAAGGACTTGGAAAATAGGTATAGGGGAGAGTCTAGGTGTGGTGGTCCCTCCTTTGGGCCACTTCTTGAGCTTCATCACACTTGTCCTGAGGCGTCGCCAGGTCTGGACGCGGTTCTCTTTGGGTGTGGGGGCAGGGCCTGTGGTGGCGGAGTGATGTAACTGGGGGGCCGTGGGGGGATGGGCTTTCTACTAGCTGTCGAGTTGCAATGCCCTGGAGCCTTGGGTTGTGCCTGCGCTGGGACAGCCCTCCAGGGGTGTCCTCGGGAAGGCCCTGCGCTGGGCTGGTCAGTCCGCTTCGCTGGAGCTGGGGCTGCAGACCATCCCTCCTCTCTTCCCGGGGGAGGACTGTGGGCTGGCCATTCTTGTCAAGTGTTCAGCACCCAGGGCTGTCATCCTGTGACACTCAGTGTCCTGTGTGACAGGCAGGGAGGTCATTGAGGTGCAGCCTTGCCCCCTTCTGTCAGCGGGCAGGCCAGAGGGCCTCCTTCCTGCCAAGGCAGCGCAGCGTGGGGCCTCATTGGTCTTTTCATACGGAGGGACACTGCTCCGCAAAGGACCGTGGGCCCAGAAGAATATTCCCAGCAAAGAGGGACTAGGATGCCACAGGGGTGCGTCTTCAGGGTGGGCAGCTAGAGACAGGAGGGAGGTGGGGCAGGTGGGGAAGGGCTCCTGGAGGAGACAGGCCCAGGAGGTTCTCAGACTCCGAGGGCCCCAGAGGGGAGATGGGGTTGTGGATGTCTTGTCATCTGATGCCCCTCTCAGGGACGGTTGCTGATTTTACTCTGACCCTCTGGTGAAGCCTGTGATTCTTATCTTCTCAGGTTTGATCGATGACTACAAAAACCTCCATGGCAATGCACCTGCCCCAGGCACCTCTGCCACTTCCCGGTGGCTGTCACCGTCCTACAGCAGCAGCAGAACTTTTGGTGCTCGCTACCCTCGTCCAAGCAGGAGGGGCTTCTCCCCTAGCCACGGGCCTGCATGGCGCAAGAAATACTCCCTCGTGAATCGCCCCCCGGCGTCCTTGGACCTGCCTGGCGATGGTGCTGCACAGCCAACCCCCATGGCCGGGGGCAGTCGGGATTCTGACCCCCAGCAGTGTGTCCTGGAGAGGCAGGTCCAGCTCAGTTCAGATCAGAGCATGGTCATCAAAATCAAGCCGCCATCAAAGGCCGGCTTGGCTAGCACCGCAGGGGCCTCTCAGGGTTCTTCGGAAGAATACGAGGACCCGCCCTGGAGCAACCCCAGGCCTCAGGAAGGTGAGGGTGAGCCCCCTGGCGGGCAGCGGCAGCCCTCGAAGCCAGGAGGAGCCAAGGGGACCTGCAGCCCAGAGGACCCCGTCCTGGTCTGCCAGAAAGAGGCGGGCAAGCCCCGGGTGGTGAAGTCTGTGAGCAGCTTGAGTGACAGTCTCTCTGAGTCCCGGCGGACGGTCAGTGAGAGTGCCCTTTCTGCCAAGGCCCGCCTCCTGGCTTCCACCCCGTCCTCACGTGGTGGCACGGCCGTGGCCCGGAAGGTGGGCTCTCTCCCTGCGGCCCGCTCTGCTGCGCAGCTCCTTGGTGACGGGAGAGTGGATGCCGGCCACCCAGATCAGCCAGCCCCCTCTGGCTCTGTGGCAGGCCCAGCTGGACCGGCCTCCGGACCCAAGCAGGCCCGGGAGGCCTCGCTGCTTGTGTCCTGCCGAACCAGGTTCCGGAAAAACAACTACAAGTGGGTGGCTGCTTCGGCAAAGAGTCCCCGGGCCCCTCGGAGGGCCCTCAGCCCCAGAGTGGCTGCAGAGAACACGTGCGTGGCCTCCTGTGGTGGTGCCGAGCGTGTGGAGAAGCCGCAGCCCAGAGCGGACCTGGATGCCAAGCCCAGGAAGTCGGCCGCCCCCAGCAAGTACAAGTGGAAGGCTGCCAGCCCCTCAGCCTCGTCTTCCTCCTTCCGTTGGCATTCGGAGGCTGGCAGCAAAGATCGTGCGTCCCAGCTCTCTCCAGTCCTGCCTAGGTCCCCCCCAGGGGACAAACCGGCAGTGGGACCGAGTGGCCTGAAGCCCCTCTTCAGTGAGACCCCAGGGCTCTCGGCTTACAAAGTGAAGAGCCGCACCAAGATCATCAAGAGGCGGGGGAGTGCTAAGTGAGTGTCCCAGCCGCCACCCCAGGGTCCTGTGGGGGGGCGGGGGGGTGTCTGGCACGCCTTCTTGCTGCGCAGAGCCACTGGGAGAGCCCGCCTGCAGGGGCGTGGGAGGGAGAAGCACGGCGTCACCTGCCAGCTCCTGGCGACCGCCTGGCAGGCCTGCGTGAGAGCAGAGCTTTCTCAGTCAGCGCGAGGCTGGCTTACTGCGCAGTGAGGGAGGCTCGGCCTGGCGTGGGGGCCCCCCAGCTGGGCAGGGGCAGGGCACGCGGGTGCAAGTGGCCCACCCTTTCTCCTGCTGGGAGAGGCTGCTGGGGTGGCTTTTCTTCTGGGCCCACAGGCAGGAGGCTTCGTGCCTGGACCAGCACGGACAGAGCAAATGCAGGGCGTGGTGTGTCTGGGTGCGGGAGCCACTCTCCACCAGGGAGGAAGGCTGCCCCCTGGCGGCCCAGGGACCACATGTCTCCTCCCCGCCTCTACCCTGGTGGGCTGTGAGGAGGCTCAGAGATGGTGCTGGGGCCCGGCACTTGGTCTGGGGTCAGGGACTTACTCATGGCGGCCACTGCTGACAGGGCCTGCCTCTGTCATCAGACGGCGGCGGGCCCCTCCCTGGCAAGTGCCCCTCTACAGGTCCTTCCCCCGTCCCACCTTGGTCTTTGACCCACTCTCCCTGCGTGGGTGCCCATCTTTTTCTGGACGGTGGCCTCCTACGTTTCAGGAGGGTGGACAGGGCAGCTGTGTGAGAAGCTTCCGTGAAGAGGGCTAGGGTGCTCGTGGCTGCCCCCCTCTGGGCATTTCCAGTCTCTTTGCCCGCAACCCAGCGCCCCTGGGGGCCCACCTGACAAACTGGGTGGGGGTTGGGCTGGCCAGTGTGCTCTGCCCTTTGCCTGCCCTGGCTCAGGGACCCTGGGACCCTCCCCGCGTGGCAAGGAGGCGGAGCAGGCAGGGCTGGAACCTGTCAGGCTCAGCCTGCTGTCTCCGGGAGCGGCTTGCCTGGTGCTGGGACCCGCCTGGGCCGGGGTGGGTGGGCCAGCCACCTGCCGGGGGAGGGGTCCTGTTGAGAGCTGCCTGTTCTTTGTCTCCGCAGCCTTCCCTGGGACAAGAAGAGCAGCCCCCCACCTGTTGCCCCTGCGAAGAGCCAGTTCAGCCTGCGTCGGAGGCAGACCCTCCGCGGGAAGAGTGGCCCCCTTCAGAAGAAGACCCCCACCAAGGGCCTGATGCAGGTCACCAGGCAGCGGCTGTGCGGCCTGCCTGCCAGCGGGGCTCACCCCCCCATCAAGGAAGGTGCGAGGACCAGGCTCTGGGAGGACTGGTTCTGGGGGGCCCTGAGCTGGGCCTGTGCTGGCCTGGGAGGGTCGGCTTTGCCCTCTTTGTGAGTTGCCGGTGTGTTGTGGGCAGCGTGGGGGCAGCGTCCTGGGCTGTGGCAGGCGATGGCAGCACATGGGGGGAGCTGCTGCCAGCTGGGGGTCTGTGGGGGGAGCTTTGCTGCATAAATCTGGGGCCATGGGGAGCGGACAAGAGGGAGGCAGGCGACCACCGTGGCACTGTCCTGGGGAGCCAGGACTCATCCGGGTGCACCTGGTCCTGTGGTGTCCCCTTTCCATCCCCTGTGAGCGCCTGGGGGGTTGTGTGGTTGTGGCTTCCCTGGCCGGAGCCTTGGGGCCTGGAGGTAACAGGGTTTCTGGTCGAGCAGGCTGGGCCTCAGGCTGTTAGGCTTGGAACCCAGGCTGTTCTGACTGCTGTGCAGAGGGCTCGGGAGGAACCCAGCCTGCAGGAGTGGTCCCTAGAGGGTGGGTGTGGGGCCACGGGGCCCTGGCTGCCCACCTGCCCTTGTTTGGTTGCCACGTCCCATGTGCCACAGCGAGCGTGCACTTCATCTCAAGGTGACAGAGCAAAGGGAGCCCCATGGTGGTTGCTTCTGGCAGAAGGCCAGCCCCAAGTCCCCACTTGAGCCCTGCCATGCCGCCTGGTGGCCAGTAGAGGGCGGACCTGCCTCTGCTTTCCCTCCGTCCACCTCCTTCTGGTAATTGATTGCCTAATTTCCTCTTTATGTGAAAGAAAGCAGATATCAAGTAATTTGCAGCAATAACCCGCTAACGCTGGGCTAGTATCGAAACTCCCCTGTTCGTTTCAAGTGGCAGATAAAACACTGATACATAATTATCCTCGCAAATTGGACTGTTTTAAATAACCGGAAGGCTGCGGCCAGGAGAAGGGGGTGGGCTCCCTTGCGCTTCTGTTGCCGTGCAATTGCCCCGTTCAGTCGATTTCCCTGGCGTCAGAAATTCCATCACAATCAACATTAAGCTTTATTCATCGCGATGGCTGCGAGCCGGGCCATTTCTCCTCTTTTTCTTAACTGGCAAAATTAATCAGGGAAGAGATTTTAAACATTTACCCGTGCGAAGGAGGTCAGCTCTGCCGCTGTATTGCTCAGCAGATAAGGGGCTAATAAAAAGGAAATTGAATTACTAATGATCACCAGGAACAGAGTGTATAAAACCTGGCAACCGCCGGTTCAGGGGAAGGGAGAATCAATTTTCCTGGGACAAGGTGGGCTCATTTTTTACTTTGCTGCATATTATCAGCAGTTTAATTTGAGAGCGCATAAACAGGAGGAAACAGTTAGGGAATAATGAGCCGGGGGTGCCGCATGCCGCAGGATTTATGCTGTACACAATTTATTTGGCACAACAGATAATCGCTTTAATTGAATTCAAAACTGCATTGTTCAGCAGGCACGGGCCGGGGCTGCCCTGGGGACGGGCTGTGCAGGTCCCAGCCTGGCTCCTTGGCTGTCCCTCCTCTGTATGTCCCCGCGCCCCTCCCTGCTGCCAGCTCTGTGGACGGCCTGGCTCTTTGGGCTCAGAGGCACTTTGGGGGGGGGTCCCTGGGGTCTTCACCTCTGCGGTCCCTGTGCCTCTTGCGCTTGCCTTCCTTTCTTCCCGCTCCCTGGGGATGCTCTGTCTGTGTGTGTTGGGGGGGGGGTGAGAGGGGCGCCTGCGGAAGGGCCCAGGGGAGCGCTGTGTGCAGGCTGGTGGGGCTCCCACGCTGCGGCTGTGGCTGCGCAGAGACCCTGGGCCCTCTGTCTCCAGGCGGACAGACGCTGGAGGAGGCAGGGGAGGAGAAAACCTCTCACGGACCCCCGGAGTGGTTTCCAGCCTGCCACCCGTGTGATCGTGGCAGGTAGCAGTCGCAGCGAAGGGCGCACACCGCACACACGGCCCTGGGAGGGCCCCCCTCAGCACAGGCCCGAGGGCTCAGGGCCAGCTGCGTGGCTCATCCTCCTCCATCCGTCCTGGGCCCTGGTGCTGTGACTTGGGCCACGCTGGAGTGACAGGCTGGATGCCTGCCCCTGCCCCTGGTCCCACATGCAGAGGGGGTGCTGTCTGGCTCACTGGCACCCGGGTCAGGCTGGGAGGGGAGCCTGTTGCATGGGGCTGGCGGCCCACCTGTGCCTGGGCCCCAGGCCAGGGTGTTTCTGGTGGGAACAGGTCACAGGATGCCCACACCCAGAGGGCAGTGTTTGCTGTGGTGTGCCAAGGAAAAGCCACAGGTGGGCGTGGTGTGGGCACTTCCCAGAAGTCACCGAGGTGGGGGAGTCCCGCTGCCTCACCTGCCCAGGGCAGTGGGCGTGGCTGTAGCCCACCCTCCTGGCCTGCCCCTGGCTGTCCTGAGTCCGGGTCCTGCTAGGGAAGCTCCAAACTGCATGGGAGGGGCCAGTGTGGCAGGTGAGGGTGGGCCTGGTGGGCTGCTCATGGCTGTCTGGGCAGGGCTGTGATTGACAGGAAGGGCCCGGTTTTCATCCCGCTGACCTTCGCTGCCCCCTCACCAGCCTCCACCTCCTCTCACCAGGCCCGCCTCTCTGACCAGGTATCCAGGTGTGCCCAGTGGGCCAGGCGGGAGCCTGCTGCTTGGCACTGGGCTACCCGTGTGTGGACTTCTGGGCTGCAGAGGGTCCATGGGCAGAGGCAGCCTTGCCCTGGGTGTCCATGGAATGGAGGCATTTTCTCGCCACCCATGCTCCCCCAGGCTGCTTGTGGTGGTGGGGAGCAGAGGGGTCCAGCTTAGGGGGGCCAGGCTGCTGGGTGGGCCGTGAGCTGGGAGGCTGGCTGTCGAGGAATGTGTGCCCAAACTCCAGGACTCGGCCCTGGGGGAGCGGCGAAGCCCCGGGGTGGGGCCCTGCCCACCCAGGCCAGCCTCCAGAGCACAGCATGGCGTTGTCCTTTCCCAAGGCAGCCCCAGGCCACCGGTCCCAGCCTCGTGGGGAGCCCAGGGAAGTCTCCTGACCGATGGGGTGGGCAGGGACATGCAGCGGCTCCGCCACCGCCCCAGAGCTGAGGAGGAGGAGGGCAGGCGCGTGGGACCCCGGCAGGGGTGGGTGCAGAGCCGGCCGGCCCCGAGACCTTTCCCACCGTGTTTCCATTCCCGTGCGGCTCTGGGAAGCAGCCCTGCATCCTGCGTTCATCCAGAGATTTTCCCGGGGGGCTGTTGCAGCCTCACCCCCTTCCCACGTCTGTGCCCCGGCTGGGGGTCCTCTCCCTGGGCTGCTGTGCCGACTGCGGGAGCAGCCGTTGGGGGTGGGACTGCCGCTGAGGGCTCGGTGGTCCCTCCTGCTCGCCGTGCGCGGTGGGCTGTTCAGCTTCCCTACAGCAGATTCCAGAAAGGGCGCGAGAGCAGTGAGGTCTGCAGTCCTGCTTTCGTAAGGGAAAAAGGAAGTGCTGAATGAGGGGCTCGAGAGGCAGGCACCGCTCTCCTGATTCTTGCATAAATTACCGGGCACTTTGGAGCCTCCAGTTTTGCATTTGCCTCGGCTGCACTCGTTAATTACTCCACGAGCGCTGGGTGGGGGTGGGGGCCGAGTGTACGGGAGGGGCTCAGCACTGCAGCACTGCCTCCTCCACACCGGTGAAAGGTTTCTGTCCGAGGACTCTTTTTTCATCTCGGGAACCAACCAACAAACAGAAAAGTTGCTCCGGGAGAGATTGGGCGAAGAGAAAGGGTGGTGCACGGGGATCCTGCCGCTTTTGGTCAAAAACTGCTGAACACTCAGCGCCATGTGGGCGGGTGCGCTTGTCAGTCACCCACCATGAAATGGGCAAACACGCACTGTAGCCGAACGAGCTCAGCCTCTCACAACCACACCAATTGGCACACAGACCCAGATGGGTTCCTCGCACACGCGCCCAGCGGGGGCGACCCGGGCTGTACTGCGGGGGCCCGCCCTCCAGGGGATGATTGCCGTGTCGCCCCCCCCCCCCCCCCGCACCGCACATGCTCCTTGGTGCTCGGTGGCCTGTGCCGTACTCCGCGTCCCCACAGCTGCTCTGTAGCCTCCAGTTTGTGCTGCTTCATCCCTTCACCTTTCACTCATTCCCCGTTTGGCAGCCCTTGGAACATTCTCTGTATCTGCGATTCTGTTTCTGTTCAACTTGTTTGTTTTGCTTTTTAGGTTCAATTGTTGATACGTATGTTTTTTATTTTTGCTTGTTTCTTATGTATTTGTGGCGAGAGGGGAAAGTAGGGAAAAACAGGGAAACATCAGTGTGTGGTTGCATGTCGTGCACCCCCTACTGGGGACCTGGCCTGCAACCCAGGCCTGTGCCCTGACTAGGAATCGAACCAGTGACCCTTTGGTTTGCAGGCTGGCACTCAATCCACTGAGCTATACCAGCCAGGGCTAATCCAGCAGTTTCTAATCATTGAGTGTCCAGTTATTGCTGGTTTGCCTAAGAGCCTGTCTCCCAAGTCTGGCAGGAAGGTGCGCTGGCCTCAGAGATGAGCCTCAGGACCCCTGGCCCTTTCGGTGTCTCTGGTCCAGGGGTCCACGGGCCTGCAGAGGCCACGGCCTGTCAGGGCTGGTCCACGCAGCGCTGGGACGTGGTATCCAACTCGGGGAGCCTGGCAGGTCCCCCTGCTGTGGGGCTTGCGGGGGGGCGCAGGCACTGCCCTGCCAGCCCCTCTCATGCTC
Source organism: Anoura caudifer (assembly GCA_004027475.1). NCBI lineage: Eukaryota > Metazoa > Chordata > Mammalia > Chiroptera > Phyllostomidae > Anoura > Anoura caudifer. The sequence goes on along the minus strand of PVKU01002574.1, from coordinate 54,047 downwards.
CTGGGGGCGAACCCCAGGGCCATGCGGCCGTCGCACCGGGAGTGCAGCTCACCCGAGGGCGCGGGCTCAGGAGGCCCCCATAGGACCCAGAGCCAGTGCTCTGTGGGCCGGCCCAGGCCACTGTCTGCCTCTGCCCCGTGGTCGGTCCCCACCTGCGGCAGCTGTGCTGGGGGAGGGCACCGTGCTCAGGGATGGCCTGTGGGGAGCCGGGGTCCTGGGGGTCCTGCACTGGGCAGTGCCCTGCCCCAGCTGGTTAGGTTCGTGGGTGTGGTAGGGCCCCAGGAGCTGGGCTGCCCGCTCACGCGCCCCCGCCGGTGGGGGGAGGCAGACCTAGGCCACCCAGCACACGGGTGCGTCAGCCTGGAGCGGGCCGCTCAGGCCTGCGGTCCAGGCAGGCCCTCTGGGCCGCCCCATTGCTGCTGTCATGCTGTGGCTCTGGGCCTGCGGCTGAGCCCCCCCGCGCTGAGCCGCGGCGTCCCCTTCCTCGACGTGCCCCTGGGCGCCCGCCGCCTTCTGCTGCCCGCCCGTTCTGCAGCAGCAGCAGTTGCGTGGCGCCGGGCAGGCCGTGGGCAGGGCTGTGGGTGCCCAGGGCTCCGGGAGGCAGGAGCCAGTCTGGCCCGAGACGGCTGGCAGAGGGAAGAAGGGCCGTTTTGGGGATGCCTCCGGGGGCAGGCGTCCTGCACGGCGCACGCCTGCGCAGCAGGGAGGCTGCCTACATGTGTCTCCTGGCCCTGAACCGGCGGGTGGGGAGGCATGTGGGGGGGCTGAGGGGCTGGCCCCGGCTTGGGTGCGCCTCTGGCTCTGTCTGCCACGGTGCCGGGCCGGTGAGCGGACGTGGAGGTGCTGGAGCAGCCAGTGATCTCGCACAGCTGGTTTCTGGTCCCCCAGCCAACAGGCCCCCAGGGCCTCCTGCGGGGCTCAGCCCTGGGGAGCGGGGGCCCTGGTCCTGGGTGGGACCTGGGCCAGTTGAGGGACGGACGCCCACAGTGCCTGGACTTCTGGGACCCGGGTCTGTGCCTGGAGGCCATCTCCCTGCACCTCCCTGCTGTCGTCCCCGGGGGAGACAGCTGCGGTGAGCTGCAGGGCTGGGCTGGCCTGAGGGGCGGCTCTGCGATGTGGGGGCGGCTCCATGGTGTGGGGAAGCCCCCGTGGAGAGCCGAGGCAGCCTTCCTGAGCCAGAGGAGAGTCCTGGGGCCCCCGCGTGCGGCAGGCAGCCAGCTGTGCAGAAAGGGGGCATGTGGCTGAGGGCCCTGCAGAGACTGCGGTCCGTGAAGTTCAGCTCTGGGTGAACCGCGCCCCAAGGGAAGAGGGTGAGGACAGGCCACACGGCTAGCGCTGGAGGGACCTCAGGGACACACCCCTGGGTGGTGTGTCCCCTCCTGCCTGACGTCCCTCCATCAAAGACCCTTCCCTGCAGGGATCCGTGGCCGCAGCTTGGAATTGCAATGCTGTGGCCGATACTTGGGCCTGCGGTGTGGCCGTGCTCTGTGCAGCCCACCTGCCGGCCCACCTGCCACCTCCCACCCCTGGCCTGCCCGTGGGTGGACACTCTAGGTGCTGCCAAGAGCCAGGCTGTGTTCCTCCTTCCAGGCCGGCTGTTTGCAGCTGGGGCTGAGACCCTGCCCCTCCTGTGGGGCTGACCAGTCAGCCACCTGGGGCTGGGTAGAGGCAGCTCTGTGCACGTGTCGGGGATAGCACGGGGCAGACCTGGCGGCTGGGCAGTGCCGGCCCTGATGTCACCGGAGGGGACCGTGGAGTGGGAGGATGAGGACAGGGCTGCGCCTCCCGCCCAGCGCCTGATTCTGGGGGGATGGGTGAGCTGCCCCCTGTGGGCCCCACCCCCTTGGGGCAAAAGACCCACTGGTTCAGCTGGCGGGGGCCTGGCAGGGCGTTTGCTACCGACCAGCTGCCTCCTCATTGCCGACAGCAGGGGGCAGTGCCGGGCACTTGAGCTGTCGGCCTGAAGCCGGAGGGGCCCGGGCCTGGAGTTGGGTGCTGGGGGCTCACGACGCTGGGTTCGGAGGGCTGCAGGTGAGAAGGGGCAGCGGCTGGTTGCACACAGGCTGAGGGGTCCTGGCTGTCGTGGAGGCTGGGAGTGGCCTTCGAGCACGGGGGGCGCAGGCCGGCCCTGTGGTCTAGGACTGAGAGGAGTGGGTCCAGGGTGGGCCCCGGCCACGAGCTCTGTCTTGCTTTTTTTAATCCTCACCTGAGGGTAGGTTTGTCAATTTGGGAGTGAGAATCATCATCGTGAAAGAGAAACATCGATTGATCGCCTCCTGTATGTGCCACAACCAGGGATCGAACCCACAGCCCCCTGGTGTACGGGACGATGCTCCAGGCCTGCTGAGCCACGGGCCAGGCCAGCTCTGTCTTTTTAAGTTAAGGCTGGAGTTGAGCCCCAGGACCCACCACGTGGCACAAGCTGACCCTGTGCTCTGGTGGGTGCAACTGCACACCATGCCCGTGTGCGTGCCGGCCCATGTGGGGGCCGTGCTGGCGCATCCATGCATCCCTGATGCCCTGCTGGACACAGCACCCCCCCCCCCCACTTCTGTGGCTGCAGAGCCAGAGGAGGGCGTGGCCTGTGCCCGTGTCAGAGGCGGGTCCGAGTGAGGGGCGCGTGGAGCAGGGTGAGGCCCGGCTCCAGCACATCTTGTAGCTGCTCTGGGACGGCAGACGGGGCACTGCGGGCAGCAGCAGGCCTCGCGTGGCCCCAAGCTGCCGGGTCTGCTGGCGGAGGTGGCCCGGCGTGCACGTGGGCAGACCCGTGTCCGTGTGCACTCTGCTCCCAGCCTGTCCCTTCTCTGGGCAGGGGGCCCGGGGGAGGGAGCTGTCTGTGCAGCACCGAGCCCCCACCTCGAGCGCAGGGCCTGGGCGTGCTCTGCCTGCAGGGCCCCGCTTCCCGCCAGGCCATCTCCTCTGCCTTAGGGACCTGCCCCTGGGCCCAGCAGCTGCGGCGCAGGGAAGGGCCCTTGCTCTCCCCTCCCCTGCCCCGTAGGGTGGTCCAACGGCCGGGGAGACCTGCCCCCTGTAGTCTGCAGCGCGTGCTGCGGAGCAGACCCCGTCACACGCTGTCGGGTCAGGTGTCCTGCGCAATCGATGGCTTGTACGTAGCAATCATCGGAGCCAGCGGCTCGTGCTGCCTGAGTGAGTCTGAGGAGAGCGGGGTCTCAATCTTCTCTCTAATGGGGCCCTGACAGTCCGCGGCGTCTGCGCCGCGTCTGGGGCGGCCTGTGTCGTCATTAAACACCAGGTAGAGCGGGACGGCAGAGTGCACGGCCGCCACGGGACGGGTGGCTGACAGCGGCTGTTCGTCACCACCGAGCTGCCCGCACCCTCAGCCCGCGGAGCTGGCTGCTCGGGTGGGGCGTGGCCCTGCCGCGCTGCCGCTGCGGTTTGATCACCAGGAAATGTTTGTCGGAGGCCGGAGGCCGATGTCCGTGTCGGGCGATGCGGCTGCAAGGAGGCTGGTGGGAGTGCCTTCGGGCTTGTGGCCGCGGGCAGGGAAGCGACCAGTGGCGCCCATCCTGTCCCCCTGAAATGCAGGCGTGAGGCCCAGGGGTGGGGCAGGCTGCGGCCCTCATCCCCCCAGGAAGCACCAAGCGGCCCCAGCAGGACCCTCAGGGTGGGCCTGGGCAGTGACACCCATCAGAGCTTCCCCTTCGTGGCCCTGGGGCCTCTGCACCTCCGTGGCAGAGCCGTGCGTGTGTGAGGGTGAGTGGGGACACGTGTGCCCCGTGCTCCCCGTGGACACCTGCGGGGCCCCAGCACAGGCTGGGCGGAGCCCCGAGCCTCGCAGCGGCCCCCACCGGGGCCCAGGTGTCTGATGGCGGCGGGGCTTCCCCTGCCCCCGGGGTGCTGGGAACCGTCAGGCAGGCACAGGAAAAGTGGAGTGATTTATTAGACTCATAAAAATTCATACTCTGCAGTCCCAGTCATCCCACGCGTCTGAAGCTTGTTAGAGCGCGGTCCCTGGCAGCTCCCCCCGTGGTGGCGCGGGGGTGGGGCGCTCGTCTCCCTGCCGAGGCTCCTTGGAGCCGTGCGCGGCCGCCAGCACTCGGGCAGCTGTTCTGGGGCAGGGGCCTGGCCGAGGTGCCAGGCCTGTGCCCTCGTATGGGGCGCTGCGGGCCAGGCCCTGCCACCCGGGCGCTCTGCACACCTCTGGGCCCGGGCTGGGGCACAGGGAGCAGAGTGCTCAGGAGGAGGGCAGGCAGAGCCCTCACTGCAGGGACAGCGGGGGCCTGGGGGCTGGCGGGCCTCCTGGGCGCGCAGGTGGGGTCCGCAGGGGCGTGCCTGGCGGCCTTTGCAGGCTGCGCGGCGTGGCCGCCCCTGTTGCTTTCCAGGCTGGCGTCAGTGGGGGTGGGGCCCCTGCCTCTCCTTCCTGAGGGGCCCGGGAGCCCTCGCCCCCTGGAGGGGCGCCCCCTGGGGCAGCCCCAGCCTGGCCCCGCAGGCAGGCGGTCATTTACCCTCTCTGGGCCTCAGTCCCCCATCTGCGCGCTGCCGGCCCCTGTGCCCTGCCAGCTGCACCGTGCGGCGGGCGCTGTGCTGCTGTGTGGAGGGCATGAGGCTCCCCGCCTCTCCCGACAGGGATTGTCCTCGGCTTACTGGCAGGACCCCGGCTGCCCCCCCACCAAGCCAGGGGGGCAGGAACAGTGTCCGCTAACCCCGGCTCACCAGCCAAACTGGGCTCTTGGTGCCCTCTGCCAGGTCCAGTCCCACTGCAGCCGCTGATTCCCAGCGGCCTGGAGGGAGTGGCGTCTGGGGCCCCCAGCCCTGCATCCGCACCCATCCAGCCTGGCTGAGGGCGGAACCGAAGGGCCTGGGGGTGGCAGTGGCGAGGTGCTGGCGTGAAAGTCCCTAGGGGCAGGGGACTGGCATCCAGGTCTCGCAAGCAGGAATCACCTGCACAGGGCGTGTGTCTGGGGGGAGCAGCTGGTGCAGCTGCAGGAACTGTGGTGTGAGTCTTTGGGGGCATCCCGGGTCAGTAGTGGGGGCCCTGGGGCAGCGGGGTCTCCGGGCCAGCTTCCCTTTGGTGGCGGCTGCTACTTCGGAGACTGGGAAGGAGCGGGCCGAGCCTGGGCAGAGGCAGGGGGAGGGTGCTGCTGGGGCCCCTCCTCTCAGCGCTGAGCCCCAGAGCCCGCACCCCGCTTGGCCTTCCTCCTGGCTACTTCTCGTAAGTGGCATGGGGCCAACTTTCAGAAATGCCCCGATGGGTGGGCAATGTCCAGGGAGGGCAGGCTGCAGCTGGGCAGGGTTTGGAGGCCACTCCCCCGCCCCCCACCTGGGCCCAGCCTTCCGGGAGGTGCGCGGAACATGACCCTTGGGCCTGGTGCAGGGCATCCGGCCCGGGAGCAGTGCTTTGCCAGTGCGGCCGTCCTCGGGAGGCAGCGAGCGTCCTGCCGGCGTGGCGTGTGCTCCGGCTCCAGCAGTGGGCACCGCAGCCCTGCCAGGCTGGGCCCTCAGGTGCAGGGGCCATGCCCGCTGCTCTGTGTCCGTTCCTGTGGGTGTTCTCCCAAGAGCGCACCTCTGCTGTCGCTGGGGAGAGACAGCCTGACCCTTGGACCCTGCTCAGGTGGGGCCCCTGTTCCCGGGCTCTCCCGAGCGGCTCTTGGGGGCACCGACGGCTGACAGTTGGCTGGCCGAGACCTGAGCAGCTGGCAGGGAGGGTGGTGTGTGCGTGGGGCGGAGGTCAGCATGGCACCGAGCGGGGTGGGGGCGGGGGCCGTTGGTGAAAAGCGCTGTCGGCAGCGATCACAGAGAGAGTCGAGTCGTGCTGGGCAGGGGTTGGAAAGCCCGGCTGGCGGACAGCCTTGGCTGCACAGCTGTCCCCTGGTTCCGCACCCTCTGCCTGGACCCACTGCAGGTGCGGCCCTGCGGCCCCCTCACCCCTGGGGGCCAGCCTGGAGCCCTGCCGGGAGGCTCCGTCCACGTGGGGGCTGCTGCTGGGGGCACTCCCCTGCTCCCTGTCGCCCCTCGGCCTCAGGCTGGCTTGGGGAGCAGCCTTCTCTCTCCAGGTCGGTGGCCTGCGGCGGTTCCTTGCAAAGACTAGCAGCCTGGTTACATCTTTCCTTACTCGTTAAACAAATCATGAAATTAGTAACTCGTTTTCTTCTAGTTATTCCTTTGAAGCTGCGTAAAAATCTGAATGCCTCTCAATCCCTGCTCCTCAGTAAAACGGAGCGAGAGCAGCGGCCGCCCCGGGTGGCCCCACCGTCTGTGGCGGCTGGTGGGGGAGGTGGGGGGCGAGCCCAGGCCAGGGGGGTGCCGGCAGAGCTGGGACCGCACAGGGCGCAGCCCCTGCTTCCCTGCCAGCTGGCCACCCCGTGTGGCACGGACTCCCAGGGGCTGGAGAGCCCCTCCTCCTGGGGCGGGGGCACGGGGGGGGGGGGCAGTGCGCACTGGGGGCCGGCCAGGCCACCTCGGCTCCGCCCCTGGGCTGCCGGTGCCCCACAGCTGCACCTGTGCTCGGCGCACAGGAGGGTCCCGTGTGCCCTCCCGGCCTCCCCTCGCCCTCAGCCTGGGAGCGCGGGGATGGGAGAGGCCAGGCGACCGCCGTGTGCAGGAGCAAGGGCCGCGCTGATGGATGGGCTCATATTCCATTCAGATACGATGCCAGCAGTTTTCTGTAGTTCGTCTTCCATTGCGGCAATAAAGTTTTTAATTAGGAAGGCTAATGAGATCGATTAGTCATTAGAAGTGACCCCTGCATGGCGGGAGGAGAGGGCTGTGTGTGGTGTGTGTGCCGGCCTGATAACGCTGCGTTGGCCTCGCCGCTGTGAAGGCGGCCGGGCCTGATGTGAGCCCTGGGGGCGCGTCGCCGGGGGGAGGGCTACAGCTGGAGGGCGGAGGGCGTGGTTGTCTACGCAGCCCCGCAGCCAGCCCCGCGGCGGGGGCGGGGCACGGACCCAGGACCCCCAGGGTGGGGGTGTGCACCCTACGGGGGAGGTGACAAGAGGCTGGCTTCTTAGAAGGGCGTCCGCTTGGTTCCTGCCCTCTCAGGAGTGACAGCTGGGCACGCATGAGCGAGATGCGGAAAGTCAGCGGGAAGCTGGCTCCCCTGGGGGCCTGCCTTGTGCAGGACTGGGCCGTGAACTCGGATGCGTCACCAGGCCCAGGCCCGGCCCAGGCCCAGCGGGGCCTCCTAGAGCACAGAGTCGGGGCCGGGGTGGGGAGCAGGGCTTCCTGCAGGAGGGGCGCTGGCTGACCGTGCTAGGGGCCGGAGAAGGCCACTTCGTGTGGTGCAGTCGAGCCCGTGGGGGCTCCTGGTGATGAGGATGAAGGTGACGAGGTTGCTGAGGAGGGACTTGGCCCTGCAGGGACCAGCCCTCCTCCCCAGCCTGTGCAGCGGTGGCCCTGCACGGGCTGGGGCTGCAGAACAAGGGCTCTGGGGCCCTCGGACGCAGGTCCCATCCAGAGCGGCAGGCACGGGTGGATCTGCAAGGGAGGGGGTGTGGGCCGGCAGGCCCCGGTGAGGGGCCAGAGACAGGTAGACTGTCCAGATGCAGGGACCCTGGGAGCAGGGAGCCTGGGGGCCGTGGGGTCGGCTTGCGCTTGGCGGTAACTGGCGGGAGAGCTTGTGTTCTTGGGCTCTTAGTTGGAATAAGCCGTTACTTTCGTTGGTCTCTCCTTGCTGGTGAGACCTTGGAAACTCAATCCCACAAACATCCATTCATTGACGCCCACTGTGTGCTGGGCTGTGCCCTCTGCACCAGGTGTGCGGCACCGGCCCAGAGCTGGGGAGCCGCGCTCTCGGCATGGGCAAGCCCCCAGGCGATGCCACGGCCCCTGTGGCTCTGCTGAACTTCCCTCTTCTGCCTGACTTCCCCCAGCTGCCGTCCTTGCAGGGAGGGAGAGACGGAGGCAGAGAGGAAGGGGAGAGGGGGGGAGAGAGGTCTCTGCCCTCAGTTCCCGGCATTCCCTGGGCCGTGCGGCCTGTGTGAGTGCTGTGGCTCACATGGGTGAGGGCTCTTGCGGGGCGGACTTGTGCAGCTCCCCAGCAGACGTCCCCTAGGTGCCCTGGGGCCTGTGTGCTGGGGGAGCCTGCGGTGGGGGGTGGGGGGAGCTGCCTGGGCTGGGTGCCACTCGGGAGGCCCGGCTGTGGGCCAGGGGCCTGCTTGGCTTGGGGCTCGATGGGTGGTGTTCAGCAGCAGGTACAACTTCCGTCTGTGGATCAGCAGCAGCTCCGGTGGTCTGAACATGGGGGGGCTCTGGGTCAGGGGCCTGTGGGTGCTGGGAGGAGGTCGCCCTGTGCCCGGTGGAGCAGGCGTGGGTCGTGGAGCACCGGTCTGTGCCTCGGGGCTGGGTGGCGGCCACAGCCAGGGCTGGTGCCCCACGGCGGGAGTGCAGGGGCTTCTGGGTCCCAGGCCACTGTGTGTGCGCCCGTCCGGCTTGCTCTCCTGGGCCTTCAGCCGAGGGCCGGCCCGTTGTTGCCCAGGAGCTGCTGGCTCCCGCTGCTGCCGGTGTGCTGGCAGTCAGACCACGTGAGTGCTCTCCTGGGGCCTCGCCTGGCCCATGGCCCCTGGTGTCTGCCTGACCGCCACCCTCCGACCGGCTGCCTGGCCAAGCTGCCCAGCCTGGGTGTCTCTGCCGGCAGAGGCTCTGAGGAGCCCCTGGGGCCCCGCAGCAGCCCTTCTCCGCGCAGAGCCCTGGGTGTTGTGCAGGCAGGTTGGAGGCTGTGAGGACCAGCCCGAGGCCGCCTGGCCCTCGGGATGCTGGTCCCGGCTGTGTCAGCTCTCACGACTGGGCAGTTGGAGCTCCGTGCTGTGGAAGTCAGGCCATGAGACGTGTTCCTTGAAGCTGTGGAGAAATTGCTAGCTGTCAAGTAGACGGCAGCTCAGGCAAAACAGACTCCTGTTTGTTGTATGAAACAATCTCAGCGAGAAGAGCTGGGAAGAGCAGAGTGTCAGGAGACGCGAGGTAGGAGCATGTAAACCGGCGGCGGCGGCACACGGGGAAGGTGCCGTGCACACCCTGGCCTCCGGGCCCCGCCCCGGAGACCCTCCGTGCTGCCCGCGGGAGCTCTGGGGAGTTGGGACCAGCCTCACGTTTGGGGGTTTGGTGCCACTCGCTGAGGGCCCCTGGTCTGCGCCCCTGGTCTGCTCCCCTGGCCGCATCACTCAGCATCCCAGAGACCTGCATCCTGGGACTTGGGCCTGTGCCCCCTCCTGGAGCTCCAGGCTGCTGGGCTTTCTGGGGACATGCATGTGCCATGTGGTGTGGGGCTGGAATGAGGGGTGACGGGCCAGCCTCCGCTGACCGCCGCCCTGTGTTCTCTCCACAGCCGCCCGCCTGAGCAGCCTGCGGGGCCCTCCCGCCAGCAAGGTGATCCAGACCCGGTACCGCATCGTCAAGAAGACCCCGGTGTCGCCTCTCAGCGTGGCCCCCTTCCCCCTGTCCCTGCCTTCCTGGCGGACTCGACGGCTCTCCCTGTCCAGGTGCGTGGGCCTGAGGCCGCTGGGGTGGGGGCGGGAGGGGGGCATGGGAGGAGCTCGCCACTTGCAGGTGCTTGGTCTCCGGTTTGCCGGCTGGGGATGGGCTCATCTCTCTGTTCAGCAGTCTCTGCTGCAGGTCGATGGCGGGCTGGGTGCCGCGCTGGCGCCGCCCCCCACCCCCCCATTGTCAGCAAGCTGTCAGCTGGCAGCGTGTGGCCGTGGCGTTTGTCGGGGAGAAACTTGTGGTGAGAGCGGCTGGGCACCCTTGGGAACCTGCGAGCCCAGCTTGCGGGGGATACGCTGACCGCTGAGGCGAGGGCAGCTGCGCATACCCCCGCGGCCGTGCTGCGCCCTCGGCCCAGGCTGCTTCTGGCTGAGCCTGCGCCTTCTTTCCTGGGCGCCCTGGGCACAGAAGCAGGAGGGCTTCAGAAGCCAGGGTGGCCATGTCAGGGTCCTGTCCTGAGGCTGCAGCCATGGGGCTGAGGAGGCCCGGGACGGCGGTGTGGCCCCATCTTGGAGATGGGGGGGTGGCAGACCGGCAGGAGACCCCTTCCTCTGTCTTCCAGCCGCCCTCAGGAGCCTGCTTCCCCGGGGGCAGCGTGGGGCCCCTTGCTCCAGGGTGGGCTCCAGCTGGGCACAGGGTGCCCCGGGCATGTGGCCTCCGGCCAGAGGCTGTGGGGCGGGGCTGCTGTGCCTGAGCGGCCGGGCCACAGGGCAGAGCAGCAGTGCGCCCGTGGCAGGGCCCTGCCGCCCTCGGAGACAGCCTGGCTCGGGGCCGAGGGGAGGCGGGGGCGGCCTGCTGGCCTCCGCATGTGAGCGGGCGTCGGGCCGTCCCCGCAGCCCACGGCTCCCACTGCCCTGCTCCTCGCTGCCGGGCCGCAGCGGGCTGGGTCCCGCCGCCTGCTCCTCGGGAGGCAGTAGCTGGAAGTGATTTTAAATTAATTTTAGTGCACTTTTTGTAATATTTTTGTTTTAAATAGATTTATAAGCATCTTGGGGGCTATTTCTACAAATTTATGAAGACAATTTCCACTCTCGATGAGGTTGAATTTACACCTGCTATTTCCATAGTGATTCGCGCTAAGTGGGTCTCCCTCTTCCGTTCCCTGTCGGGTGAGCATGGCCTTTCCCGATGCAATTTCCTCCCCCCTAAATCACTGTGGGCGGGAGTCAGGGTCGAGCTAAATTAACTTAAATTAATTTACTTAATAAGGGCCCAGGATCATCGTGAACGAGGTTCAGATTTATTGGTTCTTGCTTCTGCCTCCCCTCCTGCCCCAGGGGGCCCGGTCTCACCTGCTGGCCAGGCCCCGCCTCTCATGGGGGCGGCCAGGGCTGGGGGTGACTTGCCAGGGTGGGCCCAGCGAGCCTCCCCTCCCGGGACCAGTGAGGGTTAGGGTTTGGGTCCGGCCGCGGCCTAATGGGGTCGCTGAGTGAAGTGGGTGCCAGGCCCGGCAGGACGAGCGTGCCTGGAGCAGGGTGGTGGCCGTGCGCCCTCCCGAGGCAGCCCTGCCCTGCCCCGCCTCTTCCCCGTGCCCCTGTGGGGCAGGGGGCAGCCTGGTCAGGGAAGTGGCCAGGCTGAGAGGGGCCTGCTGGCCGTGTGGGCAGGTGGGTTGGTCCATGGGGGGGACTTAGCTGCCAGCCAGGCATAGCCCCCGGCCGGCTGGCTCCCGCAGGCAGCCGGGTCCCCCAGCTCTGTGCAGCCCCCCGAGTGGCGCTAGGTGCAGAAGGCTCGGCTCCCACGGACCAGGCCGCAGCACCTCCCCCGCTGGAGGAAGCCCTGCGACCCTCCCCTCAGGAGGGCCCTGCAGGGACCGCAGGGAGCCTGCATGGGGGGGGGTGTTCAGCGGGGCCCTCGGGCACAGCCTGAGTGCCGAGCCCTGGACCCCGGGCTGGGGCCTGCAGGGTGGCTCCTGGGAGGGTGGGGGCCACCACTGGGCTGGGCTTCCTTTGCTGAGGTCACCTGTGTCCTGGCAGGGCTGCCTCCTCAGCAGAGTGGCTGCCCACCCGCTGGCTGGCTGCTGTTGGCAGTGCACGCGGAGGCTCAGCCATCGAGGCGGCAGGAAGGGCTGGGCTCGAGGTGAGGGCCGGGCCGGGGCCAGTCTGATGCCCACCCACCCACTGCCTTCAGCTTCACCAGAGGGAGGCTCTGGAGCTGGCCGGTTTTGGCCGAGTCCTCGGCCTCTGCTGGGGCAGCTGCAGGCTCCTCGGCGCTCCACGGGCAGGAGGGGCCATGGGGCTGCTGGTGGGGATTCGGGCCAGCGTGTGCCAAGGGCTGCTGCTGTGAGGAGGGCTCAGGGCTGTCCTGCTGGGCAGTTGGCCTGGGCTTGGGGACCAAGGGCTCTTCTTGGGCCTCTCGATCTGTACCCCTTGGCAGGGAGGACACCCCGGAGGGGCCGGCAGGCAGACACGGGCAGCCTGGTGGCCCTGGACCTCGTTCCCCTGCAGACGCTCCCTGAGGGAGCGCGGTCACTGCAGGGGGGTGCACGCTGTGTGTGCCAGGGGCTGTCGGCCTGGGGGGCCGGGGCCCTGGTGGGTGGTGGGCACCGTGTGAACCTGGGCAAGCGGGAGGCTGTGGGGGTGGGGGTGGGGGTCGCACCCAACAGTCAGGGGCTCGGCCAGCCCCTGCCCTCCTGCCTCGTGGTGGCAGTGGGGTCGCCACACGTGGTCCTGCGCCACGCCGTGGGCAGACCGTGGAGGCGACAGAGCCACTGCCACCCGTCCCCAGGGGGCTCCTCCCACATCAGGGCCCTCTCCTCCCCACCCCCCTACCCCCCGCAGAGTGGGCACCCCTCTCTGGAAGGGCCTGTCTCGCTCGCATGCTCGGAGCTGCTGCTCCCCCTCCCCCCCCCCCCCGCTGGCCCCCACTTGGCTCCGGGCAGGGGTGTCGCTCCTTCCTGACACTCGCAGAACCTGGCTCTCAGCCTGCGTCCCTTTGGGCCCAGCATGTGGGAAGCTTCGTGACAGCCGACTTCCTGGGCCCGAGGACCCCGGAGCTCGCTGCCCAGACTGGCCCTGGGGCTCCGGGCTCTTCCGGGCCAGGCCGGGCGGGGGCAGCAGAGGGCGTCGCCCCAGGGCCCACGTGCAGGCGGGCGAGGGTGCGACTGTTCTGTCGTAAGACCTCTGGGTTTGCCCCTGTTCTCTCTGGCTTCCAGCTGGCTCGTTAGTCTGCACTGCGGCTGAAGTGTGACTTACGTCCCTGAGCTGCCTGTCACTTTTTTCCCTTCCCAAATCCATGGGACGTAAAAGCACGAAATAAGCAAGCCCTGTGCCCGAGCGGCTGCCTCTGGAGGTGGCTCCTTGGGCTACGGATGGCTGGGGGCTGCCTCACTGCCTCCTCGTGCCTGCATGAGGATCCTCAGTGCTGTCTGGGGGGCTTGACGTGGCCGGTGCTGTGGCTCTGAAGCCTCGTAAACGCTTCTCTCAAGTGACGTCTCATTAAAGAGGAGCTTAGCCCGAGGGCGAGCAGAGCCCCCCAGGGCTCCCTCGGGCCGTCTTCCACCCCTGCCCCCAGGCCTGCCTGCGCAGCCTCCTGAGGCGCCAGTGAGGCCCGGCTCTGCCTGTGGCCTGCCTCTGGCCCGCCCAGGCCTCAGGCTGCAAGGGTCAAGCCAGCCTTGGGTAGTGAGCCGAGAGCCAGGACGCCGCTGTGCGGCCCGCACTTGGCAGTGTTGGTCAACTGGCGAGTGACCCTGGGCCAGCTGCTGCTCTGGGGGCGCCAGGCCGCCCAGGGTCCCACAGGTGGTCACAGCTGGGAGGCAGCCTGCACAAGGCAGATCTGCTCTGTGGCTGGTGTCCTGGGTGGGTGGCAGGCAGTGCCCCCTCTGCTTTTCTGCTTTGTGTCCGCACGTCGCAGGGGCGATGCCCTTTTGCTGCTGGTCACCCCTCGGCGTCGGGAGGCACCTGCCGGGCAGGGGGAGAGGGGCTGCGCTGGGGCCAGGCTGCAGGCGCAGGAGGGAGGAGGGGGGCCGCCCACCGGACTGGGCGCCGTCCCCTACCGGTTTCTTGCCTTTAACCCCTGGGGGGCTTTGCACTGATGCGTGTCGGCACCTCCAGGGACGTTGCAGACGCCGCTCGCAGCAGCCCTGTCCCCTTCACCGGGGTCACGGCGGGTGCGCCCTGCCCCTGCTGTTGCAGCCCTCTGCATGAGTGTGACCCTCCGCCCCTCACCCCGGGGCACCTCCCCACAGCCAGGGCCACGCTCACACCTCTTCAGCCTGCTTGAGGCCGGAGCCCGCCCAGCCCCACCGTGTCTTTCGGGGCCTGCTGTCCGGGGAGCCGTGCCAGGTGTGCTTTCGCAGCGTCTCTGGGCTCGTCGGTGACGAGGCTCAGGTTTGGGGGCAGGAGGCTGTGGAGGTGCTGGGCAGCCCGAGGGGCAGCCTGAGAGGCCCTCCTGTCACCATGCCGCCTGGTGCCAGGGGCCTGACCACCTGGCTGCCCAGCCACGGGTTCCTCTGTCGGGGTGTCGGCGAGGGGCGCCCGGTCTGGGTGTGCTCCCCTCCTCCCTGCGCCTCCCCTCCCCTCCGAGCGGATCCAGCCATCTCCCCTGGAAGGCACATGGTCCCTTATCCCCTGGCACTTCCTGCCCCGCCCAGCACCAGGCACCCCTGTGCGGAGCGTGGCCCCACCACCGGGGGCCGTGCCGCGGTGCCTGCGCCCCGGCTGCCAGCCCTCCCCGTGGACGTGGGGGCCAGGCCTCCTCAGGCAGCGGTGGATGTGGGCTGCCGGCCCGCCTCACGTGGAGCCACCGTGCCTGCAGCCCCGGTGCCCTTCCTGTCCTCTCACGGCGTTTGGCATCACGGTCTCGTTAACCTCCCTTCTCCCGGTGAGGTGGTGGCTCGCTGTGGTCCAGTCTGCGTCTCCCTGGTGACCACTGGTGTTGAGCGCTTACCAGGGCCTGTCCGAGGCCTTCCCGTGTCTTATTTTGTGGGGGACCCTCAGGTCCTCCGCACACTCCTTTTTTCTAAAGTGCTTACTCGTTTATTTTCAGAGAGCGGGGAAGGGAGGGAGGAGGAGCGGGAGAGAAACGTCGAGCAGTCACCTCTTGCACACCCTGAGCGGGACCTGCCGGGGCCCCACCCGGGCGCGGCCTCCTCTTCAGTGGCAGCCCGGCTCGTTTCTGGCCGGAGCCAGTTTAACTTGGTGAGGGCAGAGCCCTCCGCCTCCTGTGCTGAGTGGGCCTCAACTGCTTGGAGGGGGTCTTGTTTCCCACCCGGGAGTCTGCTGGTGGGTGCACGGGGCTCAGCCCTTGTGCCCTGCAGCCACGATGCCACCAGCCTGCTCCCGGGGTCAGAGTGCAAGGTCACGTGCCCCTGCCCCGGGGCCCCTCCCGGCTCCCGGAGCCCTGCAGGCGGGGCGCCCGTCTTCCCAGGGCTCCTGGGCCTGCAGGGGGAGCAGGCTCTGCACCCACACAGGTTCCTCAGCAGCCCAGCGCCCCGCCCTCCCTCCACCCTCAGGGAGCCGGCCACCAGCCTGCATCCAGGTCGTCACCGTGCCCTTGCCGGGTGGGATTCGAGCAGAAGGTTGACCTGAGGCTGACGGGGTGGGTGCCTCAGCGCCCTTGGTGCCGAGGCTCTGGCCAGTGGCGAGGGAGGACGGGTGGGCGCCAGGCGGGGGGTGGGCCGCGGGGGACCCCTGGGTCATGCTGAGGCAGGGCTCCTCCGGAAGGTTTTCGAGGCCCTGTTTTGTGGGAACCGGCAGCCCCAGCCCCCGAATGCTGTGACAGTTAATGCGATGGCCTCGCGCAGGGTGCTCGTTTCTGTAGTTTTTTATTTTATGAAACGGGACAGGGAGCTTAGTGACTTATTACTATTCATTTCGTTTCCATGCAGTAAATATTGATTCAGTCGGGGGTTTTCAATTTAAGCTACTCGGCGATTATATAAAATATTACCGCCTGTGAGATTACGCTCACCGGTCCCTTCAGCTGCTCGTTAAGGAGGGAGGGCCGTGGCGGCCCCTCTGCCTCCATCACGCTAATAGATGGGCTGCGCCGCCGCTCTGCGCGGGAGGTGCCGGGGCCTGCCTGCGGGGGCCTGACAGCGAGGACGCAACTCTTAATTGGGAAGTCGGTTCAAAGCGCCGGGGCCAGTTGTCTATCTCTTTCTCTGTCTGTCTGAGGCAGGCGGGCCCCTCTGCTGTCAGCAGCCCCTGGCAGCGGGGACACCTGCCTGCGCTCCTTAGCTGGGCGTGGGGAGGGGCCGGGGCTCGGTGGGGGCGTGGGGGCACCGGGCCTTGACCTCACACCTCCTGTGTGGCCTGCGAGGTGGCTGAGGGGCATGGGCCTTGCCGGGCGCAGCCACCCCGAGAGCGGCACCGAGGCATCGCTGTCAGAGACCGACCTCCCTCTGGAGCCTGGTCCCGAAGGTCAGGGCCCAGGCCTTGCGTGCCGGGCTCCTGCTGGCGCACAGACCTGGACGGGCCTTCTGCCCCCTTCCTCCCCGTGTGGCTCTGCGGCTGTCTGATAGTGGTCAGCCACCCGCCAGTGAGGGGGGCCCGTGGAAGCCCCGCCAGCCTCTCTGGCATCGTGGCCTTGGGAGCCGAGCACCCGGGTCTGCTCGTTCGGTCGGTCCTGGTCCTCACCGGGTTCGCAGCTCTAGGGCCGCCCCCGTGCGGTGCCGGAGGACAGCGCTCAGCACTGCAGGGGGCCGGCCGTTGCTCTCTCTCGGCGGCTCCCGGGGCCACACGGCTCCCAGCGAGCCCTGTGCTCCCAAGGCCCAGGGACAGCTGTGGGTGCTGACCCCCCACCTGTCAGTCTGAACCTCTGGCCCCTTGACAGTTGTCCCCCAGGCAAGGTCTGTGCTGCTGCTTCCTCCCTGGGGGGGGGGGGGGGCGCCTGGGGCCCAGGCGTTGGGGCCCGGCTGTGTGCGTGAGGGGGCGAGGGCGGCTGGGCGCTGTCTGCAGGCGGGGTCGGGGAGGTGGTGGGGGGCCTGAGGACCCTCTTCCCTTCCACCTCCGGCCAGGGCCTGCCCATCGCTAGGGCTGGTCACCTGCCTCTGGGCCCTTGGTGAGCTGGCCTGGGCATGTCCCTGGTGTCTGTGTCCCTGAGGGCCATGCTGTGGCGAGGGGATGACCGGCAGGCACACCACGCTCTGCCGCCCTGGCCTGGGCTCTGCCACAGGTCCCTGCCCTCTGGCCCGGCCCCAGACCAGCTGGTCTCCGGAGTCTGTGAGGGTCTCTCAGGTCTTTGGGCCTTTGTCTGGCCCTTCAGTCTATGCCCTGCCTTTTCTGCCACTGCCTCCGGGTGTTTGTGTTCTCCTCTGTCCCCTGGGTAGGGGCAGGCGCTGAGGGTCCCTGTGCTGCCCCTGCTCTGGCACAGCCTGCACACCCGCGCCCCCCCCCCCCCCCGCACGGCCCTGAGCCCCAGCCCAGCTGCCTTGCTTGAGGGAGCGCACAGCATGGCGAGGCCCCTGCTAAGCTGGGCTGCGTGGCCTCGGCCCGCCCAGCAGCCTGCAGGCCTGCCCGTGGGAGGACGCAGCAGGAGGGGGCAGGTGGGCAGGGAGGGCCTGTGAGACCCCAGCACCACCGCGGCAGGGCCCTCAGTGGGCCAGGCAGAGCGCTTCCTGACCCACCAGGAGGCGCGGTCCCTTCCCTGTGCCCGGAGGAGCTTTGTTCTGAAAACGGGGCTGCTGAGGAGGCGGCCTCCTGAGGTCCCGGTGGGCTGGTCCCTGTGGGGTGTGTGGAGGATCACCCTCGGGCGGGACCCGTGCCCCCGCCACCCCTTGCCAGTGTCGTGGGCCCTCACGTGACTGCTGGTGCCCCTGGGGGTCCCTGGAAATGACGAGCAAAGGCCGTGAGAGCACTGGCCCTGCCTGGAAGGAGGAGGAGCGCCCCGTCACCCCTGGCACCTGGCAGCCGACACCGCCAGACTCCATTGGAGTGCTGTGACACGGTGTCAGAGGTCGGGGTGCTCAGGTGACTGGGGTCACGCTGGCCTCTGCCTATCCGTCGGCCCGTTGGCACCCAGACGTGCTCAGGGCTGGGCCAGGGCCGCTGCAGACGCAGGGGAGGCGCCACCCTGCCCCCGGGCTCAGGGCACACCGCAAAGTGCCCCCCCTTCTGAGAGGACTGCCAGCCACTGAGGGCCACGCCAAGGGGCTCGCAGACAAGTGCTCCCGCAGGCCCCAGGCAGCCCCCGGTGACCTGGCCATGGCCTGGTCCCAGGACCCATTCTCCAGTGACGTTCACGGTTCTCTGGCCTGGAGGCTCCTGGGGGCGTGGGGGCCCAAGGAGGTGCAGGGCCCCGGGGGGCTGTGCCTCCCCTGCCCCGGCTGGGGCTTGTGCCCTCCCCCGCGCTGCCTGCCTTCTGAGTCCGCCTCACTCATCCCACCGCTGTGGGACTCGGTGTCCTTGTTCTCAGAGATGGGACGCTGGAGAGCCCCTCCTCCACCCCGTCCTTCAAGGGGTCCTCCCCTGAGCAGGGTCATGGTGCCAAAGGGCTGTCAGCGGGGCTGCTGGCCACTTCCGGCGCGGGCCCAGGGTGTTGTGTTTGAATGTCTGTCCCCAGGGGGTGGCGGCTGCGGTTGCAGACACCTGTGTGAGGGGGCAGGGCAGCCACTGTGGCCAGGGGACCTGCAGGCAAGCCGCTTTGTTTCCCTCTGACTTCCCTCCGAGTCAGCAAGGTCCCGCGGCGGCCCTGCCCGCTCCCCCAAGCGCGCCCCAGTTTAATTTGCGGTCAGATGTCTGTTAGGGCTGCGTCCGCTGCCCGCGTCAGCACTTAATTGGCAAGGCGCTTGATTTAACAGCGTGGGAGCCTCCGCCGGAAAAATGGCTTGAATAAATCACTGCCTGACGCCAGAAAATAGATATAATCTCAGCATTAACTACATTAATAGTAGCAGGAGCCGAATTAAGAAGGCCATAAAGCGAAGGTGGGGGAGCGTGAATTACGGCCGGTGCTCTGTCCTCTCTGCTCTCCCAGCTCCTCAGGGGCGGGCACTCCTCCGTTCCTCCAGGCCCCGCCCACCAGAGGCCCCGCCCAGCAGCCCCCAACCTGTCGCCCGTCGTGTGTGGGCGGGGCTGGGGCAGCAGCCCACAGGTAGGTGGCACCTGGGTCCTGCCCAGAAGGGTTGCCTGCGCCCTTCTGCCCCTGGGACTCCCGAGGAATTCAACACCTTACACCTCCAGCTTCCACCCACCCCACGCTCAGCACCTACTTGAAGCTGGGCCCTGGCCAAGCCCCTTCTCCTGGGCCGTCCTCTGTCTGGCTGGTGCCAGCTGCATTTCCTCCACAGCAGCGTGTGAGCGCCGCGCTGACCTTCCCTGTCTGCACCTGCTCCCTCCCACGGATGGCCTTTGTTCTCTGTGTTGTCTGCAGCCTGGAAGGCTTCCTGGAGGAGACCGTTGGCTTGTTGGTTGGGTGGACACCACTTGATCACCATTTAAGTCCCACATTGGGCCAGCTGTTGAAGTCGCTCCCCTTTGTCGTTATTTTTTGTCTTCCCCCGTGAGATCCATTTGTCCAGGGCAGGCCTGAGCTGGTCTGGCTGTTGGGCTGCCCCGCAGGGCTTTGGGGTGGGTGAGGTGAGCGCCTCCCACGGGCCCGGGTTGCATCTTCTCGCGCCCCTCTCAGGCTGGCCGCCACTGCCGGAGTCCGCCACGCAGAGGAGGCAGCTTTCCATTGGGTTTCCGTTTTGTCCATAGTCTTTGTCGAGTTCATCACTTTTTTGTGCTGACTGCCCATCTGCCTCTGGCGGGGTTCTCGCAGGTTCGCAGGGCTCTCTGGGTGTCCCATGTGTCCCCTGTGCCGCAGCCCTTACTTGTCCCCATTTTCACTGCTGCCTTTCAGTCCCGTCTGTGAGGGTCTTCGACAGAGTCCATGTGTCTCTGCCCGCTCACCCTGTCGCTCTCCCAGGACAACGTCTGGGTTCGCTTGGAGCAGCCCCCGCCCAAGGCTGCGTGAGTTCCGTTCCACGTTCTTCAGGTTTTACGTTTAAAACTTTGATCTGCTAGGAGTTTATTTGGGGACATGGCGTGCAATTAAAGTTCAAACTTAATTTTGCGTGGTGGTCACTGGGCTGTCTCGGGACCATTTGTGAAACAGTCCGGCTTTCCCGCCTTGTTTAAAAACGCCACCTTCATCACACGCGGATGCTTGTTCCTGCCCCCCCCCGGCTGCCGTGACTGCCCTTTGCAAGACATTTGCGGCTTGTGTCTTCAGGGGTCAGGTCTGTGGGCTTCTATCTTGTGTACCCACCACCCAGCTGGGGGTGCCCCACCCCACAAGGGCCCCTCCTCTTGCTTCCGTCAACAGAGACTAGTTCTGGATCACAGTGTTTGAGCTTCATGGAAATGGGACTGTGCGGCAGCTGCTGCTCTGTGTCGGGCCCCTTCTGGCCGCTGCTGGGCACGGGGTGAAGCCCAGACCCCATTGTGGCTGTATTTGGAGGCAGGGCCTTTGCACAGGTAACCGAGGTGAAACGCGGTCGTGGGCCAGGGCCCTCATCCCATGGGGTTGGGGGCCTCGTGGGAAGAGGAGCCCCCCAGAGCTCCCTCCGCACGCACCCCGAGGAGAGGCTGCGCGGCCCAGCGCGAGGCTCCAGCCGTCGGTTCGCAGGCTGGGAAGAGAGGCCTCACTGGGGGCTGGCACCTTGACCTTGGACTCACAGCCTCCAGAACTGTGGCAGCCAGCTTCTGTTGTTGAGGACTGGTGGGTGCGGTGGCCTGAGTGTGCACTTCCGGCTGACGCTCGAGGCCGCTGCCGCGGTCGCCCGAGAGGCGCCCTGGTCTGCCCACTCCTGCGTCTTCTCCTCGGTGTGCTGGTGCTCTCCCTGCACCGCAGGCAGGCCCTCCCCCGCCCTTCGCACCGTCCAGGCCGGCTCTTTGACGACATCCGGTGCGTCGGCCTTCCTTCCGGGAGTAGGACCCGTGGTGTCCTGTCCAAGGGCCTGTGCCTGCCCTGAGTCATGCTTTCCTCCAGTCGCTCGACCGTTCCAGGGTTCTCACTCAGCCTGGGATCATTCGTGAGCGACCTTTTGCTGGTGGCCAGAGGCGGGTGCCCAGGTCCCTTTGCCTCCTCACAGGTGCACGTTTTATTAGAACTGACTGCTTGCCCTGTGCGTCACCGCGCGGGGGCCAGGCCGGTGCTGCTCCTGGTCTCCGTTCTCTCAGCCCCCCACCCTGACGTCCTGCCTGCCCCACAAGAGCCCAGAGAAGCGGCCCTTCCCCCTGCCCTCAGCGGCAGCAGCTCTGTGGCCCCTGAGTGGCGCGGGCACACCTGTCGCAGCCTTGCCCTCCCCGGTACGGTCCATCCGGCCCTGCTGGCACCTTGGGTGGCTGCGCACACTTGGGCGTGTTCACTCGGCAGTCAGCTGCCTCCGCTCTGACTCTCAGCAGCTTTTGCTGCTGCGTTTGCGGACCTGTCCCTGGTGTTGCTGTGGGCACCGCCGCCGTCCCAGGGGCCAGGCTGCCCTTGCTCTGTGACCCCAGGAAGAGACGTCCCACTGGGGCCTTTCGGGGTGCTGGCGCCTCACCTTATGAGTATCTCTGGCTAGCAGGGACGCACGGGGTCCCCGAGTGCTTGTGGCATTCTGGGTCTTGTGATGTTTCCCGTTTGTCACGCACCCCTGGTTTGGACTGCTCTCAGTGTCCCCCAGCCGGGGACACGACTCTCCAAGGGGTCACCAGGCAGGCGGGAGATGGCACGCTGCCCCAGGTGGGCAGAGGTGCACGCAGAGCAGATGGTGGCTGTGGCCATGGGGCTGGAACCTGGCCAGTGGGGCTGAGGACGACGGGTACGGCCCGGACGGAGCTGGAGAGACGGGGTGCTGGCGGCCAGGGCCCTAGACCGGAAGCAGCGGGCGCATGCCGGCGCCTGGCAAGGGAAGGGCAGGTCCCGGCCAGGTCAGGTTGGGTGGGCACTCAGCTGACAGTGCGGAGTGTGAGGGCAGAGGGCCTGGGACGCTCACGAAGCCGATGAGAGGAGGCCCCCGCTGCCGGAGGCTGCGGTCGGCCAGCAGGTCTCAGCCGGCGCGCTCTGGGCTGGCTGCCCGCAGCCTGCCAGTGAGAGAGAGAGCAGGGTGCGGTCACGTGGGGGGCACAGAGGAGGGCCTGGGGTGGCGGACAGGTCTGGCCTAAGGAGGTGCCCCTGGGTTTCGGGCTGGGGTGTGCAGGGGGGAAAATGCCCTGTGGCTCCCCAGGCCTGCACTGCAGCCGGGAGGGCGGGGGCAGGACGGACCGCCCATAGGGACTATCTCCCAGGTCCCCAGGAGCCAGGGAGTCCTGGGCCTCCTGAGGTCTTCCTGGGGAGCTCTGGGCTGGAGCTGCCCACCCTGGGGCAGGCCCCCGGCGGGAGCTCCTGGCAGGTGGTCCTGGGGGCCACAGGGACCGGCAGTGAGCAAGGCTGGATGGGTGTGGGGAACGAAGAGCCCAAAGGGAGGTAGGCAGGGAGAGGAGGGGTGATGGAGGGAGAGGTGGGGTGAGGGAGCAGAGGAAGGGCCCGCCCTGCCCCTCACCAGCCTGCACTGGCCAGGGGGCCCTGGGCCGAGGACCCAGCCTGGTGGTGGGAGTCTGGGCCCTGCCCTGTGCTGGGCCCGCCCCTCCGCCCCTTGGGCTGAACTCTGCAGGCCCTCGTGGGGCCATTAAGACCCAATCATCCCTGTTTTTTGCAGCTAACGTACAAAACACCAATAGCTGCAGCTGAAATGGATTTTTAAAAGTGTCATCTTATGGAGAATTTTACCTTCCATCTTGTTGTTTATTAGGCTCTTAAAGGGAAAGCTTGTAATGCATCCATTGATCGGAGCACCAATCGAATGGATGGGAGCACACAGACCAGCACAGCCCCTCGTGGCGGGCGCAGCGGGGCCGGGCGCCTGAGGCGCTGCTGCTCTTTACCTGGGGCAGACGGGGCGGGGCCAGCCCCTGGGTCACACAACCCCTGGAGGGCGGCCTGCCTGTCCCTGGGTGGTGGCCGGAAAAGGCAGGAGGTGGGCGCAGGGAGCCGGGTCGCTGCAGGGTGGACGGCCCCTGCCCCGGAGCCGGCCCTGGGCCACCTTCCGGAGAAGTGAGCCCAGGCGGCCGCAGCCACCGTGAGGCCTGCGCCATCCATCCGCGGGGTCCCTGGCCGCAGATCCCTGTGTCTCAGGCCCCTGGGAGGCCTGCTCCTGTTGCCCCCACGGTCGCCCCCACGTGCAGGCCCTCCACGCTCTGGTGTTCCCACCCGCCTCTCAGGCCGCCGGTGCTGAGCGCCCGAGGGACTCTTTCTTCCTCCAGAACCGTCTGTGAGCACCTGCCCTGCAGACCGGCCCGCATGCCTGGGGGCTCCGGGGGTGAGCAGCCCTGTGCCTCACCGGCCCTGAGCTGGGGGTCTCAGGGGGGCCCTGGCTCGCACCGCCTCCCTGCCAGGCAGAGTGGGCACAGGTTGCGCTGGCCCGGGGGCTGGGGCCCAGGAGCAGGGGGGGGCCCCGGGGAACCGTCAGCGTTTCCGTGGAAAGCGCACTTAAGCAGTGTGCAGCCGTCACGGCGGCGGCTGGGCCTGACCTACTTGGAATGTGCTGGGCAGAGCCGCCTCCCGCTCCTTCTGCTGACAGCGCACTCCCCGCTCGCCTTGGAGCTGCGCAAAATCGTGCTCCATTTCCTGAAAAATGCTTCCCTGGTTGTTTTCTCTGCTCCCCAGCCAGCCTGCCCACCTCCTGCCGGGTCACCACCACCGCCTGAGCGGCCTGGCCCAGAGGCGGCTGGCTCCCTGGCCACTCGCTGACCCTGCCCCAGCCGAGAGGTGGGGTTAGAGGTCGAATCCCACCTGGGAGCCTGGTGGAGCCCCCTGCCAGCAACCGTACCTGTGGCCCTGGTCTCCCCACAGGTGACCAAGGCCTCGGCCCACCCACCGCACATTTGTGCCCAGGCACTCCGTGTGGGAAGGCAGCACATCTTGTCGGGTGTGGGCTCCGTAGGAGGAGGGTGCCAGGCTGCCACTGGGGCTGGGGGTGCTGTGCCAGGGAAGGGCTGGACCGGCAGAGCCTGGGCGCCCGGCACAGACCTGTGGAGGGCAGGGGAGGCCCGGCAGAGTGGGCGCACCCAGCTTCTCAGGGAAAGCCCCCCTGTCTTGCGCAGATCCCGACCCTCCCTCTGGGTCTCTTCCCTGGTGTCTTCCACTCCACTTCCTGGCATGGCCTGCCCTGGCCCACCACCATCCCCGCCCCGGGCACGGCGGTGAGGGCCGCAGCCGGCGGAGCCCCTGGCCTGCGGGACGGCCTCGCCGGGGTGCTCCGGCTGCTCCGGCTGCTCCCCGTGCAGCAGCCACGCGGACGGCTGCTGCCGCTAGCCGACGTTCGAGCTGCGCGTGCCTCCCTCCCCATCGCCGCCACGTCTCGTCTCGTTTAAAGTGTTATCTCCCCCCACCCAGCCTCCCTGCCCCCTGGGGGGCGAGGGGAGCCCAGCCCTCGCCCAGCCTAGTCAAGGTTACAGCGATAAATCCTGGGGCGTTGTCACTTCTATTCGGAGTAAATTGGCTGGCCGCTTTCGGGCTGAAGGAAAGATAATTTGCTGTAGTATTTCAAATGGATTAGAAATGGATTTGGAGGGAAAGTTCATGCCTCCCATTACGAAGGCGAGAAAGAGGACCGTCTTCAGGCGCGGCTCCCTCCCTGGCCTTCATTATCCACGCTTAATACCTTTCCTATTTTCCAGCGTTAATGAAATTTCCTGGCGGCCTGGGCCTGCCGGACGGCCGGGGAAGCCTTTAGCTCTGAGGCTCCAGTTGTGGAAAAGGCACCACCGGGCCCTGGGCGAGGGGAGCTGCCCCCCGGGCCCCTGTCGTCTTGTGAATTCCATCCCCTCCTCTCGGCGCAGTTCTCCCCCGAAGGCTGCCCTCTGCGTCAGGGTGACAGCTGGCTGGAGGGCCGCCACCCGCGGCAGCGCGGAGCTGCGGGGCGCTGCCCGGGTGCCACGGGCCCGCAGCAGCCCCTGCCCGCCCAGGCCCGCCCAGCCACAGGCCTGGAGTGGGACACCGGCCAGGGCAGGGAGGGCACAGGTGGTTCTGTGCCTTCGGGCGCCCTGGGGTCCCACGGGCAGGGGGCTCTCCCCTGGGGCCTGGCCAGCCCTCCCCAAGTTCTGTGGGTTTGCCCACCGCCTCCAGGCTGCCCCGAGACACCAGGCAGGTTCTCCCAAAGAGGCGCCCAGGGCCCTCGGGCGCTTGTCAGGCTCGAGCTGGACCAGCTGTGGTGGCCGCTGGCCTGGCCTGAGCTCAGGCTTGTGGGGTTAGGACTTGGGCTGAGCTGCCCCTGAGAACAGAGGCCACAGCGCCTGCAGAGGGTCCAGAGCTGCCTCTGCGCCCCCAGGGCTGATGCGGTTCTGCCGTGAGGGCCTGGCGAGGGAGGGTGCCCCTGCCAGCCCTGCCCCTCTCTCCTCGTACCTTGGCCTGGCCACACACATGCCCCAGGGTCTGCAGAGCCTGGAGATCTGGCTGCCTCCCCCAGACGTGGGGCGGCTGGAGTGCATGCAGGGACAGCCTGGCCCACGTGTGGCCTGACCCACGTGTGGCCAGGCCCCTGGGTTCTACTAGTTCCCTCCAAGATGGGTGTTTGCGAACCTGAATTTTAATTAAGGGAAACTGGGTCAAGTGCTTCCGTGCGGGAGGCCCGCTCTTCCCGCCTGCGTTTGCACTTACCCCGCAGCCTCAGGGCCCAGAGCCAGCTCCCTGGCTCATGTTAACTCTCCAGTGGGCCCTGGGGGGCTGCAGCTGGCGAGTCACCCCCAGCTTGCAGACAGAGGGACCGAGGGCCAGAGTGTGGCAGGGTTGTGTGGGACTGGTGGCAGCTGTGCCTGGGAGCAGGGCGCTGGACCCAGTACCTCGTTTCTGGGCAGGTCCACCTGGGTGCTGGGGTGCCCTGAGGGCTGCCTGTCTCCTTGACGCTCATCAGAACCCCATCGGGGTGCCCCCCCTTGTCCTGGGTGACTAGGAAAGGGCTTCCTGCTGCCCAAGTTGGAGTTGGGGGTCAGTGTGCAGACTTGTGGGGGACCCACCGTGGGCACCTAAGGCAGGCCCAGCAGAGCCCAGACCCTTGTCCTTGCTTTGCTGCTGCAGCCAGTTCCCTTGCAGTGCCCTGAGTAGCGGCTCTCTCCAGGGAGAGGCGAGTGTGGACGCGGGACATCCGTGCCCCTTTGTCCAGATTGGCCAGTGGGGCACCAGGGCTTCGGTGGTAAGAGCGTATGAACAGAGTTTGAGCTGATGTGAAATTAAGCTCAATTTGCGTAAACAAATTACTGCTGAAATTTGTCACGAGGGGTAAGCCCTACGTGCCCTTCTGGAATCGGGAGGCTGCCTGGTCACGCTGGACGCTCCCTGTCCCCTCATCTTGGTGGCAGCCTGCCCATGTGACAGCTGGGGAGAGCAAATCTGCCAAGACAGCTTTCAGGGCCACCACGGGTGCCTCCCGGGCAGCCCTGAGCCAGGGGCCTGGGGCTGACCCCATGGGGGCACCGTGGTGTCTGCAGGGGCTTTCTCCCCAGCTCAGCAGTCATGTCCCAGGGTGTGCATGTTGGAGGTGGGGCTTGTCCCAGCCCCAGTGAGGTGCCACCTCCTGTGCCATGGAGGGCAGAGGACAGAGGCCTCCTGCCTGGGGCCCTGGGGCCTGGCTAACTGGCATGTCCCTGTGTCTGCAGGTCCCCGATGCTGAGCCGCCTGCGCCATGCCCGTGGCCGGGGGAGAGCCCAGCCTGGCGCCCCTCGGTGGCGGGACAGGGGCTACCGCTGCATCGGAGGGGTGCTGTACAAGGTGTCGGCCAACAAACTCTCCAAGACCGATGGCCGGCCGAGCAGCGAGGGAGGCAGCAGGCCCCTCCTGCGCGCAGGTGAGGCTCTCTGGTGGTGCGTCCCGGAGGCCCTGGGGCCTGAGGCCTGCATTCCTAGGGGGCCCTGGGCCCCCTTCCAAGTGCGTGGTCCCCAGCGGGCCTCGTCCCGACCAGCACACGTTCAGCTCCCAGCGCCCACGGTGCCTTTGTCATGGCGCTGATGTCCAGCCAGGGCGGCGGGGCAGGCTGGGCACAACGGGGAGGCTTCACAGCCTCGGTCCCCAGGGAAGGCCCCTCAGGCAGCCAGTGGCTCTTGCTTGGCTGAGCAGCCCCCGATTCTCCGTATTTCACTCCTGGACAAAGGAGACAACCAGGCACAGTGAATGGGAACAGGCGAGCAGACACCTGGGGCCGTGGCGCTGGAATCCCAGTGGCCACCCCCCCACCCCAGTGTGTCAGGAGGCGGCCAGGCTCCCACACCCCGCCCCACGCAGCCAGGGGGCAGGCTGACGGGACCAAATGCTCTGGACTCTGTTATCGCACAAAGTAACTACAAAAACACCTTGGTTTTAGTCCAATTTTACCCCCTTCTTTTTCTATCAATAAAGGGCAGGATTGCAGGCTTGTGTGGGATGGCAGAGGCCCAGCGCCCCCAGCCCCATGCCGCAGCACCCAGAGGAGCAGGAGGGAGAAGTGGCCTGAGCCCCTCCCCCGCCCGCTGGGCTCCCGGGCCTGTCTGCTGCCTTCTTGCACACAGGGGTCGCTCACTGTGCTCCCCAGCAGAGGCACCAGGTGCCTGGGCGGCCATGGTTCCGCCTGCCTGTGTGCTTCAGTTTCCCCATCCCTTTGCTTAGGGAGGAGCAGGTGCAGGGAGCTGACCACGCCTCCTCACGGGGCTGCTGCCAGGGTCAGCCCGCAGAGCATCAGGCTGGGTCGGGCAGCCCCTCCACCAGCAGCAGGTCCTGCCCCGGTGCCCTCGGACCCCAGAGCTGGAAGGCCACAGCCTTGGTGCCCGTGGTCCTGTCCACGGGGCCCACCCACGCTGGGAGCCCATGGAGGGCCGGCACCCGGGGGCAGACGCTCCCCTGTGAGAGCTGAGCTCTGGAAGTCACGTTCCCTAAACTCCTCCCCAACGCTAGCGTTCAGGCAGTAAAGTGAGGAGGACGGGGCCGGGGTCCCAGGTCCCAGGAGGCCTCTTCCTGGGACCTGCCCGTGCTGGCGACAGCTGCCAACCAGCCCAGCCCTGGTGGTCTCCAAGGGGCGGCTCTGGGGTCAGGACTCCCAGCTGCAAGCCCGGGCCAGAGGACAGGGCAGGACAGAGCCAGAGCCCACTGAGGCCCCGCCCACCTGGCCGGCTCTGCCTGGGCCCCTGGTGGGTGGCCGGCGCCTCGCTGCCAGGAGGGCGATTGCTCCCCACCGGCACCCTGCCCGCTGACCAGCAGCCGCTTGGATGGAGAGTAATTAAAGGAATAAATCTCCCCCTCTGGTGTCAGAGGGGCTTCCACTTCAGTGAGAAAGCGCAGCCTCCTGGGGTGGCTCCCATCCTCCTGGCCCCTCCTGGCCCCTCGTGGCCGCAAAGGCTCCCAGGCCCCGGCGAGCAGCCGGAGCCAGTCAGGCATTTCAGGGGAGACAAGTCAGAGCCACGGGCCCAAGCCTGCCCCCGGCCCCAAGACCCTGCCCCATGCTTTGGCTGGAGGCCAGGGTGCGCTGGGCATGGCTCTGGCAGGAGCTCTGCTGGGCCTGGCATGTGCCGCAGCCCCACTGCCCCAAGAGCCTGCCCGTCCCTGCAGCAGAGCAGAAACCCCAGGCCCCCTGCCAGAGCCACTGTGTGCGTCCCGGGCTGCAGGGCTGGCCTTGGGCCCCGGAGCAAGGCAGATTTGGGCAGCCTCCTCCCTGCAGCCAACTCAGCCACGTGCCCCTGGGCAGGTCCTGGGGCCCTCTTCTCCTCACCTGTGTGACCTGGGACGGGACACCCCTCTGTGGCTGCTGCCGGCTCCCACACTCGGAGGCCCATCAGCCTGTCTGCAGCCCAGACCCTGCCCACTGCCTTCTTCCCTCCCAAGTGCCTCTTCCTGGGGCTCGAGTGGTCACTGGAGCCAGCCCCGGGGGTCAGTCTTCTCCCCAAGGGTGGCTGGCTGCCTGCAGCCCTCGGCCCTAGAGCCCTGTTGGAGAGGCTGCCTGGGCTGGGGGCTGATGGTGGGGGCGGGGCTGCGGCTGCCCCGCTATTTTGGGAAGATCCCTGGGAAGTGCGAGTTCTCTCCAAGGCTCAGCACCTCCTGCTCGAGGGAGCGGGTTGCAGCTGAACTTCTCGGCACCTCTCAGCCCCCTTGGCCTCTGCCGTTGGAGCCAGCGACACTCTGCATTTTTTAACGCTGCGCAGCATCTGAGGAGGTGCCTCTGGCTTCCGCGCACCTCTCGCGGGAGCCCCACGCCGGTGTCATCCACGAGCAGAGTGGGTGGGGGCCGCAGTCTGACAGGCGGACACGTGATGACAGCCGTCACTGGCAGGAGCAGATGGCGCCACGGCGTCACGGCAGCCTGGGTGACAGCCCGGGGGCCGCGATCACCAACAGCTATCGAGTTGCACGCTGTCACCCGCCGGCTGGCAGGTGTGCACACCACGTGCCACCTGGATCGGCCCCCGCGGCCCCCCCGGGACTGGCGTCCCCAGCCCGGGAACCAGGGCTGCACCGTGGCCTGGAGCCACCCGCAGGCCTCCTGCTCCGCAGCCAGGGCAGCGCCCGGCAGAGCACTCCCCTCTGGGGGGCCCTGCTGTCCAGCCCGGAGACGCCCTCTTTAAATTCACGGAGGCAGGGCTCAGCGAAGGGCAGCCCCTGGCAGGGGCAGCTGCAGCAGGCAGTGGGGGCCGGGCCTGGAGGGGCACAGGGCGTGCCTGGGACCTGTCAGGGCTCAGCAGCCGGTGGGGCGTGGAGAAGGGGTGTCGGAGGTCCAGCCTGTGGGGGCACAGCCGTCTGGGGCGGAGCGGGCCGTGTCCGAGCCGCTGGGGCTGGGGGGCAGGACAGAAGCATTGGGCCCTGGGAGAGGCCGCTGGGGGCGTGCGGCAGGGCACCCGCAGGTGGCAGGGGGTGCCTGCCCGGCTTTCCTGCGGCTCCCACAGGGCAGCTCGGGGCCAGCAGGCTGGGGGCGGCCCTTTACAGCCTGGGTGCTTTGTCATCGCCTCCGGCCCCCAGAACTCCTGAGTGATGTCACTTCTGCCTCCTGCCACCAGATCCATTTCAGCAGTTGCCTGTGGGAAACCAGAGCTGGTCTGGGAAGGGCCGAGCGTGTGTGTGCGTGTGTGTGTGTGTACATGCCTGTGGAACTGGGGACTTGGTGGCCATCCGGAGGAGGCTCTTGCCCTGCCCTCCTGGGTCCTGGGCAGTGACCTCATGTCTCAAAGGCAGGCAAGGGCTGTGGGTCAGTGCGGCCCCTGCTCCCGCAGGGCTGACTCCCGCCCACGCAGGCAGGACTGCCTGCACCCCTGGCTCCACTGCCCCCGTCCCATCACCACTGGCCACTGCGTGAGCAGCTTTCCTTGGGCCGCACTCAGAGACCTGGAGACACGTTGCTTGGTCGCCGTGCTTGAGGTTTTGAGGGGGGACTTCCAAGGCACCCCATGGTTTCGAGGAGCAGGCACCTGCCTGCTGGGCCCACTGGGGCCTCCACAGCCGTGGTGGGCCCAGCTCCCCCTGCGCCTGGGCCTGAGGGGGCCACACCTTGTGGCCATGCCTCCTTTGCTACTGTTTGTTTTGATTCTGCAGCCTTGAAGTTCGTAAACACCATTCTAGGCCCTGGCAGACCCAGGTGGCGCCTCCAGGGCTCTCAGGTCGCATGTCCCGGGCTCTGCCTGAGGCAGAGGGGGGTGGCAGGGAGGCCCCCAGCACCCGTGCTCCTGAGACCTCCTGCCTGGAGGGGAACCCATGGATTAGCCACCAGCGTGGCCTTGGGAGAGTCCCTGTCCCTGTGGTGCACCTCGGCAGCTCCTCGGCATCGGGTGGGCATGGGCATGGGTATGGCCCGGTAGCTCCCCCCCTCAGAAGTGCCCCCCAGGGGCCTGGCAGGGACCAAGCCTGAGGGGAGGGAGGCAGGTGGCCCCCTTGTGGGGGCCGGAGTGTCTGAGCCGAGGGCAGACTCCACGGGGCCTGTGCCGAACAGGGGAGTGGATGGAGCTCAGAGAGACGGCCAGGCCTGACCCGGGCCCTCTCTCCACAGGCCGGTCCGACCCTGCTGGCAGCTGCAGCCGCTCGCTGGCCAGGTACGTACATCCCTAGGGCGACGCGGACGGGTGTCCCGTGCAGCCTCAGCCTCACCCCCCACCTTGCCGCCCACAGCCGGGCCGTGCAGCGCAGCCTGGCCATCGTGCGGCAGGCCAGGCAGAGGCAGCGCCGGACAGGGCAGGAGTACTGCATGTACTACAACCGCTTCGGCAGGTGCGGCCGCGGCGAGTGCTGCCCCTACATCCACGACCCCGAGAAGGTGGCTGTGTGCACCAGGTGACCTTCCCCGGGGGCGTCTTGGGGCGGGGGCTGGCCTCGGGCCTGCCAGGTCCGCTCCTGGTCTCACCGGCCCACCTCATGGTTTGCACAGGTTTGTCCGGGGCACATGCAAGAAGACAGATGGGACCTGCCCCTTCTCCCACCAGGTCTCCAAGGAGAAGGTGAGCACCAGCTTGACGGGCGTGTTCCTGGCAGGAGTGCCCTGAAGTTCTCCCTGGGCTGGGGACCCACAGACCCCTGCCCCCGGTGTCTGTGAGGAGCTGGGTGTGGGACCATGTGGGGGCTGTGACGTTCGGCCAGCTCCTGCAGCCGACCTGGAGGGTGTCCGCTTGCCACAGGGGAGGTCCCCACCGGCCCCGTGCCACACGCCCGGTCGGTGGCCCCAGGTGCCCATGCTGTGCAGGGTGCAGTCCCGGGGTGGGCAAGGGGCAGCTGGGGACACGGGGGCCCCGGAGACTCCCCAGTCCTGGGCCCTGTGGGTGACCTGCCCATCATGGGGATGCTGCAGGGGCAGCACCAGGGTGAGGGCTCTGAGGTCGGGGTTCAGTGCTGGCCGGGGAGCCCCTGGGAATGTGCGGGTTGGGGGCCGAGGCGAGGTGGGGGGGCTGGGATGGGGCAGAGGCGATGCTGCCGCAACAGCTTTTCCCCTTGAGGAGCTCGGAAAGGATCAGCATTTCTCTCCCTGATAGAGCCTCCGAACTCCGCTGAGAGCAGTTTGGAAACGCACGTCGAGTTTCGGGTTCATTAGCTCCCAGCCCCGGAGCCGGCGTGCGTCCCGGGCCGTCTGGTGTGGGCACCGCGCGGGCCTCTGAATTAACGTTGCTGTTATTTGTGTGGACGTGGAGGGTGCAAACGAGGTTAATTGAAATGAGGATGCGCTTCCTCGGGATAACGGCCCTGCTGACAGCAAGGAGGGGCTCCCTTTGGTGTCGGGTGGGCTTTATTGTCCTTTTTATTGAGCTGATTTGGGCTCTGGATCAGAAGCCATATTAAGGGCCCGTCTGCAGCCCCAGCACCGCCCACGTGTGTCCGCTCGGGGCTGCGGTTAGAAGACGGTTAAAAGTGAGCCCGCACGCGGGCACGCAAATCGCCCTTTGTTTCTCTGCTCTCCCTCTCTTTCCTCATCCTCCCCACCCCCACTTCCCCCCAGAAAAATCCTAATGGGGCGCCCCCACACCCCTGCAGAGGCCCCAGGAGGTATGTGAGAGCCCCGCAGGGCCCCTGCTGGGCACAGGGCTTCCTGGGGCCCCGACAGGAGTCGCCCGGAGCAGTGGCAGCCGCGGGGCAGGGCAGGTCTCCAGCCCAGGACACTGCTGAGCCCACTCATTGGGCTGCTGGAAAATCCACCCCTCCCAGCAGCCTGGAATCTGAGCAAGGGACAGACTCGGGTGGCTGCACGTCTGGGCCTGAGCCACCTGGAAGGGCAGCACCTGCCCTGCTTCCCTGTCCTGTCGCGTTGGGCAGCCCTCATCGGGCCCGGCCTCGGGTCCCTGTGGCTGCTGCGGGCCGGCACCCTGCGTCCGCTTCTCCTTTGGGGCAGGGCCCCGGTGGCGGTCTCTGGCCAGCCTGCCGGGAGCTCTCACCTGAGAAGTGGGTCGGATGCCTGACCAAGGGTGTGCTCACTGCCCCCCCCGCCCCACAGATGCCCGTGTGCTCCTACTTCCTGAAGGGGATCTGCAGCAACAGCAGCTGCCCCTACAGCCACGTCTACGTGTCTCGGAAGGCGGAGGTCTGCACCGACTTCCTGAAAGGCTACTGCCCGCTGGGCACCAAGGTGAGGGGCGTGGTCCGGCACTCGGCAGCCGTCGGCACCTTCCGTGGAGCCCGTCCCCCCCGAGGTGGCCTGGGCAGTGTGGGCAGCCACGTGGCTCCGGCCCAGGGAGCAGCCAGGCCCCGTGCTCCGCAGCGATGTCCCGTCCCCCTCCCTGTCCCCGTTCAGGCCTGTGGGTGGGGCTGTGTGAGCTCTGTGGCCCTGGGCTGGGCCCCTGTGGGGCGGTCTCTAGCTCCTGGACACCAAGAGGCAGCCTGATGGCCTGCTCAGGGGCCTGCAGTCTGGGCTGGGGCCTCCCGGGAAGTGGGGCGCACGTGGGTGGACTGCAGGCATCAGTGCAGGACTGGCCCTGTCCTGCCCTGCCCGCAGCCTTCTGCAGCCGGTAGGCCCTTCCTGCCTCCAGGCCGAGACCTGGGAACCTGCCCGGAGTGGACAGGTCAGCTTGGAGGACACTTGGGTCCAGGCGGCAGGGACCAGATGGGACCCCCACGGAGGACACGGATGGTCACTGAGATACCACAGTGTGGACGAGATAGGAAGGCTGTATTTAACTTCTGCTTCTGCTGGTGGAAGTGCTTACCGAGCCTCTTTCAGCGTGCGGGCCCTGCGCGGCCGCCGTGTGATGGATAGTGGCTGGTGATTGTCTGCAGGAAAGCGCTGAGCAGGCGGCCGGGCGGGCACGGCGGCCAGGTGGGCGCGGGAGGGTTAACTGGATTCTCTGAATAACACGAGAAGTGCTGAGCGGGCACCTCGAGCCTGGAGTGCACGTCCTCCAGTGGGCCCCCGGAGAGTTTCCAGCGCCCCCCGATCAAGCGGGGGTGTGAGCCCTGCTTCCGGAAGCGGCGGCTTGAGTGCACCCCGCTCCCCGCGCATCACGTAGGCCAGGAGGGGGCCTGCTCTGCCTCCAGCCCTGTCTCCCTGGGCTCCCAGGTGGGTGTGTCTGGGGTGGGAGGCCCATCACCTCGGGGCCTGACACCCCGTGAGGGTGCGCTCTCGCAGGCGTGATGCGTGGGCGCCGCGGCACGGCTCGGTGCGACGCCCCAGGTGTCGTCTTCCTGCTCAGCGTGCATGTCCCAGAGACGCTGCGGGCCGCCCCTTCTCACCCACGGGTGTGGCGGCCACCGCGTTTGTCCTGTGTGTGCCAACGCCATCGTCCCTTCTGCGTCTGCCAGTGGCACTAAGGAAGAGCACCCCTGCCCTGCCGCCTCCCCAATGTGGGTGGACACCCACCGGGACTCAGTGGCTCGCCTGCCGTACCGTCCCCATCCACTGAGAGGCGCTCACAGCCCTGCCTTGTGTCCGCAGTGGCCCTGTGGGCCCTGCGGGCCCCCCAGCTCCCTCGCCCAGGGGCCCGAGTCCCTCCTGTGCGGAGGCCTGGAGCTGAGTGCAGGTGTAACGGCACACCCCTCCGCCGGCTCCGCCCAGGGTCCCCAAGGCCACACAGGCTGCGGCAGCTCCCAGGACCCCCCCCCCCCGCTCCAGTGCGTGTGGCTTGCGGGGGTGACGCACTGCTCCTCGTGGCTGGTCTGTCCCCTGCCTCGCCTGCCGTGTCCCCTGGGTGTCATTCTCTGCCTTTGGAATCAGACAGGGTCTCCCCATCTGTGCCCACCTGGTAACTTTGCCCTTAGGCCTAAATCCTTCCTCCTTTTAGGGGCAGAGTCCTTCCATTTTTTACCTTGTGGGTGTTTGTTCCAGGATTGTCCGCGATCTGAGGCCCCAGGGACCTTCCTCGCCTTCTCCAGTGTGGCTTCCTAGGCCTAGTGGAGGTGGGCCCAGGCCCCAGGCCAGCCCCACCCCTGCCCCTTGGAGCCATGAGCCCCTCTGGGCCACCAGCTCTGCGGGGTCAGCAGCCTTGGCGTGAGCTCTGGGCCTCAGGGCAGGCGCCGCGCTGAGCTGCTGGCTGTCTTCCAGGTGAGGGCTGCGCTCCGCCCTCTCACAGGGGGGAGCCCCTTCCCCGCCCCCCGCTGCCCACACAGTGCCACCCTCCGCCCTGGTGTGTGGCGCTGACTTACAGACCCGCCTCGTTGAGGCGTGGCTGACGGGCCCACAGCCCCTCCGGTGCAGGTGTGTGGCGCGGTGGCTCTCGGCACACCTGGGGAGTTGTGCAGCCCCCACCAGCAGCCTTGCGGAGCCTTTGCTGGCCCATGGCCCCCGTCCGCCGGACACGGTCTGCTCTGGGCGCGTCCTGGCTGGGCTCCCGCGGCACGCAGACTTCGTGTCTGGCTCCCCCGAGCGGCGCCTGCTGCAGGGGCGCCTGTCGTGGTGTTGGGGCTGCCTCCTCCTCGAGGCCGCCCAGTACCCATGCGCGGTGGGCCTTTGGCTTGCTTTCATGCCGCCTCGCTGGCTCGAGTGGGGCAGCACGTGCAACTCTGAGGGCCCCGCCGGCAGCGGGCAGGGCGCCAGGGCTTCGATGCTCCGTCAGGCCCCCTCTGTCGTGGCACCCCAGGGGGTCGAGGGTGGTTCTGGTTTGCGTTTTCCTAACCGCGTGTGCCGCTCCGTCGCTGGTGAGTCATCTTTGCAGAGATGTGCGTTCAAGCCCTTTGCCCGGTTTTGAGTTGGAAACAACCAGATTCTGGAAATTGACCCTGTACGAGAGGCAGGGTTGGTGAATGCGCCCTCCCATTCCGTGAGCAGTCTCCTCGCCCTTGATGGTGGCCTTGGGCACTTGGTTTGCCCCTTTGCCCTTGCTGCCTGTGCCCCTGGTGTCACCTGCAGGAGGTTTGGTCCAGCTCAGCGTCATGGGGCTTCCCCGTCTGTCCTCCCAGGAGCTTCGAGGTCTGAGCTCTCAAGTGTAGGTCTTTGACCCATTCTGAGTTGACTTTTGTGCATGGTGTCAGGGAGGGCCAACCTCAGCGTGGCACAGGTGGACGCCGGGAAGACTGTCCCTCCCCGCCGGCTGCCCGGGCGCCTGTCAAGCGTCCACCGACCCTGCGTGGGGGCTTGCTTCCGGGTCCTCTGTCCTAACCCACTGCTCTGCGTGTCTGCCGTCACACTGGCGTTTTACTGCCCCAGCTGTGCGGCCGATGTAGGGTGAGGAAGTGCGCCCCGGCCGCTGCGGCTCCGCGGGCCGGGCCTCGTCCCGCAGCGGAAGGCCACGTTGGCTGGAGCCCCGGCCGGCCCACGCCTGGGCTGTGGGCCGGGTCCCCGGGTGGGAGGGTGCAAGAGGCAGCCGATCGATGTTTCTCACAT
The DNA here is from genome assembly GCA_004027475.1 of Anoura caudifer. Lineage (NCBI taxonomy): Eukaryota > Metazoa > Chordata > Mammalia > Chiroptera > Phyllostomidae > Anoura > Anoura caudifer. Next base: position 18,433 of record PVKU01002574.1, on the reverse strand, counting down.
CAGTGTTCCCTCTCTCCCGTCCCCAACTCTCCAAAAGTGAGTAAAAGAAATCTTTAAAAGATCAAGAAATATCAGTCTTTTAGGCTTTTTTCTTCTCTGTTCTTCCTTTCCAAGAGATTCTCCATAACTTTTTTTGGATGGATTTTTGTTTCTGGGTTTTTTGTTTGTTTGTTTGTTTTTATTTTTTTTTTAGAGAGAGGGGAAACGAGGGAGACAGAGAGAGAAACATCAATGTGTGGTTGCCTCTCACGTGGCCCTAACTGGGGACCTGGCCCGCAGCCCAGGCCGGTGCCCTGACTGGAATCAAACCGGCGACCCTTGGTTTATACGCTGGCGCTCAGCCCACTGAGCCACACCAGCCAGCGCTGGTTGCTGGCCTCTCGAGAGATCTTTGGGACTTCGGACAGAGGCCACGCCGAGTCTGCAGGAAGGACTCCGGGCGCTGCTGTCGTCCCGACAGCACCGGCTCCCGACCCCCGAGCGGAAGGCGCGTCCCCTTCACTGGGGGCCTTTCGTGTGGGGCTGTGCCTCCGTGGTTGGGTTGGCCTGAGTGCCAGAATTCCAGGCTGTCCATTGGGAGTGTGTCTAGAGGGGGGAAGGGAGGGAGGAAGGGAGGGAGAGAAACGGTGGTCGGTTGCCTCTCACGTGAGCCCCCGCTGGGGACTGAACTCGCAGCCCAGGCCTGTGCCCTGACCGGGAGTCAAACCTTCAGCCTTTCGCTTCACAGGACGCGACACCCAACCCACGGGGCCACAGCAGTCAGGGCAGCTCTAACGGTTTTTTTGTGGATTCTTCATCTGCTGGCCGGTCATTTTTTCCCCTTTTTATTTGGATGCGTTTTATTTTCATTCATCCGTTCTTGCTTAGGTGCTATGCTGGGACTCTCAGCAGTTGTTGCGTACAAGCGGCAGCAGGGGGCGCCCTCTCCCGGCTCTGCCCGGCGGAGGGAGAGCTGCGGCCCGACAGCCCTGCCACCGTGGAGGGCGCTCACTTTCTGCAGTTGTCTGGTTTCCTCGGTGCTCCTACCGTGCACAGATGGACGTGGCACGGTGAGGCCACCGTGGTTTTCCCCTCGGCTTCGCCACGCCTGTCGGTCCGGCTCGCTGGCCGCGCGGAGTCGCAGTGGCGATGATTCTCGGGTCGAGCCGCCCTTGTGCTCGGCGAGTAACTCGGGCTGGGGCTGGGTCGGGGCGCGGCCCGGCCCTTCCCGCGCCGCTGGACGCAGGTGCCCCGCGCTCTGTCGAGGGCGTGTGCGTTCGCCGGGAACGCTGCCCTGCGGTGCCCTGTGCTCGCGGTGCCCGCGGTTGCGGTGCCCGGGTGAGGCTGGTGCCCCAGGTCGTTTCGGCTGTTCGGAGTTAGGAAGCGCGTCCTCCTCTTCAGGCTTCCTGAGAGCATTTGAGAAGAAGGGGTGTTTAATTCGCTGCGCGTTTGGTGGGGCTCACCGCGCAGGCCGTCGGATGGCCGGCCTCTGTCTGCGGGGGCTGCGACGACCGTCCGGCTGCCCCTGCACACACGGCCGGCCCGGCTCTCCCTTCCTTCTCCAGTCGCTTCTGGCGGACTGTGTGCGTGGCGTGGGGCTCTCCCCGCCGAGCTGGTGAGCGGGCCACGCGTGTCGATGGTCGGCGTGACCCCAGCTGTCCTCTGGTGCCCGCGGCGCCCCTGTTGCACTCCAGCATGGAAGCGTGTGGCTGTTCTCCATCGGTTTTGCTGGTGGTTCATCAGTGCAGGGTGGGCAGACACAGGGCAGCAGTTATTTACATGGAAAATGACGCAACAGCTGATAAACAATAGCAGAGAACAGTAAGGAGCAAACTGTGTCAGGTCCCCAGTCATTTTCTGTCCAAACGCAGCCGGCAGAGTCAGGGTCTTCTTTAATCCTTGTGTCTTGGCCGTTCCCTCAGCCGGGTGGGGGGGGTGCGGGGCAGCAGGCGGGGCCTCCCTGCTGCTCCTGGGTGTGGTGGCTGCCGGCTTCCCACTCAGCCTCCCCAACTCCCCGCGCCCCCCTGGCCTGGGGGTGGGGCCACTGCTTGTCCTGGCTGACCTCTGACCGTGTGGCCACCTGGTGATGCTCCAGGTTGCAGCGTCTTCAGCTCCCAGGCAGGATGTTGGGGCAGCGGACGTCCCAGGACCTGCTGCCCTGCCTGCTCCGTCCCCTGGTTCCTGGCGGTCGGCCTGTGGTCTACCTCCCAGGGTCTCCTTGCCAGCGAGCTGAATGCAGTGCTCAGTGGACGGGACAGGGGAAGCGTGTCCACTCCGTCTCCCAGGAAACACAGTCCCTTCTCTTTCTCCTTAGGCCAGGTGGGCTCATTTTCCCTGGAATTGATCTCCAGGGGTGTCCAGCCTTTGGCCCGTCGGCCACATGCAGCCCAGCGTGGGTACGAAAGCGACCCAACGCAGACTTGTAAATTCACTTAAAACACAGGTTTCTGTGCGATGACACGTCGCGGTGCGGTCATTGTGCGGTCCAGAGACGCCCACAGTGGCCTCCTGCTCGTGCTCCAGCCCCTGGGTGCGCGGCTGCGTGCAGAGCGGCCTCTGCCCCAGCTCACTTCCCCTCGCTTCCCCCCCGGGCTGCCTCGCCAGGGCCTTGCCCTCCGACCGCCCCTCTCACGCTGTGGGGACCCGCCCCTTCGATCAGCTCCTGTCGCACACCCGGTGCCTTACGGGTGAGTCCAGGCAGCACCTGGACCGGGGCCCCCGCAGCCCCCCAACCCCCTGCGTGGGCTGGCTCGCTGCCCAGGCCCAGCACAGACCGTGCTTCAGCCCCTGCGGCCAGCGCGCCTGCGCTCTCGCAGTGGTTGCGGACTCGCCAGCTCCGTGCAGAGGCAGCGGCGGGTCCCGTGCACCCTTCGCCCGTCTCCCTGCTGTGGATGTCTCGCCGGCTCGGCGCCTGCCACAGCTGAGGCGTGGCCCTGGCTCGGTGCTGCCAGCGCCCGCAGGCTTCGAGTGGGTTTCACCTGGTTTTCCGGCAGCTCCGCCTTTGGTTCCAGGAGGTGACAGTGCGCTTGCTCACCAGCCTTGGCGCGAGGAGTGACGGAAGGAGGCCTGGGCCGTGGCGGCCACGCGGACCGGGGAGAACGGGTTCCTCGGGGGTGGTCTGTTGGTGCTTCAGGGAGGAGTCGACTCCTTGTTCATCGGCGGGGGCAGCCGAGACATTCTTTGGGCTCCTGGTTCTGCTCAGGTTCCCGTTTCAAGATTATTCTGCCCCATAAACTCAGCTGAGCTGTCCGCTCTGCTGTCCAGGGGGCACTCGAGGTCAGTGTCACCGGTAACGGCCCGGGCCACCCCCGATCTGTCCCTCCTGACCCCACCTTGTGACGGCTGCAGGGGCGTTTGGCCAGCTAGCGTTCTCCTCCTGTCGGGTTTTCCAGAACGTCCTTCCTCTCGTGCCTGCGCCGGGCACGGTGGAGCGCGTCCGTCAGCGTCTGCAGGCTCTGTCGTGACCTCCCCCTTGGGTCCCCTTCTGTCCACCGCGTTCCCCCCCCCCCGCCTCTCACTGCCCCCGCCCCCGACTTTGAGGCCTCTCAGTAACGCAAGGGCTGCGTCAGCGGCCCCCCCCATTCCACTGAACCGTTCTGCCCTCACTTGGTTCTGATGTTATGAATTTTCATGAGTTATTTACCAGTGACCTTAGTTTCCAGAACTTTGGGGGGGTCCTGGGGGGCTCTGGTCTCACCCCTTCACTGCTGCGTGTGCCTGGCCTAGGGGCAGCTCTCAGGCCTTTGAAATTCGGGGCCCTTCTCCCGTGCATCCCGAGTAGCTTCTTGCCACCATTCCACTTTCCTCCCAGCACTCGGGGGATGGGAGCGTTTCCAGTTGTTCCCGGGCTCGTGCAGACCAGCACGGCCCGGTTGGAAGGCCAGCCAGGTGTGAAGCACCTGCGAGGTTTAGGGTTTCCCAGTGGCCGCCTTTAAAAAGGGAAGAAACGGCCCAGGTCTCATCTCACGGGAAGGGCTGGGCGTGTGGCCATGGTCTGCCCTCCTCGGTGCCGGGCCCACCCCGCCCAGAGGGGCTCCCAGCCGCCGCCCTCCTTTCCCACAAGCCCCCACCTCCTGCTGCAGGTGCCCCCACTGCCCACCCGCCCGCCCCACGCCTGGGACCCACGAGATGCTGCCAGCAGCCAGGCCCAGGGCAGAGGGGCTTCGGCGCCGGCGGCTGGAGGGAGGGAGCCTTAGCCTGAGCTGCCTTCTGCTTTGGGCAGCGGTGGCTCCGGCCCCCACAGGGACACGCTGGTGTGAGGGACAGTGTCCAGGGTCCTGCCGGTTCCTCCTGGGCTTCTCACCCCCTGGTAGCAGCTGGGGGCCCGGCGTGGGGACAGGAACACCCAGTGCTTGGAGAATGGGCAGGCGCGCCCCGTGCGGCCTTGGCCAGGGTTCCGGCTCGGGGGACCAGGTCTGAGGAGGGAGGCGCCAGGCCGGAGCGCGGTGTTCCAGGCGAGGCCGCGTGCTTCTGGCATGTGGGTGCGCACCCCGGGCGCTGCCGCTGCTCTGGCCCCAGCTGGTTTGAGCCCTGCCTGGCGGGCTCCGCGGAGACTGCAGCGGAGCTCTCCCGGGTCCGCCTCCGCGGCTCGTCCCCAGCTGCCTGTTGCCTGTTCGCACGTGAGGGGCAGCCCGGGTGCCCGGGCTGATGACACCCTGGTCTTCTCCTCCCTGGTCCGGCCTGCTAAGCCAGCTGCAGAGGGTGCGGGAGCGCAGGATACCCCTCCGCTGGAAGGGGGTGCACAGCAGGCCTGCAGCTCCCACCAGGGGCAGGCAGGCCCAGGAAAAGCAGGCGCCGGAGCCGTGCACCCCCAGCACGGCCCCCCAAGGGTATAATTAGCCACCGTGACAGGTGTGGTGGATCGGGTGTGTGGTGGCCTGGGCTGACCTGCCACAGCCCTGGGCTTGAGGCCTGAGCCCCGCCCAGTGAGGTCCCCCCAGGCCTCACGCCCCCCACTCCCACCTCTCCCATCCCCCATCCCCACCCCCACCCTGTCTTCCTCCAGGATGGGTGAGCTGTGGTCAGGAGGAGGGGTTAACAGCCCTGGAAGCCCCGCCCAGCCTGGCAGGACCCCCAGGCCTGCCCAGCCCGCCTGCAGCCCCAGCAGGACAGTGTGCAGGCCCCGGGGGCTGCTCAGGGCGCCTGTTGTAGCCGGAGGGGCTGCTGCAGCCCGCGGCCTCGGCCAGCTCGCAGGAAGCCGGGGCCCTGAGCCCCAGCCAGGCTGCCCCGCCCAGCGAGGGGCCTCTCCCAGCTGTGCCATCTCCCCCCAGTGCAAGAAGAAGCACACGCTGCTGTGCCCCGACTTCTCCCGTGGGGGCGCCTGTCCCCGGGGCGCCCAGTGCCAGCTGCTCCACCGCGCCCAGAAGCGCCTCGGTCGGCGGGCAGCTGCGTCCCCAGCCCCAGGGCCCAGCAGCGCACCCTCCAGGAGCAGGGCCTCTGCCGGCCATGGGTCCAGGTGAGCAGGAAGTGGGCGCTGTGCGGGAGCTCCAGGGCAGGTCAGGAAGCGGCCCTCCCCTCTCCTGGGATGTTCGGGACCCTCTGGGGAGCCCCTCCACCCCACCCAGCTCTTCCGGCTTCACACCTCAGAAGAGACCTCAGCCCAAAGGTGAGGTCTCCAGAGGTGCCCCGCCTCTGGGAGGAAGGTGGGGCCGATCAGCCCCTCATTTCCACTGTCCAGGGCAGGGCCTGGCCACACCCCGGTGACGCCTACAGCCGGGGCCCGCGCTGTGCTCCCTGCCACGTGAGTGGGGGGCCTGTGTGGATGACGGGCAGGTTGTAGAACGCAAGGACAGGGTCAATGCGCTGCTAGGCTCACCAGCCCCATGGTGTCACCAGCCTGTCCTTGGGCCCCGAGGGCTGGCCTTGACCCGGATGGTGATGCCCGATGGTGCTGGGCAGTAAGGGTGGGTGGGGAGGGCCGAGAGCCCAGCCACGGGGACAGGCACCGCACAGGTGGTTGGCGAGCGTGTCTGGAGTCCACCTCACACTTCGTCTGCACTCTGCTCCCTGCAGGAAGCCCTCAGCGACCCAGCACCCCTCCAGACAGACGCCCAGCTCCCCCACCTCTGTGGCTGCTGGCCCGGCCCCCCCTCCCTCCTCCACACGGGCGTTAGCTGCAGCTTCAGCCCGTCTCTTGTCATCGAAGGCCCCCTTGCCGCCCTTCCGCTCCCCCTCCCGCTCCCCCTCCCCCCCTTGCGCCCCTTCCCCCTCCCCCTTCCTTCCCTTAGACCAGGAGGAGCCCTCTCTCCAGGAGAAGGCCGCCTCAGCACAGACGGGCCCTGGCAGCCTCTCCAAGCTGCCCGCCTTCATCTCCCTGCAGTCCTCTCCAAGCCCTGGGGGCCGGCCCGGGGCCCCAGCCTCCAGAAGCCCCCCCACCAAGGACTCAGGTAGGCAGCGGGCCCCAAGAGCCCAGCACGGCCAGGGTGTCTTTTGGTGCCCCCCCACCCCGCCAGACGACTGCCCCCCAAGTCAGAGGCTCCAGGCGGGGGCACCTGCCGCCACGGGGCGGGCGGGCGCCGAGGTGCGCACGCAGCGGCGTGTCCGTGCGCCGGCCGCCTCAGCCGAGGGCTGATTTAATTAGGAGGCACCCATTTCTGTTCATTTGTTCTGGAAGGTCGGCGCACACGCCTGGAGAGGCCAGATGCTGCCCGCCCCGCCCCCCCGCCCAGAGCGTTTGGGGCTGGGTAAATGGCTCTACTCAGCCTTGTTTAGGAGAGAGAGGAGGGTTTTATGGCTGCAAACGACCCTTTCTGTAAACATTTTACAGCTCCCCGCGCGTTTGAGTGACGATAAACCCCACGCAGCTCGGCGGGCTGCAAATTTGTGACCATACGGCAGTGATTTTATTGTCATATTTCACGGTCGTAATGTTAATGGAAGACACTTGCCGCAGCCTCCTAACGGCTCCGCGGAGCACGCTCAGACGCCGGCCACGGGCGGGGGGCCGGCCCAGCCGCTTCATCCCCCACTGCAGGGTCGCAGAGCTGGGCCTGGCCCTCCACGGCCCCGCAGACCAGGGCACCAGCTCTCCATCTGGGTGTGGCTCGTGCATGTCTGGCAGCCTCGTCCTGGGCCTGAGCGTGGGCCGGGTCTGCGTGCACCCTGCACCCGGCGCTGTGGCCCCTCCGGCCCACCCGCTGCCTGGGGCCAGCCCGGCCCAAAGGCCTGCACCCTGCCGGAGAGCCAGGCCGCAGGGCAGCCTGTCCAAAGTCCTGTCCCCGGTTTCTAGCAGACCCTGCTGTGCAAGCCTGGGCCGATGGGTTCTCCACCGGGAGGTTGTGGGGGTGGGGCACCCCTCCTTCGAGGGGCTCCTTGGTCCTGACCTCCGCCCTTCTCGGGACAGGGAAGCCTCTGCACATCAAACCCCGCCTGTGAGGCCCTGGCGCCAGCCCGCGCCTGCCTCCACCCTGCACCCCCAGCCTGGAAGGAGGCTACACCTGCTGCTGCTCCAGAGGGGGCTGCCTGCCGCCAAGCTGTCCCTGGGGGCTGTGGGGCCCTCCCTGACCCGTGGGAGCCCAGGGCCTCACTCTCTCCTGCAAGCTGCCCTCCCCAGTCCCTCTGGACCCCTCCCTTCCCCACTCGTGGGTCCTCAGCCTGCCACCCAGAACTGCCCCCAACTCCCTGCCCTGAGGGGAGCTGGGCAGGGACCTCCCCCAGGCCCGTCTGCACTGTGGGTCAGGCAGTGGCCGCTAGTGCACCCCCCAGCACTGCCCCCCGCCCAGCTCCTGCCTGGAGACGGGCCCGCCAGCCGACCCCGGCAGGCAATTCGTGTTCAGCAATAAAGGTTCTGTCCTGTGTCTCCGCTGTCCTGCCTGCTGTGGTGCCGCCAGCTCTGAGGCATGCATGCTGCCCGCGGGCGCCTGCAGGGGCCTGGAGGCCCTGAGATTGAGAGGCACTGGGGGGCGGGGCTGGGGACCCCTGGGGGCCACAGCCCACCCCTGCCCTGCTCCTGCTCCTGCAGGGGCCTCTGCCCTGCCCTCCCACCTGCCCCCGCAGCTCTAGCCCTGGACAGCACCCTGTCCCAGTGTCTCTGGGCATGAACAGTGGCTCGCCCTGCTTCCCTGTGCTGGCCCTGAGGGTTGGCGCAGCCTGTACCCTGTGGCCATGCCGGCTGGTCTGTGGGGCCCAGAGGGAGCCCTGGGGATGTGGATGCGACAGGCTGGGGCCAGAGCCCCTCAGGCTGAGGTTCCTTTCAGAGATCCCTGGGCATCTCGGGGGTGGTTCAGGCCAGGTGGGGGCTGGGGCGGCCTGTGGAAGGAGGCAGCCGGTCCTGGCTCGTGCACCTCCCACGCGGAGGCATCTGACTCTGGAGGGACCCAGGGAAGCCTGGCTGAGGGTTGTGGCCTCAGCTGGGGGCCTGGGACAGGTCTGGTGTGACAAGAGGCACAGGGCCGTCCAGGGTATTCTCTCACTCCTTCCAGAGGAGGGGTGTGGCTCCCCTGGGGATGAGGGCCAGCAGCCTCCCTGTGCATCCTTGCGCCCTGCACCGCTGCCTGACCAAGCACCGTGGGCCCGGCCTGCGCTCCCTGGCCTGCAGCGCCATCCTCTGCCTGGAGTTGGGGGTGCTGCGCAGCCGCCTGCCCCCGCCTGCCCACATGGGCCCCGCCCACACTCGGTTCGGGGGAACGCCCCACCTCCGCATGGCCACCTGAGGACCCCAGGGTCCCGGAATCCTGCTCCGCACCAAGCCCTGTCTGAGAGATGGGGCGTCTCGGCACCAGCCCCAGAGGTGGCAGGCTGGTGGCGCATCTGTCGAGAGCAGAGGCTCAGTCGAGCGGAGCGGTCGTTGGCAGTGGTTATGGTGGGAGCCCTGCTGTGCAGACGCCCCGGGGCCTGACGAGTGGCCGAGGCCCCGCTGCAGCCCGTCTGGCAGGGCAGTGGGTTCTGGAGTCTGTCCTGTAGGGGAGCAGTGGTCCCCACCCGGTCGGGAGCCAGCACTGCCCCCCATGGGCAGCTCACTCTGGCACAACCCCCAGGCCACAGGTTTGCAGGGCTGTGCCCTCCCCCCGTTGCAGGCCCTGCAGGTGCCTTGGCCCAGCAGGAGCCGTGGGTCCTGCACTGAGGGCCACAAAGGGGCTGCAGAGCCTTCAGGGCCCCTTGGCTGCCTGCCTCCTCCCTGGGGGCCCCTCGACACCGTGCGTCTCCTCAGGCGACAGAGTGACCAGGACACAGTTGCTGGCTCCACCGGTGAGAGCTGTGACTGCACAGACCCCCTCCTCCCGGCTCGCCCTCCACAGTGAGTACAGGTGCCCCCTCCCTGGGCCGCCAGGGGGGCGCCAGCAGCACACCAGGTGGGCAGGTGTGTCAGCAGTGGATAGCTGGACCATGCCTGCTGGGTGCCCACACCCCCACCCGGCACGGCCGCTGCTCCCCAAGGGCGGCCCTCCCAGCCCCACGCTCATGAGGGAGCTGTGCCCGCTCCAGCAAGGCCAAGCAAGGCTTTCAGGTTGCACATGGGGAGGCCTGGTGGCAGGGGGAGTGGACCCAAGACCCACTGCCCACGTGGCAGCCCAGGGGCAGCCCGGCAGCCAAAGCCTGGCATGGAAGGTTCCAGAAGGGCGGGGCGACCTGGACGTGGGAGATGCCAGGCCAGTGGCTGCCCTGTGCTCCTGAACACAGTCCCCTACCCCCCACCCCATGACCCATTTGGGGACCTGTTCAGGCAGCCTGGTTGACACCCCCACTCCTGGTGGGAGCTGAGGGTGCCCACTGGCCCCTCCAGGCTCCTCTTGTCAGGGAAGACCCTCAAGGGTGAAGGTGCAGGTCACTCCACACCCCCAGGCTAAAGAGGGGCAGGCCCTTGCCTGAACACGCTCCCTGCCTGGGAAGGGCTGCCTGCTGCTCTGGACTGCCCACGGGGCCGGTCGTAGGCTCCAGGACGGGGAGCCTTGAGGGCGGGTGGCCGCCAGCAGCAGTGAGGGGCCTGCTGCCTGTGGGGCAGGGAAGACCCATGGTCCGGGTGGGACCCGGGGCCCTGTGGCCGTCAGAGTGGACCTGGTGGGCTGAGCGCTTGCTGCAGCAGGGTGTCCCTTGCCGACCCTCTGGCTGGGGGTGAGGCTCCTCCTTTAGGGGGACCTGGGGCCGGGACTCACATCTGAGCTCCACGCCTGTGGGTCTCCAGGCGTCGGTCTGGGGCCTTCTGTCTCAGAGAGGCGAGGGGCCTGAGGTGGGGGCATGGGTGGCGTGGGGGCACAGACAGGACCCCCAGCTGCGGGTCTGGAGGGGCTGTGAACAGGCGAAGGGGTGCCGGCGGCAGCGGAGCCCCTCCCAAGGAGGCACCTGCCCCCTGCGTCCCCACTGGGGCTGCTGAGTGCATACCCCAGAATGGTGGCTGGCACAACGTGGGCTCCTGGGTGGGGTGGGCCCCTGAGCCCAGGAAGGGATGGCCTAGGGAAGGAAGTGAGGCCGAGTGGAGGCCAGCCGGACCCTGCTGGCTGAAGGGGGTGTGCAGTGTCCCCTCACCTTTTCCATGTAGGCGGTTGGCCAGATGACCACTTGCCCCAGCTTGGCAGCTGCCTCCCAGGGAAAAAACTGACCCGTCCAGCCCCCGGCACCGGCTCTTGGGCAGCATAGCCTTTGTGAGGGAGCATGATTACGGGGATCAGGAAGGTGGCAGGCCGTGCAGCCAGGACAGCCGTGGAGCCGCGGAGAGGGAGCTCACGGGGCTGTCCCCTCCCAGCCCCCGGTGGTCAAGGGGCTCTCGCAAACCATGCCCTGCCTCCGGGAGGGAGGTTGCCTGGAGCTCCCATCCCTCCCCACTCGGGCCAGGCCACTCCCACTCCTGCTGACCTTTCACCTCACGTGCTGCAGGAGGGGCCGGCCCATGGCGTGTCCCCCGATGCTGTGCTGCTGCGTCTGCACTGACGGGGCCCCGTCCCATGAGGCCGGCGAGACCTGGGACTTGCTTCCAACCATAGAACCTGACATACCACATCGCTTACGGATGTCCGACTCCGTATCAGGGCTCCCGCGTGGCTGGTGGAGCCGCCAGCCACCAGGGAGAGGCAGCCAAGGGCGCTCCCCTCCCCCGGCCCATCAGGAGTCAGGCCTGGGAGCCTCGGACTCAAGGAGGTGCTCCTGCCAGAACCTGAGGGAGCCTGGACGGTCCTTCCCCAGCAGAAGCTGCAGAAGAGACCCTGGCACCCTAGGGAGACCCCGGCACCCTAGGGAGACCCCACCGGACCTGTGGGACCCCGGACCACAGAGCTGGGAGATAGTAACTGTGTTAAGTGTGGTAGCTGAGTAGCAACAGGAAACTGATACGCTGTAAACGTCACTCCTGTTTTTGGTTGACTTTCTGCCCTCGGACCCCCAGCTCTCAGACTGCTTCCCAAAGATGCTACAACAGGGGTGGCGCTTGTGTCCTGTTGTCCGGCATTCAGCGGACTGCTGCCAGGCCTGCGCCAACAGCGCCGCTTGGGACTCTCGGAAATGCCAGGCACGCCACCTGGCTCTCTCGGAACCCGCCGCCATGCTGGGGGGAAGCCCGGCCAGCCCTCAGGAGCCACACGTGGCGACGCTGCACGGAGCTGGTCCGGCCAGTTGCCGCCACGATCTGCCAGGTGTGGGCCCGCGCACAGTGCCCACGGCTCTGGCCACCAGCTGACCTCCAGGCCCTCCCAGCTGTCCCCGCCCAGGACCAGCTGTTCCCCACAGAACCTGGAACACCGTCAAGTGTTAAGGGCTTGTTTTCAACCCGGGACCCCTGGGCCACCTCCTTGGTTGATGGTGCCCCTGGGGCAGGCAGACTGGCACACGGTAGGCGCTCAATAACGGTTTGGGGAGTACGTGTAATTACAGCCCACAAGAGAAGTCCCCGTGGAATTGGCGGGTGTGAGAGGCCCCAGGAGGGCACGCTGCTGCTCTGGACCGGAAGGGAACGGGCCTTTTCTGGGGCAAGGCGGGCGGCTGAGGGAGCAGATGGGGTGGCGTGGCCCTGGCGCACGCCGCTGTGGTCCGGGCAGACGGCACCCCGTCTGCTGCTTCGGCGGTGCTCCTCCTGGCCGCTCCTGGCAGGCCCTCCCAGCCGCTGTTTCCAGGACCCAGCTGAGCAGCCCCTTGTGGTCCCCTTCCCTCCCACCAAGTCACCAAGGCTGGCACTTGCCCTGAGCTGGGAAAGTCCGAGACACCTGCCCACAGGGGCCCGCTGGGCAGGATGGGTGGGCCTCTGAAGCCCGGGTGCAGGGGCTCACTCACCATGGCTCCTCCACTCCGGGCCGGCTGGGGCCGGCAGGCAAGACAGACTGCCCAGAGGCCGGCAGGGGCCCCAGGGGGCCACGGACCTCCCCAGGGCCGCCTGCTCCCAGGCCCAAGGGTGGTGGCCAGGAGCACTTCTAGAAAGCCATTCTGACCAAGGCCAAGTCCAGGCCTGGGGGCGCTTGCCTGGTGCCTACGCCAGCTGGGGACGTGAGTGCCCTGCTCAGCCCCTGGCAGCATCCCCTTTCCAGCTACACTGGGTCAGGGGACCTTGAGCTCTGAATGTCTCTGTGCCTGTCCCCCACTCTGACTGCAGCTGCCTCCTCAGCTGCGCTGCCCCCTATGGAGGAGTGAGTGAATGGACAAGGTGAGTGGGGTGTGTGTGTGGCAAATGGAGGGCTGGCTGGCCCTGGGCCACCTGCTGAAGGCCATCATCTGTGAGCCTCGCCCTTTGGGGCAGATTGTGGGGGCAACTGCCTTGGGGGTGGCTGAGCACGGGCCTCGAGGAGGCTCTGGGTGGGCTTGGATGGGTGGGTCAGGCCATCCTGGCCTTAACCGCCTGCTTGCACCTCTCAGGACTGGGGGCACCACGCAGCCCGAGCACGGCTGTGGCTCCAGGCACCTTAGTCTGAGGCCAGGAGCTGTGAGGAAGCCCATGTTGGTCCCTGGAGTTGGGCTCCTCCACCCCGGTGTCCTCCTGGGCTGAGGACTGCACCTTTGCCGGGGCTGCAGCCGCAGTGCCAAAGGCAGAGGCCAGGGGCAGGGGCTGCTGCCCAGGGCAGGTGCCCTGGCCACAGACAGGCCAGGCCTCGCTCCTGAGGCAGGACCCCCCCCCACACACACGCACACGGTGCAGGCTTTAAAGGGAGCCTCAAACCCGCTTTGCAGTGGGCAGCCTGTGTGGCCTGGAGGCTGAGCACCTGACCTGGGGCCTCAGTTCTGCCCATTGCTGGGCCATCCCTGCAGGGGGGGGTCCCCGAGCCCTACCTGGCCCTGTCTGACAAAGGGGCCTTTGCCCACGTGCAGGGGGTGGGGGTGGGGCCACCCCCGTGACGTCCTGGGCAGCGGGCCATCGCTCCCAATCCAATGACATTTTTTGTTGCAGGCATTCGGACCTGGGACAAGGCAGAAGCCCTGTTAGCTAAATGCCCCCAGTATGCGGCTAGGCTCCCACTGGTGACTCCCTGCCCACATCCTTCCAGACCTTTCTTTCTCTGCATAAATGCTTGCATAGAACATTGAGCTTTTACATTGCGAAAGTTCCCTAAGGCAGTGCAGAGACGAGAGGTGTAACCCGGGTCAGGCCCCTCCCACCCCCGTTGACCCTGCTCCGGTGCCCACCGCTTCACCGTCCTCTTCGCCATCACCGAGCTCTGGGCCACCGGGCAGGCCTCCGCTCCGGGCGGCCACCGCAGCCCTGGCTCTTTCTCGCGCTGCAGCCTTCCGACCTCCGTCCCTGGTGCCCGCCAGACCCGGCACCGCGTCCCGTACCCCCGCCTCGCGCCAGAGCCGGGCTGGTGGCAGCTGCGGCCGGGAGTCCTAACACCGGAGCGGAGACGCCGCGCCCCGCCCCTCTGCGCGCCCCCGGCCGGGTCCCCGGAGCCGCCCCTCCGCGGGCCCCGCCGCGCGCCTTGGATCCCGCCGCGCCGAGGTGCCAGCAACTTTGTTGACTGAATTCCTGAACCCGCCTGAACCGCGCGCTAAAAATAACCCGCGCGCCCCGCGCAGCGCCGGCGGGGCCGCAGTGTCACGGCGTCGGGAGGCCGGAAGGTCCCCGCACTGTCACACCAGCAGGCTGGACGTGGCCTCCCCACCAGCCGGGAAGGGCCGGAGAATGGGATGCGGGGTCACAGACAGCGGGGCGGCGAGGGGACCGAGGGGCGCCCTCTGCTCCCCGAGACTCTCCGGCCGCCCCGTCGCGAACGCGAGGCACCGGAGACCGCAGGCGGGTCCCCAGGCCCCGCACCCCTCTGCTTCGCGCCCCCGCGCCCCCCGGGTCCTCTGCCGCTGCAGTCCCCGGCGGCGGCCACCAGAGGGCCCTGCCCCCTCCTCTAGCCAGCGGCGGGTCACCACCCCCTCCTACAGCTGTTCCCCGCAGGAGATTGACAGCTGGGATCGGGTTGCCATGGGGATAGGCAAATGAGGGCGGCGGTTCTGGGGCTCCTATTGGCCCGGGGGCGCGCGCCCCTCCCGAGGAGGCGGGTCCAGGCGCCCGGTTCTATAAAGAGGAGCGCCGGGCGCTGCGCTCGGCCGTGGAGGCGGGGCCGGCCGAGCGCGGGCGCGGCGCCCTGGGGCCCAGCAGCCAGAGGTGGCGCATGCACCGCCTCCGGCCCGGCCACCTGCCCGGGCTCTGGCGCGGGGTCAGGGGAGTGCGGCTGGCCTGCGCCCGCTGGGGAGCGGCCCGGGGCAGCGCGAGAGGCCGGGCTGGCGGCGTACCCAGCGGACGCCCCTGAGTTGACTGCGCGAAACTTTCCTACGTGCTCGCCTAGGCGCGGCGGCCCGGAGCTGCCTCCCCTCACCCGCCGTCCCGCCGGGACCCGGCGCCCTGGGGATCGGAGGGGGGGGAGAGGCTCGCGGCTCCCCCCCCACGCCCTCCTTTGGGGCGCAACCGGGCGCGGCCCCGGGCGATGGCCGCGGAGCTGGCGATGGGCGCCGAGCTGCCCAGTAGCCCGCTCGCTATCGAGTACGTCAACGACTTCGACCTGATGAAGTTCGAGGTGAAGAAGGAGCCACCGGAGGCCGAACGTTTCTGCCATCGCCTGCCGCCCGGCTCGCTGTCCTCGACGCCGCTCAGCACGCCCTGCTCCTCCGTGCCCTCCTCGCCCAGCTTCTGCGCGCCCAGCCCGGGCACCGGGGGCGGCGGCGCAGGGGCTGGTGTCGGCGCAGCGCAGGCCGGGAGCGCCCCGGGGCCGGCGAGCGGGGGCCCCAGCGCCGTCGGAGGCGCCTCGGGGAAGCCGGCCCTGGAGGATCTGTACTGGATGAGCGGCTACCAGCACCACCTGAACCCCGAGGCGCTCAACCTGACGCCCGAGGACGCGGTGGAGGCGCTCATTAGCAGCGGCCACCACGCCGGGCATCACGGCGCGCATCACCCGGCGGCCGCCGCGGCCTACGAGGCCTTCCGGGGCCAGGGCTTCGCGGGCAGCAGCGGCGGCGCGGACGACGTGGGCGCCGGCCACCACCACGGCGCGCATCACACCAGCCACCACCACCACCACGCGGCTCACCACCACCACCACCACCACCACCACCACCACGGCGGCCCGGGCCCCGGCGGGGGCGGCACAGGCCACCACGTGCGCCTGGAGGAGCGCTTCTCCGACGACCAGCTGGTGTCCATGTCCGTGCGGGAGCTGAACCGTCAGCTCCGCGGCTTCAGCAAGGAGGAGGTCATCCGGCTGAAGCAGAAGCGGCGCACGCTCAAGAATCGCGGCTACGCGCAGTCGTGCCGCTTCAAGCGGGTGCAGCAGCGGCACATTCTGGAGAGCGAGAAGTGCCAGCTCCAGAGCCAGGTGGAGCAGCTGAAGCTGGAGGTGGGGCGCCTGGCCAAGGAGCGGGACCTGTACAAGGAGAAATACGAGAAGCTGGCGGGCCGCAGTGGCCCCGGGGGCGCGGGCGGGACCGGCTTCCCGCGGGAGTCCTCGCCGCCGCAGGCCGGCCCCGGCGGGGCCAAGGGCGCGCCCGACTTCTTCCTGTGAGCTCCAGACCCGAGACCCCGCCGCCGCCGGGACGAGGCTCGGACTCCGCGGCCCAGGACCAGGACACAAGGCCTCCCGGAGCCAACGCCGCCGTCTCCGGCCCGGCCAGCGCCGGGCGCCCGGCTCCACGTCCGCAGGCGCGGGACGGGAGGCCCCTTCCCGCGGCGCCGCCCCCTGGTCCGCGCGGCTGCCGGGCCGCGACTCCCCCGCGCTCAGAGCGCGGCGATCTCCGGGGAAGGCGCCGCGGGTCGAACTCCCTTGCAGGCGCCCACGTGTACATTTGCCCGCGCGGTCTCTGTCCCCACGCCGCCCTGCCGGCCGCGGGGCCCGGGGCCCGTGTCCGGCAACCCCGCCCTCCTTGTCTTTCGCCTGCCACCCTTGCCCTTTTTTACTTCTCCGATTTGAAACGGTCTTATTTTCGAAGTATTTATATTTATTTCGCTTGGTGATTAGAACAGAAGGCCCCGGAAGAAGGTCTCGACTTCCCTCCGGGGTCACCCTTGGACGTCCGCGTGTCCCAGCATGTGTCGCTCGCTCGCTCGCTCGGAGGGGCCTGGCCCCTGTCTGCTCGCCCTCCCGCACCTGCCCCCGAGGCTGCGCTCAGTCCTGCCGCCCCGCTGCACGGACTTCGGGGCGGCAGGGGGGCCTGGACCATGCTGCTTTCTCTATCCGCCACATCGTACTTACGACTCCGGGGAAAGAGATCTTATTTTAACCTTCAAGAGAAGTGGAAGAAGAAAAAGTACGCACAGTATTTCTAACATTAAAAAAAAAAAAAATTTAAAGAGGAGGTTTTGGCCTGAACCTCCTGGCATGGGGCTGGGTAAAGAAAGTGTTTTTATTCCCATTTAAATTGTGTTCCGTTTTGTTTGTGGCGTCTTTCTTACCAGCCTGATGGCTTTTTGGGGAGAGGGTGGGAGGCCCGTGCTCTGGCCCCTGCAGGCCCCTGGCAGGGACCCCAGCCGGGCCGGGCTCCCGCTGGGCCTCGGAGCGGGGCGCATGGCTGCTTGCTCGAAGTTCTGTTGTGTCGGCTTCTGTTTTGATTTGCTATGAAACCGGGGAAAGGGGAAGAAAACAAACAATAAATCCATTTAGATCCAAAAGCAGTCGCTGACGCCTGGCTGGTGGTTCTGTGGCTTTCGTTTCTGCCGCGCTTCCACCGATGGGAAGGAAAACAGGGCCTGGCCTGCGTGCGCCCTGCCTGCCTCAGCTGCGGCGGCGGGAGGAACGGGCCGGGGCGGCCCTGGAGGGGGAGGGTGGTGGCTGTGGGGTGGGCCCTGCTCCCACTGTGGCGGAATGAGGCCGTCCTTGGTGGTCACCCCGAGTGCAGGGCCTCGGCGTCCTGACGGCGAGCATTGTCCCCGGCTCTTCCCAGCCCAGAGTCTCCCACCAAAGGGCCAAGGCCTGGACGGCGGGGGCAGCAGGGAGGGTCCCACCGCTGGAAGTGTGACCAGCAGAAAGGGGCCCAGGTGGTGGCAGGGTTTAGCTCACTGTCACCTCCCTCCCCCCCGAGGATGGAGTCGGTGGAGCTCGGTGGTCGGCACTTTTGGAGAGAAGGGCCGGGCCGCTCTTGTGGGCGAGAGGGCTGCCTGCTTCCCGGCGGGACGGCGCAGTCTCCCCCGGCCCGGCTCTGCTGGAGCGTGCCCCGGAGTTTGCCGGTTGTCTCCATCTGAGAGCTTGGGAGAGGAGGCGAGGGTGCCGTTGGGTCTTTGCTTTAGAGTAAGACTGAGAGCAAGAAGGTTCCGCCGAAGTCCCCACACCCCTGGGCCGAGACCTTCAGCCCCCAGGAGGCGAGCAGGTGCCGAGGGTCTGCGGGGAATGTGCTGGTGCGGAGGAGGGTGGGTGGGGTGGGAGTGAGTTAAAGGGACTGAAGGGGGAGGCTGGGGTGAAGGGGGCAGCCGCAGGACGGCAGCCAAGGCTCAGGCCCCAGGATGCCGGGGTGGTGCGTGGGGCAGGCGTCCTGTCCGGGAGGCTGTCTCTCACCCAGGAGGGGCTGAGCCTGGGCACGGCCCAGCAGGGCCACCCGCTTCCGTTTCATGGAGACACCTCAGTTCTCACTGTTGCCTGAGGGGCAGAGGAAGTGGGATGCGGCCAGAGGGCGCGCAGGGAGCTGGGAGTGGTGTCCTCGGCTTGTCCTGCTCCCTGTCAGCGTGGGGGGGACTTGATTTCGCCTTCCTCCTCTCATAAGTTTCTCTCCACCGTCCTGCCTCCCTCCCTCTTCCTCTTTCCTCTCTCCTTCCTCCCTCCCCACCCTGCCCCCTCCGTCCCCCAGGTTCCCCCAGGATGGGGCTCCGAGAAGGCTGGGGATGGAGAACACGGGCTTGTTGTCAAGGGTGGGGGGGGGAGCACTCCCTCTGTGGTTAGAGATGCATCTTTTCCAAGAGCGTTTTGAGGGGACCCTTGGCCTCATAGGAGAACAGCCAACTGCGGAGACCGCCTCTGGCCTCTGGCTCCGAGCCCCCCTGTGCCTGCCAGTCAGGGACCGAAGAGCAAGGCTCCCCATGATCCCCTGCCGGGGGCCCGCCCGGCCTCCATTGAGTCTCCACCGCCCCCACCCCCAC